>JAEAOA010001032.1:1570000-2048538 GCA_016746295.1 Potamilus streckersoni | reverse complement strand
TATGTATGTATGTATGTATGTATGTATGTATGTATGTATGTATGCATGCATGTGTGTGTGCGTGCGTATGTATGTATGCATGGTGCGTATGTATGTATGCATGCATGATTGAAGGAAGAAGTTGCACATAAAGCTAACGTGCAATAAAGGCTAAATACATATATGAATTTTTTTATACCAAAATGCACTAGCCGGTACTAGTAATTAAAATCTTGCTGGGTTAAAGGCCATCTTGTATGCAGGTACCAAGCCCCTTCCCCTCCATCTGCATTGCTACGTGACAGGTCTTCCGCCATCGACGGGACAAACATTTTGTTTCCAAGTTAAAAGAACGACGCCTTTTACTCATGCAGTTTCTAATACTCTTCCCTTTTCACAAACAATGGAGGCTTTACGACCCATGCACGACCCATTACTTCACTGCATGCGAGAAAGCTCGCCAGCAGCGTCACTCGGGTTATATATTCTCACCGGCTTCTTCCTCTGCCAATATACTGACTCCGGTCAGCTATGTCGTGTGTCCTTGGGCATATCTGATTAAAATCAGATATCCACTGCCCTAAATGAAGATCTGATAGCAACCGCTTAGGGGTCATGTTCTGGTCACCTTTGAATTACCAAGTGGAAGTTGAGCTGTCAGGAATTTGAACGTGAACCAAATCGTACATTGATACTCTAGCCTAATTAGATAGTTTCGTATTCTGAACAGTTCCCCCATATTTTTAAGATGGAAGTCTAGCGCTTATAAATTCACACATAAGTTAAATATTACAAGAATATATGGATTTTTATTTGGATTTTTAAAGCAGCTTTAACAACTTTCCAGCCATATCGCTATAATGTCTGCAGTGTGGCAGTTTATAGTGATGTCTAGCACTGGGCCGTCATGCCGCAGACATGTAACATGATGTCCCACTCAGTCACTTAATCCTGAAACCAGTCCTAACACTAACCCCTTAATGCTGAGCGCCAAGTGAGGCAGTTGTTAGTACAATTTTTATAAATCTTTGGTATAATTCAGACGGGGATCGAACCCACGACCTTCCGCATCCGAGGCGGCAGACGCTTTAACCACATAAGCCACCGGAAGCTATCCCTTGTTACAGGAAAATATTCAAAATAACTCGTTGTTGTCAAAAAGGAATTTAAAAAAGAGGCGTTGGTTATAGTGTTGATTATTAAAACCTCCGGAAGGAATTAACCTGATTACCACATTCAAAAATCATAAAATAATGCTTTCTACAAAAGGAGCACTATTTTTATTTATATCTTTAATTTAAAATAATTCTCATTTATCTGCAATAGGTGGTTGTCGGATGAAAATTCATCAAAAAGAAAAAACCCTGTCCAGTAAGATTTATTCAGCCATACTGCTCAGTCTCTATACCGCTAAGGTTCAAGACTACTTCTGCTTGGCTGATCAAATTATCGGTTATGGTATAAAAAAAATAGATCACCAGAACATGATCCCTAAGCAGTCGCTGTCAGATCTTGAAGTGGTACAGTGGAGATCTGATTTTAATCAGATTGCCATTAGGCAAGGCACTTGACTCCTCTGCACTGAAAATAATCTACTTGGATGATATGCCGAAAAGCACCAAATCACGTCAAGAAAGCTTATAATGTGCTGAAAATTACGTTTAACGCCCAACAAAATCAGAACTAAGGAATGCAAGACTACGCGTTTTAAAACATTCGGCAGTACGTACAGTTCAAAGTATAGCAGATCTGATTTCACATCGTAACGAAGTTAAAATTTCACACTATATCAGGGTTTTACTGTCGTTGTCTAAAAGCTCAAAGAATACAGAGAAACAACGTTTCGAAGACACGCTTGCGTACAAAGATTAAGAATTGTCCGTACCACATATGCTCGCTGATAAGTTGACTCAAACTGCAAGCAATAAAGAACCTAATCTGCCGTAGCATAATGCACATGCCGATCAAGGTCTTTGTTGTTTTGTTTTACTGATTACACTTAATAAACTGCACAGACCCGGATCTGCCGGTGCGTTATGCGGCGGCAGATCTGGGTCTTGCAGCTTACAGATGTCATAATTGAGTACCTATGGTAATAATTACTTTCATGGAAGGTCAATGATAGATGTTAGTCTTTCATAAACCGACAACGTAAGGTCAGGGTTGATAAGTAACTGGTCAATTCACCTTTCAAAATGGACAGCGACTACTTCTCATAGTGATATCTAACTTGGCAGTTTATATCTGTTTATCCACGTCATGAGCTAAAATGGTCACTATCCCAGCATGCTAGCATATTAACCTGCACGTACGTTACTGCATGAACTTCAAAACACTCTACGTACACAGATCATTAACATAATAATTAATCATCGTTGGCATATTTCAGGCTGCTTTCTTTCTAAAAGAAACCCCCGCAGCGCAATGGTTTGCATCCCTGACTTGGTCCGAAAGGTGGAGTTTGAATTCTTTAATCTAATCATTCTGGGTCAGCTACCGCTGTGCGTCCTTGGATACGGCACTTGGACTACATTTTCATCACCACTATAAATAATCAGTCTTTATTACTCTGCCGTAAAATGCTAAACCAAACCAAATCATCCCCCAACCCCATATCATTTTCGTGTAAACTTGAACCCATCGTTTAAAATAACGTCTTGTGAGACTTTACGTCGTCTTGTACACGATACCCGCAGTTAGAGATACGACGGTATGGACTATTTATTATACTATCTTGAATCCCAGTCTAGTGAGAATCAAAAGGTTTGCTTAATTGTTTTTTGTCCTATGTAGTATTTTGAAAATTAGGAGGTTTGGGCTACAGTTCTTTTTATACATACATACATACATACATACATACATACATACATACATACATACATACATACATACATACATACATACATACATACATACATACATACATACATACATACTGGATAAAGTCCATCGTGTGGTATAAAAATGTTCAAATTTTAACGAGTGAAGAATCAATGAGTTTAAATATCTCGTGTTTGTTAAGACAATATGAAAAAGATCCAGTATTTAAGAAGAAAAAGAACATGTTCTTTTTATTATATACCAAAACGTGTTCTAGACTCGAAGTTTATACGATTAAACACCCCACCACTTTTCGTATTACTTTTATAGGATGATCATATAAGCATCACTGACTTAAGAGAGTGTAGGACGGGGATGACATAATCTGTCACAGTAAATTGCATTTTGGACTTTTTGTAAATATTTGGAAATATCTGATCACAATGAAAGTCCGATTCAAGCAATACAAAACTCGTCATCGGATTTTAATTAATTGCATTTAAACTGTAAACTTTTGAAGTGATGGAATTAAGTTAAATACTCAAACATTACAATCTACACTAATGAATGGACAATTAATGTGTATAAAAGTAAACAATGCTACATACGGAAAAAACAAGGCATATTTTCCAGTACATGTCTTAAAGTTTTGTATTTTGCTGGAAGCTTGTGCCATCGCAGATTGGATGCATTGTGGGTAATATCTAGGACTTGCTGGTGATCGTCTGTGAAATGTTTCGGTACCTTTTTTGTATAATTATGCGTTGCAACAACCCATTATGACTTAAAGATGTTTAGGTGGATTTGCATTTTGTTGGGCTACTTGTAGCTGAAGATCTATTATAAAGTAAGGGCCAATGCATATAGACGTATGCCACAAATTAACCTGTTAGTAATTGCCCATTTTAAAAAAATACTTAGCGAATACTTTTTAAAAATATCATCAAAATATGCACACGCGAAGGATTATAACCCTATCAAATACAAACATTAGGTGTTTGAGGACGAATTATTATTACCACACAATGATTGAATTCACCTCTGTGTTACGGCAGGTCGTAAATCGCAAAAGATATTCAAAGTTCTTGTATATACTACTTGTGGACTTTTTCATTTTTATTCATAAGGTCGTAACGCGATTATTAAACATATTCAAGAATCTCTCTCTCTCTCTCTCTCTCTCTCTCTCTCTCTCTCTCTCTCTCTCTCTCTCTCTCAACGCAAATATTGCTGTGAATCAGAAAATTTTTTGGCCTTGCTCCATATAATGTTAAACTGGTAAACACGTCTATTAGCTATTTATAAATTGACAACCCGGGGCAAGAGAGAGCAATAATAAGTAGCTCTCTCGTGCTGACAGCAGTTGTTTGTCGTGTGACATCCAACGCGAACCAGCGCGAAGCTATGTAAATGCTTCTGATTAGTGTTGACAGCTTCGAGGACTATTACAGAAACAGATAATTGATCTAATCTTGTGTGATCATTTTATTGCCCTTCAGTGCAGTGCGATGCATTAATGACAATTATTTGTTTTAGGTGTGTTGGCGTATTTCTCTGTTCGCGATCTATTAATCTTCTGCGATAATAATAATAATAATAATAATAATAATAATAATAATAATAATAATAATAATAATAATAATAATAATAATAATAATTGATGACGACGATGATTATGATGAACATGATGATGTGGACTTTGTAGAGCGCCCAAACTTTAGAAGCCTTAAGTGCTTTACTATATTAGCTAACACAAAAACATAAACGACATTATTACAAACGACACAAACAATGAAATTACAAAGCAAAATCATACTGACAATAATTGAGGAAGTAAACATTATTTAAGTCATTAAGTCAATTTGTAGTCGAAATAGGTGAGCTATTAAACATCTTTTAAAATTGGAGACAACTAATAACTATGTAAGAATTAAGTTTGTCCTAATCATTAACTTAGGCAGTAGAATGTTACCTTTGAGAAGCGGTTGACCTCAGTTGAGATTTCATAGTAACATTGTTATAGTTGACCTCGATAAACATTACTGCAGGTATCTATGGGAAATCCTATTTTTTAGTATTTCCAATGCGTTTAAAATTGTGATGGTATTGTAGGGGTAAACGTGTTTTATGAGGGCAAAAGTGTTTTAAAAACAAGGGAAAATTTAATGTTAACTTTGTGATCGTTATAGGCCATTTCTATGTAAAATAAACATTACTGGGATGTAGGGGAGAATGTACTGTAAATATTTTTTTTTTATGTTCTAACACTTTTTTAGCACTTCTATCATTCGCAACACACTTATTTAGTACTTCTAGCATCTGATTTTTGATTGCATCTAAAGACATTCACATACACAGTCCAACACCAAAGCTTTTATTACAATCCAAACACAATTGTCATACATTGCAAGGAAAAGGGTGCGAAAAAGAGATACACATACAATATCATGCAAACATGCAATTCATACATAGGATGAAAAGGAAGGGTTGATGAAGTCGACACTTAAACACAAATACACTATCACACACAGGAAGGGTAGAAGGCGATTATAGACTCAGAACATACTATCACACAGAAGACAGAAGAGGTAAGTTTTTAGGTGTCAACAACATACACAAACCTATACATATGCAAACAACTAAAACCCATAATGTTTTGGCAAATAAAAACAGAATCTCTCTTTTCTGTGGATCTGGGTAGCCATTGAAAGGAGCGTTTGGATTCTGCCACTGCTCTGCCTTAATGGCCACATTTCATGTGGGACACCAAAGAATGTACATCTCTACTCCATTGATTTCCAACTCAGTGATTAATCAATACTGGAAAGAAAATGTGGGCATTGTTAACCTTACTATCCAGTTCTTGTAACGGTCGAATAAGGGGTTCAGGTGTCTGATGTTGTGTCTGTTGTCATTCAAGGAAATCATCGTTTTGTTTTATCTTGTTATTCTCCTCTGCTGACATTCTTATTTGTTTCTTCGCTTCTTCTTGCAAGAGTACTAGCTTTATAGCTCTTTTGAAACGGTCTATTCCCGCTCTGGAAGCTATCCTATTGTGATATAGTTCCATATATTTCACCTTACCTAGGATATGTTGTACATATTCAAAGTGCGCTAAATTTGCTACTCATCTTCTTGAACTCATGTTCTGATTTGACAAGCCAACGAACGATGCTAAGGCTGATAGATTAATTGATCTTGAATTTACATCGTGCTCGGCCCTTCAACCATGTGTTATGATGTAAATTGTGTGCACGGCGTACTAGTTAATTGGATAACTGCGGGGTTGGAACTCATGTTGTTCGAATGAGGTCAAGTCTGAAAAGGCCTGACCTGAGGAGCAAAATGTAGGAGGATAATGAGTGTTGTCTCCCTAGCCGTACTTTTAATCAATTCTGATAGTTGTCTAAGTCAGGCCCTCCCAATCGAGAATTATGCAAGCCACATATTGTAATTGTGGTCATGTTTAAAATTTACATATTCTATAAAAAAAATAATTAAATTTTGTGTTCCACAGTAAACTTATTGTTCCGACAGCAAGTAAATTCTGGGTGTAAAGAACACAATTTTTTGTGGATGCGTGTTTGCATGAGGTTTTATTTAGAACGGTGGAGAGAATGGGTCCAACTGGTTAGTTATTTTCACGACATGTTTTGGATGCCAAATTGAAAACCACAAGGTAATTTGAACGATTCTTTACCTCTTACAAAGAACATCTTGTTGGGGTTAAAATACATGCCAGGCGGACTGGGTGGAGTGAACAAAACGTGTCTGTTAAGTGGTTCTGATCTGAACTTCTACTTCGATTACAGTAGAAAGGGACCCTCAGTGCTGTGATCGAAGTAGAGCTATTCCTACTGCAGATTGTGATTTTCATTCAAGCAGATGCCGATTAATCTGAATGACCATTCGGAGTATTTTCTAAAAGGACTTGGATAGTATTTTCTGCCTTTCCCTATGTGTTGTATATACCAATGCTCCGCCCAATGGCTTCGCTTATCACTCGAAGATCTTCAATGTGTTGACGTGCTGGTTTTGTTAGAGGTCACTGAGTTTCATTCAGCATGCTTCTTTTTGGAGGTATTTGACTGCTTCCTGGTGAAAGGTTTCTGTATGGTTTGGGCAGTGGCCTCTACAATTGCTGTTGGATTCGGGATCGATTTAGCAGGAGGTGGAGTTGCTTTCTCTCAACCATCTTTTCCCCATGATATTTTCTCCATCTTTTTCCCCTTTGTTTCTCTATATTCCCTTGTGTCTGTGTCCTTTCTTTGTCATCTTGCGTTGTTGGTAGTGGTGTTGGTAGTGGTGTTGGTGTTTGCGGTGATGTTATTACTATCTGGTCCGCTCAGCTTAGGTTGGGTCTGCGCAGATCGCTCGGTCAGTGCCTGTGGTTGTGCTCATTTTTTCGGTGATGCCTGAGAGATTGTTTGATTGTTGTTTGTCCTCCCAAGCAAAGGCGTAATTTGCTTAGCTTGAGCCCTGAAGCAATACCAAGGCCTAGACTTTTTGTGCATGCATGGCCTGTGATGGGATTATTACTTCTGTCTAGCTGTATAACTATTTGCTACACCTTGCTCTTTGAGGTGAGAACTATGGCAAGGCCGGTGAACACACGACTTTATATACTAGAAGTGACCGTGAAGGAAACAATCCCTTCCACAGGATACAAGCCTCACACAGAACAACAAAGGCTTAGCCGCATTACATAACTCTTCCTAAAGAAATATAAGCTTTCCGTCTCCATTCTACAATCCATGTCTTTCATATTGTCGTAGTTCTTATTGTTGCTTCGTCTGGTTCCACTTCTCCCGTTGTTGCATCTGCAACCTTTGTCTTTTCTTCCAGTCTTCTTACTCTTCAATGATTTCTTCGTGCAGGGCATTTATGTACAAGATGTCGTTATTCCTGTCACTGCTTTTTTTTTTTGATCAGGTGTTGCCTGGCCCAATGTAATTGAACCATTGCTTCACTTAATCTTGCAATCATCGAGGTAATTTTTAGCCTTCGAAGTGTTAGCTATGGGTGGCTAGACTCGTTAACGCATCGCTTTATATGGAAAAAGCACAGACCTGATGGAATACAAGACCAATAACGATAGAGAGACATCGATAGAACATGTCCATACAAATTTATTAGACAGGAACATATTTACAAGGTTAGCAACGTTGTGAAATAGAAATTGTCTTCTGGTGATCTGTCAACATCATTCATTTTGTCATCTTTGCACACCATATTCTTGGCTAAAGAAATAGTTGTCAATAATGTTTACAAAATCGTCTTTCTACTTTATTATAATTTATTATTTACTCTCGAACAAAACAAGTCACTAAACGATCTAAGGGAATCCAAGAGAGCTTTCAAAAGAAAATACGCACAATATTGTCCACACACCATACAATCTGATCCTCTTAATATCGCATTCTTGCGTTGAGTCGATGCAGCAGTTCTTCTCATAATAATGTCCGATTCCAAATCCATAGGAATCAAGATTCTAAACACAGTGATCATAGAGAAAGCAGACAGCTAAAAAGTCAAAAATGACACCGGATGAAATTCTATCTATTGAGATCCTTGTTTCGTTATCATTGTGGGAGCATTGACAAAAATACACAAGTCTAACTTGAAAAATTTGCAAGAATATCGGTGCATCATTTTCCTTTTCTTCTTTTTCAATAAGTGATTAATTTTGTCAAAATCTCTGACATCTCATGTTCTTTGTTTCCTGTCCCTTTTTCCCCAAGACTTTGCCAAACATTACAGTTGAAAGTAGCGACAATCGTTTCGACCAGATGTTGGCATAAAATTAATACCCAACAGGAATTCTCATGTTATATATGTAATTTCAGAACTAGCTTGCGAAATATTTCTGGATTTGGAAATGAGAGGATTAATGTTGTCCAACCGATCTTGAACTTGTTCGTTCAGAATATCGACAATGAAAGTGTTTTGACCTTCGTTGATATAAGTGAATTACGTAGGATAAATGATTCTTACAAAAAACATCCCAATGTGCTTCCTGACTTTTATTTTATGGCTTTAAGCAATTTAACGGTAAAACAGCATAATTTATTGTTGGAGAAAAACAAACATCATTAGAACGGTGACTAGGTAAAGTTCAATAAAATGGTTATACATAGCTCGATGGTTCGTGTTGTCAAAGATTAATTAAATCCTAAAGGAGAATGATTTTCCAAATGTTTCAATAAGAGGAATGCTATTGTTGTAACATATCGTCCAGTTTTTATACAGGAGGACCATATCCACGTACTTATCCAGCGACACGAAACAATTCGGTCTTCAGTTATGATGACATTCCAAACAATCGATTTTTTTTTGAGGATTCACATCTTCGAGTGTACATCCGACGCTACGATGGAATGATACCAGTAAACTTTATTCTGTGCCGTCTTTCCGGATTGTTGTGTCCTTTATAATCATTGTCCCCATCTTTATCTCATGACTAATTCTAAACTTGATCCAGGAATCAATCCAAACAAAGGAGCAGCCACTTTTAAAAGGGTAACTTCAGCATGGGTAGAAATCCTCCTCGTTAAATAAAATATTTTGTTTCTATGACCAGTGTGTATTTTCGTTTTCACTATTTGACAAAGAACGTTCTTAATCGTATTTTCTCTATCCTGGACAACATTTATATGCGATATCAGGGATATATTTGGGTGCTTTTGTGATGATCTGTTTTCACATCATATGACTGGATTTAGTTAATAACGACAAAACATCCCACTCTTTAGCAGACCGAGGAGGGAGACCTTTCTTTTCCCTTTTTGTTAGCATATTTAGGATTGGAACGACTAGGATAGTGATCTGAATTTCCTCTTGTGAAGATCGTTTCCTTCGGGAGCATAAACACTGAAAGTATGTTATAGACCGCATTTTTATACAACAATTCTTCTTTACTGACTGACGGCACATGTCATCAAGTTCATTATGGGTACAACTTGACGATGAGGTATTTTGAATGAACTTAATAATGACAGTTCTTTGGAATTTTATAAACTTTGTTACACCACTGTTCTATTTTGGACTTTTTGCTATGCGTGTCCATTTTTTTTAGCTGAAACAGCTGTTGCTAACAAAGAAAATGATGTAATCGTCGCAGCCGCTGAAGGACAAGCTTATTTAGCAATGAGTTTTCCTTTTTTCCATCAAATTATAAAGCAAAGAGATTAATTCGTGGTTGGCAGGTTTCTTCGTGAAAGACAAAGGAAGACATGTAGAAGTGACAGGAAGAGACACTATCACTTGGCGATGGCGATTTCTGAGTATATACATTTCTTAGCAGCAGCACTCTCCTCTCTTCCTGGCAGATGTCTTTTTGCTTTGGACTTTTTTTTCTTAGAGGCATTCATTTTTCTCGTGTGAACTTGTGGTACACCCACCTCTCTTCTACTACCTTCCTTTCTGGCAGTCATCTTTGTTTTAGCCTCTGCACTAATATCTCATTTTAAAAGTTAAATAAATCCACATAGTAAAGGGCCACTTCGATCAGATTTCAGAATGATTTGTTTCTTTAGCTTGATCAATCCCTCTTGGATCTGCAAATTATGGGGTGTGTTAACGATCCATTGAATTTTAACTGAAGTGGTCAAATTAAACCAGCATTTTACTTTTCAGAGGCTGGCTTCTACCAGGTGTGTCTAACGTTGTGCATTCTTTTCGTCTCTAATGCTAGTCTGTTGTGGACTAATCAGTTTGGCAGGAGGACCAGATTGAAAGGTGGTTATGTTTAATGCTGCGGTGTTTTGGTCAGACGCCGAATGGCACATATAAGCTAACATTATTTCCTTCTTGGTGAAACAAATCCTTATGAAATCTCAATTAATCGGGAATGGTTGCTTTATGCCGATGAGCATCGAGGTGTTTGAGTGACATCGTCGTGCTTATATTTCAACCAAGCTGTTCCTAACTGTTTGGCTAACACTTTCGTTTGAGATCCGTCTCTTGGACATTTAATTAATATGACATAATGTGCACAGACGGTGAGTTCTGTTTTACTTTATTGAAATACATTGTCAATCATGTAAAAAGTATTGACATGGCGATGATTTTCTTTATCATTTAAACAAGTTAAGTTTCTTTTTTGTCTTCTGACAGTTCATCGAAGATGGCAGGATGTATTTGACTAAATTCAGGCAATATTCCACTGTGTTGGCGAGGAATCACATTGGTGGACAAAATGGATACTCCTTTACCGTCTGAAAATAATGTGAGAGCCGATTGTGACTTTCACTCTTTCTAACACTACACAACATGTTGGTATGGATGCTCAAATAAGTGTGATTTATTTTCAACCAAACGTGTGACAAATTCGGATTCGACTGAGCCACTAGTTTCAGCAATTAATATGCTTATGGGATGTTGAACACACAATTTCTCTTACCTTTGACGATGAAACGTTTCGTCAATCATTTTGAGAACAGAGTTGGAGAAGATGCAGCCATAACTATGTTGTAGATAATTCTGAAATGAACATCAAAGATACATGCAACGCCTGCATTTGGTACACGTTAATGTTGTTCAGAAAGCGTTACCACAAATCAAAACATATTTACATTCCATAACTTAAAGTACGAAAACACAAAAGCTTTAAACGACTCAGTACATCAAAGATGCTCGATTTAGAATAACCAAAGTCGCATAAAAAGTCAGTGTGCGATATTCTCGATCTCATGAAATCTGTGTACACATTCAGGTGTTATTCTAGTCTCTCCAAAATTCAGTGTCTCTAATTTGTCCGGGAATGTAATTTCTTCTCTTTCTTTTCTTTTGATACAATGGTATTGTCGTTAACTTGTAATAATTCAAGACATCAAAGTTGACAACCTGGTTCGATCATTAGTTGAATGTCAGTCTTTTGACATTGCATTTGTTATGAATTCCTTCATGTTGATTTCTGTATTGTCATCCACAATATTAAGGGCCATCGCTAGCAAAATTGTCAATATTATCATCTGGGCATGCATCCGAACATGAATCTAATCGGCCCCCTTTGAAGTTTGGGTAATAGCTAATTGGGAGATGTATATAAAAATTTGTGTCAAAGTTTAGATATCGATCTCCTAAACGGTTGAAGATGAAATATTATTTTTAACAAGCATTAAGTAGTCTGTAGTGATGACCTTGCGAAACACGTCGGGAGGTGCAAACGCTGTTGCTTCTTAATAATTGACCAAAAGCAAATTTTACAGAGGGTTTTCACGCGTTTCATCTGCTTTCCACAAATAATTTAACAAAATTTTGGCAAACAATTGTCTTCCTAATTTTGTTTCCACTTGTTTCATGGTGACGCCTTTTAAAACTATGTAGTTTGCTCGAATTGTCTTCTGACATGAAATTGGATAGCCACTATCTAACACATCCAGAAAAAAATCCTTTTTGGCGTCGTTGTCCTTTTGGTGGTGTTATGTGGCATCAAAGTGTAAAATGTCGTATAATTTTAACAATTGGTATCCACAGTCCAGGGCATGAAACAAAACGACATTCAATAATATTCCTGTTAAAGCGAGATCTACATTTTTCTTCACTTTCGCACAAGTAATGCAGCCAACATATAACTTTGGTTGAGTATCGACACCTGGCAGAAAAGTAAGTTTAAATGGATATGATGGTTACGTTACTTTCATCATTGAAATTTTTTCTATAGACTAATCCACCTTAGTAATCCATAAATAATTATCGAAATATACCACAGTAGCGGTGTAAAATGTCCATAGTAGCACTTCTTCTTGAGAGTCCTATGGGTTTGAAGAGTGAGTTGAATGTTTGTTCTGTGTACACACCGTCAAGGTTATAATAGCAAACGGCATGCAGCATTGAACAAGTTTGGAAAATAGCCTTTGGAACTTTATATCACCGCAAACAATTCTGCTCAAATGCATGGCTAAATAATTCACGTAATCTTAAAACTGTACATTCCCCACTTTCATGTAGACGAGTTTCGCTCCGTTCGTAGTTAATATGGAACATAAGGTATTCTGTCCAGAATAATATTTCAATAGAAATTGTATATCGCATCCTGAGAAATTGTGAGATATGACTGTAGTATATCGGTGGAAGTCCCATTTACGCTTGATTTCCTCCTGGCTCCAATTGTTGTCGGTAGGGTCTACGATCTATTCGGCAGAATCGGTAGGAGTACGAGAATCCCGCAAATGTTTTCATCTCCTGGAGCTTATTAAATTTTGGACAGCGAAATGCATAGGCTTTTGTATACACTTCTCACCGACACCATGAACTGCGCAAAAATTAGGGATGTGACTGCCAGTCTCTTGTGTAAATTCAAACTAAGATGATACAATTCACGTGTTTCTTTCTCTTCTTGTTTTGGTATTATTTGAAGTTTTCTTCCAGTTCATATTTATATTTTTGGACGTAGTATTCTATTCGAAGTCCACAATACCTCATCTTTCTATCATGAACAGATATGTGTTTTAAGTCATTGGTTCAAATACGATAACTACAAGTGAAACACATCTCAATAATTCACTTGCACGTTTCAGTTCTTGAACCTGTTTCATACGATATTGCTAGAAACAAGGGAAGCTGACAACGACAAGAAGAACAATAAATTCATTCTTTTCCTTCAGGAATACGTGGTTTAGATGATAAGCAGCCCCGACATTTGTCTTCGCAAAAACTTTATTGCTTACGATTGTCAAAGCATTGGTCACACTTCAAACAATAATAAGCGTGTAAGAAAAATCCCCTGAGAAAAGTAATGGTGTTAAAATACCCTAATGACGATAAGCGTGAAGTTTTTTTGTATGACCAACTGGGTCTTCGAAACACGATAGCTCCGTGAACGATTTGAGGCTATATTTTCAATCTAAACAATAAGCCAACACATCTTAAAGTCTTTGAATTTCAGAAATGCCCCACACGCTCTCATTGGATATCCTGAATGTTGCACAAGAAATTCTGCTTCTTTTTTTCTGACTCTGATCGAGTTTGAATGATCTCACATGATGTTCGTTTTGTGGTTATGTCGCCCCACGATGATGGCATGAGCTAAGCACATTTGGTTTTGTGAGCTGTTAATTTGGACTATACTTTGTTTGGTACTGCTAATAATATCGTCCAATAAAACAAATCAGCACGGTCCACTACCTGTAGGAGCCGAAACATGTGTCATGTGAAGAGTGACTTTTCCATTGGTCATGCTGAACTTTCCATTGGACTCTTTGACGTGCTGAATTTTGTCAATCACTTTTGATGGTGTTAATTCTGCTGATGTAATAAACTCGATCCAGACAGGAGACGTCAGCTTGTCGCATGTGATGGTGAGTATCAAACGATTGTCCCATTTAGCTTGACATTGTCGTTTTAATGTCTTTAACAGGGAATCCCCTACGTCAGTAATTAAGTCAACTGATTATGTGACGGCACTTAATATGTTAATTCTAAACAATTTTTTTCCATCTTGTATGTTTAAATTGTCTTTCTAGATTTTATGTAATTCAACTTTTACTCCTCTCGTTTGTGATGCAAATCTATTGGAACCAACAAGCAACTTTTCTTCCTTATCGGACCTGTAATCTCATGGTCTTGTGGTCGAAGTTGATGGTGTAGGTTCAGCATTACTAATTTAATCTTCGAAATCATTGACGCGTACATGATCTATCTCACCTCTTTGCTCTCTTCGTATGGTTTCTTCTTAGTAAATTGTTATTGTTTCATCTTTAGTATAAAATTCTATTTGAGTAGGTTCAGAGAATAGCAGAATGTAATGCAAAAATATACTTCAGATAAAACCTCAGATAAAAGGAAGATACTATGTATAACTGAAAGGAAGATACTATGTATAACTGTTAAGGAAGATACTATGTATAACTGTCAAGAGGAAAGACATTCGACTCCAGAATATCCACAGCATCAAAGCAAAGGAAAGACAGGAGAAAACAGAGTTACATAAAGTTACATATATCTGTGATTTGTGTCAAGAAAAACGACATTTGTTTTTTAGAGTGTCCAAATCAAAAATAACAAAACGAACAAGAAAAATAGAACGTTGGTTTATTGGAAACAGAAGAACCATTTCTGTCAACAGAGACAGTCAAGGCAAAGAACCATATCCTGTGAAGACATTCAAAACACGAGATGGTAGTGACATAAAACAGATAAAAAATAGATTTTTGCAACGTGTTATTAAATTTTCATTGTGATTCCGATTTTAAAGAGAATATACCGAAGCAAACGCGTCTGTTTTCTTGATTTAAAAAATATATAATAAGATACTGAACACCACCCATACACTCACAGCATCAAATCATGGGGAAAGGGATTTATGCTTTACTTGGCTTTGTAATCATTTAATAGTTTATCTCTTTTCTAAGAGATATAGGTGGCCCTGAAATGTTGTACGTTTTTGGAAAAATAAATCTTACGGACTTGGCATTATCAGCTGTAATTGTCTCAGTTCCTTTCTGTGGTCATGTCAATGTCCTCTTGTTGGTTTTGCTGCCTTGTTATCTTCTGTTGAGCTAAAGACGTCTAACCACACATTTGTCGCAGATAATTTAACTCCACAAAAATGTCTTGTAGCACACACAGCGTTTTGTTTTCACTTCCTTCATTTTGTCTTTCACAATTCAAAGTTTTCCTCTTCTTCTTTCCTTTTCTTTCTGATGTTGACTAGACACTTTTGTTTCTTTCTGTCGTTGCAAATCATCATAAGGGATGGAGAAGGAGATAAAGGAAGAACAACCATCAGAAGCAAACGATTTTTCTCAGACGACAGGAAATCATTCAAAACAAAAATGCAATAATCTCGTTGTTGAAGAAGAACACTGCCTACAGCTGCACCAGTAGTCGTTGACATCGCACTCCGTGTATACACGATATCAGCAACAGGATTACCTTAATACATTGTGTTTAGTCCTAAAGCATGACACTCCTACTGTGCCACAATGATAAAGAGCGGGTATTTAAGGTGTCGCCACGCGTCAGTTCCTGTTTGATTGGAAGCGTCACCAAACCCACTGAAGTAAATTTTGTAACGCGTTGTTGGGATTGGAATCATGAGAGTAGGTGCTAGATTTCATATGTGGCTGGTGAAGGAGGTAATGTACAGATCAAGTTCCTAAAAATGAAAGACATATTTTAATAACAATCTGATCACCGTCTATCTCGTCTGTCAAGTCGAGAAAGAATCCACGGATATAATTTGTCGTCATTGAAAACTACAAGCTGAACCATTTTCGTTCACATGGGAATGTATGGAGTCAAAGTCACAATCGGAATATTCTCAGCCTTTGTTCTCGTAACATATCGGGTGCTCTACGCCAGCGTGAAACCAACAGAAAACATAAATTAATATAACGACCTGACAGATATGACTGAGCGATTCCTATCGATTATAAGAACACTGTTCAGGTAATCTTGAAGGTCATTCCTACGCAATAAAAGCTATAGTCTGTATCAAAATGTACTATAAACAGTTTGTCGAATGATACTTTTTATCGCTGTCCTGTCCATTTAGAAGCTTGGGCATCTTAAACAGTATTATCTTTAAATCAATCAGCAACGGAACCAGAACAAACAAACGTGAAGATCGACAGTCGATTACTTCGTATTGTTTGAAACGGACTATATTGGATTAAAATGGATCTGGATCAACTGCTTGCTTGCTATGTTACTTGCTGGCCTTTCGCTATGTTACTGCTTGCTTTTTATTTTGCTTGCTGGCCCTTCGCTATATAACTGCTTGCTAGCTTGTTAAGGACGGTTTAACTTGCTGGCCCTTCGCTATGTTACTGCTTGCTAGCTATGTTACTTGCTGACCCTTCGCTATGTTACTGCTTGCTTGTTATGTTGCTTGCTGTCCTTACGCTCTTACCATGACTATACTGCTGTAGCACAGTTAAACCGTTCTTAACAAGCTGTTTGTATATCAATGTTACGAACTACATAAACGACCAGAGTTCTTTGTACAACTCTCACAGGTTTGTTAGAATGGTTATGGACAACAGTAATTGCACGTGTCCGGGTATGTTGCTTGAATCGCCACCTTTTGATTGAGAACGTGGCAGTAAAATGTGTAACCGTTAAAAATCTGCATTGACACTAAAGTGTCTGCCAGTGTGGTCATGACATTGAGTCAATGAAACTATGAATTGTTGTCCTAAAATTTATTGCTAATATAGTTCCACCAACGACTGTTTAATACTGAATATTGATTGCTCTGCACTTTAATTGTCAACAGAAAACATCCAGAAGAAAATTATTGATCGTCGTGGACTTTTACAATGGTAGCAAGCTACAAAACTGGGTTGAAAAGAGATCACGCTGGTTCTAATTATAACAATATCGGATAGTACGTACTTTCACTTTGATATCAGAATTCAATCCGGTTTGTACTTGAGCACACTTTCAGGTTATACCTGGTCCAAAAATGACAACGCACATAAACATTGCCCTATGTATTTCTTGGGGTATGTATAAGTGTATATAAGTTTCATGGGAATGTTGATGTATGAGAATCGAATCAAAGTGAATAATCGACATATCCAGCTAAGTATTATCAAACTAAAAAAAACTGATACCCATTGCTAAAGTAGTCAGTATTGAACGTTTTCATGACGCATATGACTTTTACTTTAATACTGTTGACAAGATGGCCGCTATCGCTTAACCGGCTTAAGGCAGCTCTCTGGATTTTTGTACCGTACACATGATCTCTGTGCTTATTGTCTGTCTTCGTCTGTGTTATTGTGTTCAACATGCACTTGCTGTTCTATTCGAACGTGCTTCGTTATCTTCTTGTATTGGAAACGAGAAAAATTAAGATTTTTCTCAGCGGTCTTGTTCCACGGTTGCAACTTCCGTTGTTATCTAACACGCCACCATCACGTGTTACTCGCCAGTCCACTCGTGTATGCTATGATAGACCCTCATTAATTGCATTAAATGACCATTCCTTGCCTCCACACTTCATATTGCACTAGCCTAAACAACATTAGACTACATTCATCATTCCATAAATGTGAATGGAAGCGATAAAAAGCGTTGTTTCAAAGTTGGCTGTCGTAGAACAGGAATAAGAATTCCAGTTATCTCTCTTTGGCCCTTTCCGGCACAGAAATTTAAAAATTCGGCCGTTAACTAAGAGAACCTAATTCAAATTCCAATTGGATCGTCAACGTTTGTGTCAACTGTTGAAGAGGTACAACTGCGCATTGCATTATTCAATGCCCAATCAGTAGGACCATCCGAAAGTGCACATAAATAGTTAATTTTATGAGATAATCGACATCTTTTTCCTGACAGAAACATGGTTAGAAACATCAGGCGAAGAACCTAAGTGCGCATTTAGCACCCACCGGTTAATCCATCAAGTCGTTTCCCCGCCGCTCCCGTGGAGGTGAATTGCTATCATCGCAAAACAAACTCCATGATCAACCTTCTTAACTACACTTCAACTTTCAATTTCGGCCACACATTTTTTTCTCCTGGAGTATGGAAATTCTATAGGTGTCAACCTAATTATTCTTGGTGATCTCAACATTCACAGTGTCTGTCCTGAAAACCCATGCACATCGAAACTCCTAGAGTCCATTCACGTTTTCAACCTCAAACAGTCAGTTGGCCAACCCACCCATACACAAGGTCTCATTTTAGATTGGATTCTATACAGACCTGATAATAATATTCTTCAATCCTCCCTGGTGTCCCACGAACTTTCATCAGATCACCTCTGCATTACATGCCATTTTGACGTATCAGTCGCAAACCCTCCACCTTTATTCTCTACTAAGAGAAACCTCCGTATGATAAGCAGAACCCAATCAGTTTCGCACACCTAAAAGAGACTGTCGTAAAGCTGAGAGACTTTGGCTTTCACCAAACTCACTATTCATAAACAGATTTATGATTCCGCCAAGAAGAGTGTCACAAACATAATCCATGAAGCGAAATCGGCCCACTACAGTACTAAGATAACGGAAAGTTCCAGCTGCAAAGAACTATTTAAGATTACTAACAAGCTACTGTCAAGGAACAAATGTACACCACTTCCAGCTACCTTCTCTTGGGTCGACCTTCCGGACCTGTTTGCAAATTTCTTCCGTGGCAAAGTACAAACGATCAGAGATAAACTAGACAAAATTTCAGTTGACTCGTCAACACCATGCAGTTGCGATACATAATTTCAGCGGCAACCATTAGCAGAATTTGAAACTGTCTCTCTGGATTTAGTACGTACAATCGTGATGAAGAGTGCACCAAAGTCATGTGAACTGGATCCGATTCAGATGTCACTGCTGTTAGAGTGCTTGGATCCAATATTGCCTTCACTAACTAATGTTATTAATACGTCTCTCTCATATGGGGAATTCCCATTATTTTACAAAACTGTCATTGTAAAACCTCAGCTGAAGAAAGCAACACTTTCCATCATGATCTAAAGAACTACCGCCCAAAAATCTTAGAAAAAGTTATTCTATCCCAACTTGTATCTCATCTGAATTCAAACGGTCTTCTTAGCAATGTACAGCATGAATATCGCCCTCGCCACAGTACTGAAACTGGTCTTCTGAAAGTAGTCAACGACCTTCTCTCTGCTTTGGATAGCGAAAATACTACAATCCTCACTCTCCTTGACTTGTCTGCAGCATTTGACACTATAGATCGTGATATATCACTTTACCGTCTCCAGCAGGTATTGGGCATTCACGATACGGCCTTACTATGGTTCAAGTCCTATGTGGTCAACAGGACACAAATTGTGTCCGCAAATGGAAAACACTCCAGCCCAGTTGATCTATGATGTAGTGTTCAACCGGGGTCTGTTCTATGACCTGTTTTCTTCATTCTATACACTCATCCACTCTCAAGTTTCACAGATAATCGTCCAGCGTCTCACCAATTGGATGCTGATGACACTCAAATATACAAATCTAACGATCCAGCTGAAATTGAAGCTACCATCCAAGACATAGAGAGGTGCATTTCTGATGCGAAATCATGGATGACATGTAACAAGCTGCAGATAAATGATGATAAAACTTAAACCATCCTGATTACAACACAAAGACTTTTCTATTTACATCCTTTACCTCAGACAATAAATATCAGTTACACCAACATTAAATTAAAGCAGTCAGTACGAAACATTGGTGTAACTCTTGACAGTACTCTCTCATTGCATCAATATGTCATGTCTAGCGGAATATATTAAGCAGAGACGCATCAGCTTCATTCGTAAGTATCTGTCAGTTGATGCCACTAATATTTTCGCTAGTATTTTCGCTATCCAAAGCAGAGAGAAGGTCGTTGACTACTTTCAGAAGACCAGTTTCAGTACTGTGTGTTCCTTAGTACTTTCAAGACTGGACTATTGTAATTCAATTCTTTCTGGTTCATCTCAATATCTACTTCAGAAACTTTAAAAATGTTCAAAACACTCGGATCAACCTTAGAGTATCACAATCAGAGCTCGCCTCTCCGCTGCTGTGTACCCTAGACTGGCTATCCATACCATCCAGAATTAAATACAAAATTTGTTCACTGTGCCACGTTTCACTGACGGGCTCCAGTCTAACATACCTATCTGATCTCACCCATGTGTATACACCTGCAAGATGCTTACGCTCCTCTTCTGACACTAGCATTTTCAATATTCCCCACTATGAAGTTGAAATCATATGGACAACATTATTTTGTATACTAGGACCCAGCAACGTGGAACAAATTGCCCTCTGCACTTAGACACAAAGACAGTGATCTCATTTAAGAGCGCCCTTAAAGCCCATCTATTTCAACTGCAAAAACAGTCAAAAAGACCTAATAAAGTATCCTTTTAACGTATCCTTACCTTAAAAATTTACAGCATGTTTTTCTGTTTCTAATTTTGTGGTGTTTGTTTTTATTTTTGTAATCATTTCATTATATATGGTTTTTATTCTTTTAAGCGTTGTCAAATGTTGTAAAGCGCTTAGAGCTTTTAAATATTAGCGCTATATAAAGTCCTCGTTGTTATTAATACTGTCAAATAACCCAGCTCATTCCTGGTGGTGCTGGGTCACCTTGACTGTATGTATGTATGTATGTATGTATGTATGTATGTATGTATGTATGTATGTATGTATGTATGTATGTATGTATGTATGTATGTATGTATGTATGTATGTATGTATGTATGTATGTATGTAACACTAACTTCGTACAAGAATTGGTTTTGTTAGCTAATCCACTGTGTGTGGGAGTCTGATGTGGAATTTTAACGTAATTTCAGTCATATCGCTGCGATGTTAGCAGTGTGGTAGTTTTCAGTGATATATAGCACTGGGGATCATGCCACAGATATGTAGCATGATTCCCCCCCCTTCACATTATCTTGACACTAGGCTGACAAATCATAACACGAAGTTCTTAATACAAGGATTGTGACTTGCATGTCTACGGCATATTTCAGTAACTTCAACTGCGCTCTTTTTTCTAAGCTTTGCATAACAGCTTTTTGGGAGGATAATGGTAAAACTTATCTCATATTAGCTATCACTTAAGGTAGCAGTATACACAAAAGAAACAAAATCCAAGATTAAAATTATACCCTTTCCTTTGCAATTGACTCGCTTTATCTTCATTATTGTAAAGAGAGAATTCCGTACATACATAAATCTTGTATGACCCAATTCAAGTAGATGCATGCACTATCCTTCCCTGCCGAGGGCCAATAGGTACCAGATGTTTACATAATACATCGTTGATCACTTTATTCCGGTCTGTATGGCACGTTACAAAGTCGTAAAACGAAATGATGTATATAATGAATCTCGGGGTCGTAAGTAACACATTTAATTTTACAACACTTTTATTTCCTTATAATGAATAATATCCATCCTCGTTAAAAGACCATATTTTTATTTATGGATTAGTTGCTGTGTCATATCCGTCTTGCAACCTGCTTACCCTATCTTATTGGTGGATATTTTGACTGTATGACGGTTAGTCAAACTACATCGACTGCTGTTAATTTGAAATTGACATGTGCCGTGGTCATACAACGTCAAATATGGTTTTAAAGATAGATTTAAAAAAAAAACATCTGTTACGAGTTATCGACGTACATTTTTGCTTTGAGATACTTGATTAATGGTTGCTTCGAAGTCGTGATATGAACAAACATATCCACCTGCATTAGCTCCCGCTGTCGGGAACAAATCAATTAAATCAAATCAATGTAACTGTTACGACTATGTCTTAAATTATGAAATTATGCAACAGGAGGAAGATAAACTAACAAATTTAACAAAATCAACAGCATAATTATCTTTCAAAGTTACATAGAAATCAACTTGAGGTATTGTATATTAAATCCCAAATAATCCTAAATGACCTATTAAAAGTCTAAAAGTATAAAATGTTCCAAATGAACTCCAATAATCTTGAATATCGTGATGTATCAATAGTCTTGAAATCCTGATGTACGAATAGTCTTGAAATCCTGATGTACTACAATGATGCAGCTTAAAAAGTCTTTGAATGAGTAAAATATAATCTCTAAGTAATATATCACCCAAGAGGTCAATGAGCATTTGTTAATTCCAACTAATAATTTGAATCAATAATTCCTCTCAAATTATAGCAGCTGAACACAACTATAAACGATTCCACGGACTGAACTTAAAAGATGAATGAATAATTTGTTTAACAAACTCTAATTTATACAGAACTTCGCTGGACCAAAGGCATTCAAAGAAAATATCACTTGATCTATTAGAAAATTACAGGGCCTAGTCGTATAGCAAACAAGACTGACATTGAACTATTGCTAGGAAAAAAGTCTGTCTTTAAAATGTTCTGAACGAAAATTATTATGTCAGCATGTTCTTTACCAATCTGACAGCATGATAAAAGTATGATATGCCAAAACTATATCCACAACCGTCAGTCATGTATCTAAGTACATAATAAAAAATTGAATGTACATAACAGTTAGAGATACAGTAGACATCGACAGTAAGTAAATAAATAAATCAATAAACACAACCATTAGAAAATATCTTAAAGCTCTCAAGTCTAGCTCAAAGTACACAAAAATATGTATATTTCATGTACATATCAGCTTTGGCCATATCCAACCAAAAGCTTATAGTGGCAAAATACACATAATAAAAGTTAACGAGTAAATATCAATACAAATTAATTAACTGTCTTCAGTACTACAGTGTTTATATTAAATGGTGCATTTATTACAAATATGAGAGTAACACTGGAGTCTCAAAGTTACAGCAGAGATATTTTATTTTAATGCCTCATTTTACATTATGTCGTTTGTCTCAGAATACGGCTATAAATAACTTGGTTTTGCCTTGAATCTATTTTTCAACTTATTCGTTGTACAGACATACAACGTTACCTGGAATGAATCACTCTGCTCCAGGTAAAGTGATTTTGAAATTACATGCAGGCAGAAAGTCACGGAAAAGCATGGATTACATGAACATTTGACCATAACTATTATTCACTCCTATGGATTTAAGCTTGATACACTGTGATCTGAGACACAAGTAATTTGGATTTTGCCAATTGGTGGGCTAACGTTCCACCATCGTCTCAGGCCATAGTGGTAAATGTCAAAGTTCTGTTTTATTTGATTTATTAAACCTTTTCTCGATTTTGTTATGTCGGTTGATAAAGCTTTGTTAAACTGCTTGATTTGATATTCTCATTTTAGTAATAATTAGTTCAGTTTTGTTTTTTGTTTTAGCCTATTGTAGAATATGGGAGCTGTTGTAGCCTGTTAAATCCTATTGTAGACTATGGGAGCCTATTGTAGCCTATTGGATAATATACATTATGGAAACTTAGTAGACACTATGGGAGCTTAATAGACATTAAGAAAGCTTAGTGGACATTATTGGACATTATTGGATATTATTGGGTTGACGGAGTTTTATTGGAACTGACATGTCTTATGGGAGATTCAGTGTCCGATAAGAGCTGACTATAGCTATTCGTGGATGGATTGGATGTATCTATCTCTATTTCAGCATGCCGTCTACGTCTAGGTGTATGAAGACATGTATGTATGTAAATGAAAACATATAAGGGATTCGTGATGTATATGAACGTGGATCGATAAGAAAGGGATCGAGTGAAACTGCAGAGTTCCAGTTCGTATATTGAATAAACTGTAGAGTCACAGTTTATCAAGAATTCCAGTTTACAAAGATGCGTGTTCATCTATTTGTGCATTTAGTTGAACGCAAAATCGTTTAGTCGAAACAATAGTAATAACATTGAATATTGCTCATTTTAATGTCTGTTTTATCTCAAGAGATTTCGTGAATCTCAAAAGCTTAATGCGTACAAGAGATTAAGTGACTCTCATTTTTCATGTTCATGATGCATAACATATTTGTTCTTCTTATTTTAGGCTAGCGTCCAAAGAATTATATTTTTGTATTTTTTTCTTTCTTTATCATTTCATGAGTGTATGTAGGATACATTGCATCAATCGGTGTATTTGTTTTATATTCACACACACACACACACACACACACACACACACACTCCTATGAACCTGTCAAAAAAGAATTATAATTTCACGTGTACTTTCTAAGTTCTATAATACAATCTAAACAAGAATCATATCTCGGAATTACAACTGCTGACCCCAGCTCGGTTTGTCTGCTATTATGTGATTTTTTTTCCCGTCTCTCAACCTGTTACGTTCACATAGAGAACAAAATTACATACCTTCCCCATCGTAATGTTAAATGCCTATTAGTCCCATAGTGATATCCGCAATAATAGTCTCACTGGGCCCATATTAACCCATATACTATTTAAACGCAAAACAACCCATAAAGTATTCAAGTTCATTCATATATGCGGACACATGTAAGCAGACATAAAAAATTTCCACGGCAACAAAATTAGCCCTTTGTTTATTTATCTTGTTTATACTATTCGAGGTATCGATGTACTTTGTTGGTTGTATCACCGAAAAGAATGTAGCTTCTAACATAATGCAATCAAAGTTACAATCTGAGAAAAGTCTCTGATATAATTCCTTTTCTAGTAACTTGCCTGACTTCATTAAATCAGGAAAATTTACACACCATCATATTTTTTAGCAATCCAGATAAATACAAACTTTTTAGCCTACTTAGGATAGTGCCTTTGTTGAATATTTGTAAATAATGTTTATTTAAAGCTGTGATAGTCATCCTTAGCAGGAATAAAACAGATTTCATACAAATCTGATCACCATTAGTCAAGAGGGAAAATAAATCTCATTTTTCAAATTTCATTTGAATATAAAAGTCGAGATTATTGATGTTCTCTCCTGTCTACGGAGTTCTGTACCTCTTTCTTAATGATTGTAAACCCTTTACTAAAAACTGAACATGACAGAGGGTGCTAATGTGTTTGTCTTTAATATTTGTATTACGTTTACAGTTTTTATACTAGTACTGTACCTTAAGCATACGTCTTTCCTTAATATAAACATGTAATCTGGAAGAATAATCAATTTAACAGGACTGAACTGAGAAAAGTATTTTATTCCCAATATCATGTTTTGCCTGAGAGTTGATGTTTAAAATTGTACTCATTCTAAAATCGTAATTGTTGCGGAAAATTTTTAAAAGAATGATCATGCCCCATCTGGGCTGATGGGCTGTTGACGAAATTGGTTAGATCGTTATTGTTTAAAAAGACGGTAGGAGAACCAGATTGCTTGGACAATTTGTTTACTTTCTAATAACATAATTCTATCGAATACCATGGACGAAAGTATCACAATCTTAAGTTCAGGATATTTCTTGCATTTGACGAAGCTGATTTAATCAAATATCGTATTGAATGCCATGCGGATTCAGACACACACCTGTGTCAACATACATGTGGTAACACAAATTGACATCATTGTTCTCAATCATGTAAAAAAATAAATAAATATATATATATATATATATATATATATATATATATATATATATATATATATATATATATATATATATATATATATATATATATATATATATATAAATCAGTATTTGACATTGTGAAATATAAGTACATGTTTTCAGCGGTAAAAAAAAAACAAATCTACACTGGTTCACAGCAATATCACAAGAGTTAAAATCACTGTGTTTTGTATATCCAGTTATGAATATTCATCTTCTTTACTGTTAGTTTGATATACTTTCATTGATACGTAACTACCTACAAAAATATAGACTTATATATATATATATATATATATATATATATATATATATATATATATATATATATATATATATATATATATATATATATATATATATATATATAGACAAAAATATAATACGTTACTGCCTACAAATGTTTGAGTGTGTATATCTGTAAAGTTTCTTCGTACAGAGTTGTGACGGGTGTTGCTCGGTTAAAAACGTGCACGTACCTCTTTATAACACAAGACGATATTAAATGCAAGATTTGTAAGACATTTTATTGATGAATTTGGTATCTATCTGTCATAATAATGCACATTTTGATTGATAGATTGAAAAACTTTAAAAGTAGTCCAACAGCATGAATGAAAAATGACAAGCTTCTCTGAATCGGTGTTGTCATATACTGTTTTTGGTTTGCATGCTACATGTCTTATATATTCAACATATTCAAAGCACATACTGTATATTAGTTTTATCTCATATACGATCTGCGTGTGGTCTGAGATTAAATTTAAAGAATAAAGTTTCGTATGTATGTATGTATGTATGTATGTATGTATGTATGTATGTATGTATGTATGTATGTATGTATGTATGTATGTATGTATGTATGTATGTATGTACAATCTAAAAAAAACATCTATTTTGAAAAATAGTGCAGGACCAATGAAATGAGGCCATTGATTAATGCCTTATTACCTAATAAGCGGAGCAGGTACCGACCTATGGTCCCCACGCCTTTTAGGGGCCTTGCGACAACGGATCAAATTAATTTATTTGATCTTGACGTATTAGGAGATAATTAGCGGGGGGGGGATTTCGACTGCCTAGGAGCTTCACAGAGTTTAATCCTGCCTAGGGGCTTCACAGAGTTTAATCCTGCATTGCTATTGATAATGTATTCCTAATGTAACTTAAATGGATTTTGTTATCATGATTTACTGTGTTCGCTGTAAGTCTTCTAGATCGGTCGCCTTTTCTGCGAAAAACTGTCCTTTATTTTCACTTTCGAAATAACTCTTTAACTATCTACCCTGATATTACCAAGGAATCGTGGGTTTGGCTGCCTGCAGTAGAATCAAATTTCAGAAAACACTTATGTCCGGGTCGATCATTTGGTCAACCAGTCAATCAGTCAGTCAGACTTTCAAACACTAACTCAGGCAGTCTATCTACATATGCTTATAATCTATCTATCTATCTATCTATCTATCTATCTATCTATCTATCTATCTATCTATCTATCTATCTATCTATCTATCTATCTATCTATCTATCTATATATATATATATATATATATATATATATATATATATATATATATATATATATATATATATATATATATATATATATGATCTAAAATACTTGTTGATAAACTTCAAACCGCCTCTTCGTGATGTTAATACAACTCTTTTTATATCCGTATGTGACAAAATACGAATAATTTAAAACAGCATGGAATTTTAATTTCATAAAATCAGCATACATCGCAGATGAGATCAAAAACTATTCAAATACCTTTGTCTCTGTTCGTGCTAAATAGACGATCACATTCAGGGAAATACTGCAAGACAAACATTTACAGGAATAAATAGTAGCTATCGATTTGCAACGTGGACATAAATTATGGACATATTACGGAGACATGTTTACAGATGTGAAGATAATACGTAAATACATGCGTATCGATGGACACAAAGATTAAATGATAAAAAGCAAAGTGACAACGGACTAGAAGTTTGAAAATTAACACGTACAGATATGTGGTCAATAGGGTACGTACTATGCAATGCATGGTCTAATTTCAAGCTCAATGGTGAATAAGCTTCATACAAAGATTTTATCATACATATTTCTTTTTTCAACTTCGGTGCATTGTATGGTCTATAAGGGTATTCATGCCATCATTTCATCCGTGTTCATTGTTGATCGGAATAAATATTTTCTTCCATTTTTGTAGTCCGCTCGGTTACGCAAGATTCTGACATTGTGCAATATTTTCCTCGTGACTGTATATATACCCACAATAGCTCTTTAAATAGATCGGTTTAATTTAATAACAAAATTGTTTTTATGTCAGACAAATCAGAATGTATCAGCTTCAAACGCTTCATCCAGAGATTCATACTAATTGGTTTATCGATTATTACAGACCTACGTGTTTCAGGAAAATGTTATTCACCTACAGGGAGTCAAAAACTCTTTTTCCTGAAAAATATCCGGGTAGATATGGAAAGAGCTAATTTGAGGTTGAAAATACAGTGCAGTATTTGTTCAAAAGGCGACCGACCTTGACCCAAATGTGATTAATATAAGACGTACTTATCTCAGCAAATCATGCTAAAAATAACCGATGTTGATTAACTAAGGAGTGCAACATCAATAGCAAAACCTCAAAGGCCTTGCATTATTTTCTTGACTAAATGGGTCTTTAGTCTCGATTGTGCAGTAACTATTGGCACTATTGTCTCAAATAGTGTACCTGTTTAAACACACACACACACACACGCACGCACACACACACATACACACACAGAGTTCCGGATTTAGGGCAAATGAGGCCCTGTGCTAGTTAAGTTATGACGCTCCTTACTTGGGCCCTGAAGGAGGTAGGCCCGATAAGTCTGTACATGTAGTCATGATTGATTTGATTGATTGACTGATTGATTGATTGATTGATATTTTACGGCGCATCAGCACTGTGAGGCTATTTAGCGCCAAACATAATTTTATATCCTTTTACATTTAAAACTGGTAAAATAATTTTATCGACCAGCGATTGGAGTCCAAACAGTTAAAGGTAAAGCGATAAAAATGTGAACGATTGTAAAGAATTAAAAGTTTCCCGATCAACGGGGTGTGCAAATGTATGATAACGAAAACATATGACTGGCAATTAAAATCTATCGACTGCATAAATATAACACAAAACTGAATAAGGTGATAAAATAAAAGCTATAACTTATGATAAATGTTTGCTTCCTTAAAGAAGTCTATAATGTTGGTAATGTTAACTGTATCAAAGAGCTACGTCATGTCTTGCACAACGTAGTAATGATTACGCGTAGGTTGAAGATCGAAGCATCCCAGCATAAAGTGCTTAACGGTGAATGGTTATTACAAGCTATGCACTCTGGTGGGTCTTCTCCTTTTAATATGTAGGAGTTTGTTAAATAAGTATGACCAAGTCGAATTCTTGCAATGACTACCTCCTCTCTACGGACTGATCTGTAGGAAGGGGTCCATTCTCCTAAGGTTGGCTTGATGCCATTTCTGACGTAAACAGTCTTTGATACAACGTTTAAAATCTGTATATGGTGCTTTAAAATCAGTTGGTTCTAGTAATAGGGCCATTTTAGCAGCACGGTCTATCATTACCTTTAATTCCTACATGGCTGGGTAACCAACAATATACTATATTGTGGGAGGTACTCAGCTCAGTATGCTTAAGGAGAATGTTTGCTAATAATGGATTCTCCAGTTTTCTGATATGTAGTGACTGAAGTACTGATAGTGAATCGGAGAAGATAATGCTGTTTAAGATACCCTTGCTTGCAATGTATTGCAAAGCTAGGTCTATTGCTCTGATTTCAGCTGAAAAAATTGACGTACCATTTGGCAAGCGAACTTTTTTTTATGTATTTTTCACTAACGAAGGCTGCAACGGCCTTTTCCTCCTCTTTTGATCTATCAGTATATATTTTTGTATAATTTTTGAACTGAGAGAGGAGTTCATTGTAAGAGTTGAGGAAGATTGACGGGTTTGTTTCCGATTTTGTTTCCATCGTGTAGCGTAAAAAGTACCCTTGCTTGCTCAAGTAGCCATGGAGGTGTTTCGGAAATGTTCGTGTTCAGAATTTTCGAAATATCAACTTTTGTACTATCAAGGAATGGTAATATTCTAATGCCAAAGGTAGGTATGACATTTGGTTTATTGTCATATAAAGTTTTATATTTGGGTTCAAAAACAGCCGAAAAAGCAGAGTTCAGAGGGTTTGATTTTAATTTGAGAGCGTATTGAGCGGAGGGCATTTCTCTTCGTTGTGCTAAAGGTGGTTCGTTCGCTTCAACGAGTAGGCTTTCACACGGAGATGTCTGATATGCTCCCAGGGCAAGTCTTATTCCCTGATGATGGATTGGGTCAAGCATCTTCAAATAAGACTTCCTTGCTGAACCATAGATAATGCTACCATAGTCTAGTTTCGAGCGAATGAATGTTCTGTACATGCCGATTATGACTTTTCTATCAGCACCCCAGTCAGTGTGTGCTATTACTTTAAGTAAATCCAGAGATTTGAGGGATTTAGCTTTTAGATGCTTTAGGTGTGGGATAAAAGTCAGTTTTCTCTCGAAGATGATACCTAAGAATTTTACTTCCTCAACAACTGGAATAGGTGTTCCGTCCAGCGAAAGACTTGGTTCATCATGATGTCTTCGTAATTGACAGAAATGCATGCATACAGTTTTTGATTTCGAGAATTTGAAACCGTTAGTATTGTCCCTTCTTTGGATCTTGTTGATATTTTGTTGTAATTGGCTTTCGATTGTATGCATTTGTTTGGATCGGTAACATATTAAAAAGTCATCAACATATAGGGAGCAATCCACACCAGGACTCAGGCAATTGGTGATGCTATCAGTTTTTATATTGAAAAGCGTTACCGATAAAATACTGCCCTGGGGCACACCCATCTCTTGATCGTGTAGATCTGAGAGGGTGGAGTCCACTCGTACCTTGAATTCCCTATCTTTGAGAAAGTTTGATATAAATAAGGGCAGTCGGCCTTTTAGACCCAGATCATGCAGGTCATTTAGTATTCCGTACTTCCAAGTTGTATCATACGCCTTTTCCAAATCAAAGAAAACCTCTACTAAATGTTCTTTCTTGATAAAAGTGTCGCGAATAAATGTTTCGAGTCTAACCAGATGATCATTGGTACTACGTCCATAACGAAATCCACATTGGAAAGGAGATATTAAGTTGTTGCTTTCCAAATACCACACTAGCCGAGAGTTGATCATTCGTTCCATTGTTTTGTACACGCAGCTAGTTCAAGATAATGGTCTAGGATCTGCGTTATCTTTGCCTGGTTTGGGAATTGGTATTACTGTTGCTTCTTTCCATATTTTTGGTACATTACCAGTAATCCATAAATCATTAAAGATTTCCAGAAGGACTGTTAGAGATGGCTCTGGGAGGTGTTTTAAAAACTGGTAATGTATATCGTCAGGCCCAGCGGATGTATCATGAGCCTTATTCAAAGATTCCATAAGCTCCGATAATGAAAACGGTTGGTTGTAACTTTCCGAGTTCTTCGATGTGAATTTCAACCTTGTCTTTTCCTTTGAAGTTTTTAATCTTTGGGAAGCTTCTGAATAGTTAGACGATGAGGAATTTTTGGAGAAAAAGTCAGCAAGCACATTTGCTATTTCATGTTTGGTGTTAAACTTGTTGTTTTTTACCTTCAGATATTGGAAGGAATTGTATTTTCTCTTTCCATTTATTTTGCGGATCGTGTCCCACACCTTCTTTATTGAGAAGCGAGAGTTTAAAGATGAAACAATTTTTTTCCATGACGCTCGTTTACTTTCTTTAAAGGTGCGGCTAGCTTTGGCCCGAATAATACGGTATTGTGCTAAGTTTTCGGGTGTTAGGCGATTATTAAATTTCTTTAATGCCTCTCGGCGTTGCCTGATAGCTTCTTTACATTCTTTAGTTAACCAGGGTTTTGGGATTCTTTTGCAATTTGGCGAGGACTTAGGAATGGATTCTTCTGCAATTTCAATTAAGATGGATGTAAATTGTCGGATAGGATTATTGTCGTTTAGGACTGTATTCCTTTTTAGCATAGTTATAGAGAGTCTTTCAAATTTGGTCTAATCGGCCTTTTTTTAATTCCATTGCGGAACTGTGTCATCAATTTGTGGGTGAATATTTTCAAGGGATATTGGAAAGTGATCACTGCTGTGAAGGTCTTCAGTGACCTTCCAATTATAATCTAAAAGCAGTGAAGGTGAACAAATTGTTAAATCGATGCACGTATATGTACCCGTACCTGGGTGTAAATATGTTGGTGATTTGGTGTTATAAAGGCACAAGTCATGTCTAATAATGAAATCTTCAACCTTTTTGCCCCTGTCGCTTATATGGTTGGATCCCCATAAAATGTTATGGGCATTAAAATCCCCAAGTACAATAAATGGTGTGGGCAGTTGTTTAATTAGGTTGTCTAGATCATTTGGAACTAAGTTGTTGTTTGGTGGTAAATAAATAGAACATAATGTAACCACTCGATGCAGTGTGACGCTTACAGCTATTGCTTGTAAATTTGTATTTAAGGGTATAGCGCAATGTGTAGCCCTGTTGTTTACAATAATGGAGACTCCTGCCGAGGTCCTGTCACACGTTTTGGAGTAGGCATTATGAGAAGAGTAGTTTTTGACTGTGGTTTTATCTGTGTCTTTTAAAAATGTTTCCTGCAGACATAGTACTGTAGGATCATGTTCGTTCAAAAGCAGAAGAAGGTCATTGCAATTGCTTTTGAGTCCTCTACAATTCCATTGTAAAATGGTGTTCTTCATTACAACTGTATATTAGACCTTTCGAGTGGCAGATAATTTGGTTATTTATCTGGAGGAAGTACGGGGGGTGTATCTTTTGTTGTTGGATCTGGAATTACCCTGAGGACATGTAGTCATGCATATATACCCAGGAAATGTAGGAGTAGTTAAATAAGCTACAGACTTTCAAAAATTCATCGTAATTCTTTACACACCTATGCACAAAGGTAAATCTGGTACTGAAACACACATAATAAATATTTGTTTTTAATGTAAATTTTAAGCTACACACAGGTAGCGTATGAGAAGAACAAAAAAATCTATATACGGAGCCAGATTATTTTTTGAATATGTTCAATGCAAAGCACTTGTCAGGAGGAAAGGCAGAATAATTTATCTGGGAATAAATTGAAACGTACCATTCGTCATTCAGACCGAAATCGATATAATTTTTCAATCGATCAGTCGGAATGTATATTGCTTTGACAGACGGGCAGCAAATTGATAATGATCAACAATCGAATACTTGTATACCTATCATAGAAAGTATATCCAGATAGTTCATAAAACGATCAATTCAAATACATAGCATGTGCAGAAAAAATAATATTTCGAAGTTCATGTTTGCTGTAGCAAAATGTTATGCATATATCGTTATTTTTGGAATTTTCTCGAATATTTATAATTTCACCAGTTATTTAAATTTTACAACATTTAGACCAAAAATAAATTTTATACCTGAGTGCACGTAGTGCGTACGCACTTGACTCTTGTCACACAGGTGTGTCTTGGTGCGCGCGTGTTTGACATGTTTACTACATATTTTAAATTTGCAATACACATAATGGAAAATGTAACATTACTCTTCTTGAATTTCAACAGGATTTTGCTGGTATAAAATCATACGAGCGATATGCTTCTCCAACCCTCTGTGTTTGTGTGTGTGTGTGTGTGTGTGTGTGTGTGTGTGTGTGTGTGTGTGTGTGTGTGTGTGAGAGAGAGAGTGTATGTGTGTATTTTTAACGTAGCTTTAATAATTATTAGGTCAAATCGATACGATGTCTGCAGAGTGGGAATTTATAGCGATGTCTAACACTGAGGCATCCTGCTGCAGTCATCTAGCATGATGTTTCAACCAGTCACATTATTATGATACCAGGCCAAACATACTTAACACTCACCTCTTAATGTTGAGCGCCTAGCAAGGCAACTGTTAGTACCATTTTTATAAGTCTTTGGTATGACTCAGCCGGGATTCAAACGGGTGACCTCCTGCATCCTCCAACCCCTTCACTGACCAGAACGATCTAACTATTCTATTATCAACAGTAATTAAAAATGGCACTTTGGGGGAATTAGTGGAATTAGCATTGACCTTACATGGCACGCTGTTGAACGAGGACACGCTATCACATTCAAAACGTAGGACTTTTTATATACACACACTATAACCACACACACCATCACACGGGGGTGGGGGGTCGCGGGTAAGTTTGAGTGTTTATAAAATAAGATAGTCAAGAACAGTCTCTGTTTCAAGATGAACTGGGTAGCTTCAAGAAAGGCCGTTGGTGTGTTTAACGAAACAGGATTAACACACATGGTTCACTGTTCTTGTATGCAGGCTTTTCCTTACTGCTGGCCTATAGCTCTTGACCTCTTCAAGTGCCTTAGCCTCTAGACGCATCTCTTCTTCCTCCAGACGCCCGTGTTACCAACCTTAGAAATGGCTTGCAATGACTTGAACTACATGCTGCACTCAAACCAACCTTAGTAATGGCTTGTAATGACTTGAACTACATGCTACACTCAAGATTATATAGCATGACGAGTATTCAGCGTTAGTATACAACCTTTTCTTGAGATCAGATGACACTCTATATACCCATCATTGTTCCTACTATCTACCGTTGGTAATAAGTTCAAGAAAAGTACACATGGCTGAAATGAAGACGGTCCCTTGGGATAAATCGATCACAGTTACTACGACGACAAACATGACCATATATTTACCAGTTGGGAGCAACATTGTGAAGAGAGATGTGGCTTATAAACCTCCGGAACTTGCCTTACTAAAGAACAAAATAAGATTCGATGCCTTGCTTGCAAGCTAACATTTCTAGTTTCAGCTTGTTACGAGTCAAAGCTCATACAATTTTTTAAATAAAACTATTTGAGAATATGAACAGTTCTGCATGTTGAATTCTTCTTCAAACGAATAATAGAATGCTTGATTTTTGTGAGGGAAAGAAATTATTTCAAGTTGTCTAAGTCTTCCAGTTAAATCATCAATCAACGTTCAATGAACTTGAAGAGTATTGAATACAAATTGAAACTTAAATAAGACGCATATATTTTATCAACATCGATGTAGTTCTCCAGAGAGTCTGTATTTTACATTTCTAACTCTTCTGCGGCTCATTGTGCTTGCAACGACTGCATTTAACAACTTTTATTTTATAACTTGCATGCTTCAAGTGGAAATTTAAAAATATTTTGCGTATATCGTATTTTTTCTGATTCTGTCAAGTGATTTTTAGACCCCAGCGTAGACATTTGGAAGAGGCACTACGGAACTGTCATCTAAATACAACAATCATGGATCACAATTTCTTGAATACGACAGAAAATTTCGTTATAAATATAATTTTAAACAAGGGGGTCAAACTTATGTATCATTTAAAACTTATGTTGGCTATTTTGCTATGTCTTTGGGTAGAATAACAGTAACGTTAGAAAAAAAAGAAATAGCTAAAGGTTAATTTCCACACACACTCACTAGTACTAAAGCCAATCAACACGTCGTATTCCCACATTTACTTGAGGTTTACTATTACGACCAGACAGAATGTGAACAGAACAACGAAGATTTCTTCATTTGGTCTTAAGACCCTTTTGATTTTCAGGAGGAAATGTTGAAATATTCTTAATCCGATGTGGAAATTTTGTCGTAGAAAATTCAGCAGTTGTATATGGATCAAACAGGTATCGATTCAAAGAAGGAAACTTTAACCATTGTCCAATCATTTCGATTAGAGTATCGAAAGAAGTTCATGCCCGAAAACAAACTAGCCATCATGACATCGCAGTCCAGTCTATCTATCTGCCATTCATATTCAGTGAAATCTTTGCATTGGTAATACGTTAATAGTATAAAACTGAAGACAGGTGGATACAACATCTCAGAAATGGTGTAGAAAAGAAGACCGGATCTTATTCTGTGGATGCTTATTGCAGGGATGTTCTACTGGTTTTCCACAACGTGACCTGAAAATTTCTTTCACCAAGTCCACCTTGAAAGTGTCCTACGACAAACTTACTAGTAAAACGTTTGTTCCGAAAGCCAAGGATACTAAGTGATGAAACTGTAGAAATATGAATATTGTGAACGTTTCAAAATAGATCCAGAATATCGACGCATCAAACCTTTGAATCCACACGACAATTTGCTTGTTGTATCATTGGTATGTAAATATGTTCGAATTTCCACCATTCATCCTAATATTTGGCAGAACTCATTGATGCGGAACACATTCGGCATTGCGAAAATTTGATCAAATGTCAATTTCTTCTTCCAACAAATTTGTATCATCCGTTCTTATCTCATCGTTGCCACGATCAACTGGCATTTTTGTCGGGCCCTACGTGTGCTGAAATCACTTTGCTTTGTCATCCCGATATCGGAGAAAATATTTTGAAAGAAAATGTTTGGTGAGTATCGAATTGTTTTATGCTTAAGATCTCGTATGTTAAAGTGCGCGAAATTGGCACTTTCCTACCACAGAAGAATACCAACAGAACAACGAACCAAATCAAAGGATTTTTCAGGCTACATTGTCGAGTTTCTGTAACTGAATCAAAACGCTAGTGACAATTCTTCTAGGTGTCGCACCCAAAAAGAAAAACAAAATATTCAAAGAATGGTGCCAGTCCTTAGAAGGCATTCTCTTAGAACAAGTTGAACATAACTAATGATGGTTGTTTGCAGTCGTCTTGCTGAATTGTGCGTGTGGATAAATGGCTCATAGCCAGATATTGCCAAAGACGGCACACGACGAATATCCAAGTCAACAATAAAATAAATAAATCTCATTAAACACATGAAAATCAGGTGAAAACTTGAACCTGGATAATTATGACAAAGTCGTAGAGTTTTCATCTGTCAAGGAGTTCGATAATATCAGATAATGACAGCCAATGTCAATTGTAAATTGTATACTACCTTAGAACATTTAGGAGATCGAGCTCTTACTTTTACACCGATAGTTGCGTATACATATCCTAAGACAACAATATAAGACAGAACAGGTTTTACAAAATTCAAAAGATTTATCCAAAAAAGAACTGGGAATATTTAGTCCATTTGAGAACACTAACAGTACCTGAAGTCAAGTTAATAACTACCTTAACGACAATCTGTAGAGACGAGTTTCCACTTCGTTTAGCTAAGCTTTGGAATGTCTTGACAATAGTTACAAAATCCAGCTCCATTGCGAAAATAAATCATTCATAAGAAAACTAAAGAAATCATCGATACCGTGTGTAAATGGTGTTTCAACGTTTTACAAGGCACGGTTCCTTTGACCGAGCGATATAATTAGCAATTAGGATATCATCGTCACGTTCGTTGCCAATTGGTGAAAGAGCAAATGCCAATAAGCCTGCAGAAAAAGTCCTCGTTTCTACCCATACCAATAAGAATGTAGTAAGAAGTGACTGCTTTTTGTTAAGATCTGTTGTTGGACCTCTTTTAGGAAGAGTGAAGAGATTAAGAAGATTTTTTTAATTAAAAAAGCACTTTTAGTAGAAGACCATTACACTTGCTACCTTTGATCATATGGAAGGATGAACAGTAACTTTAGTTCCTTATAGACTATTAACGGAACTCTATCTTTAGTACAAACAAAGGATACCACACTTACCTCTTAATCGTAATCATGATACATTTACAAGAGTTGCAATAGTTGATGACTCGAACAGATTTGTCAGAAACAGAAAAGTCGCAACGGTGCGAACAGTAATTACAGTGATTTCAACTGTTTCACCAATAAGCTTTAAACGGGACGAATCTTGGAGAAAAAAAGTAGCAAAAGTTTTAAAGATGATACCCATCACGCCCAAAGGAATGACATCGATAAAGGAGAATAAGAAACAAATAAGAGTTTGAAACAACTCCTGCTAAAATAACCAGAGACCAAGCAACATAATGTCTTAGTAAAACCTTTAAAAAAAACTGAAGAAAAGGCACATTTATTTCCTTAACAATAAAAGTTCATAAACGAAAGCTAATGTCTTGGAGCATTTCCAAATAACATCGAAAGACATGGACATATTTTACACATCAGCACACTCACAGTACATGGATATATTTTGCACATCAGCACACTCACAGTACATGGACATATTTTGCACATCAGCACACTCACAGTACATGGACATATTTTGCACATCAGCACACTCACAGTACATGGACATATTTTGCACATCAGCACACTCACAATACATGGACATATTTTGCACATCAGCACACGCACAGTACATGGACATATTTTGCACATCAGCACACTCACAATACATGGACATATTTTGCACATCAGCACACTCACAATACATGGACATATTTTGCACATCAGCACACTCACAGTACATGGATATATTTTGCACATCAGCACACTCACAGTACATGGACATATTTTACACATCAGCACACTCACAGTACATGGACATATTTTGCACATCAGCACACTCACAGTACATGGACATATTTTGCACATCAGCACACTCACAGTACATGGACATATTTTGCACATCAGCACACTCACAGTACATGGACATATTTTGCACATCAGCACACTCACAGTACATGGACATATTTTGCACATCAGCACACTCACAGTACATGGACATATTTTACACATCAGCACACTCACAGTACATGGACATATTTTACACATCAGCACACTCACAGTACATGGACATATTTTACACATCAGCACACTCACAGTACATGGACATATTTTACACATCAACACACTCACAGTACATGGACATATTTTGCACATCAGCACACTCACAGTACAAGGACATATTTTGCACATCAGCACACTCACAGTACATGGACATATTTTGCACATCAGCACACTCACAGTACATGGACATATTTTGCACATCAGCACACTCACAGTACATGGACATATTTTACACATCAGCACACTCACAGTACATGGACATATTTTGCACATCAGCATGCTCACAGTACATGGACATATTTTACACATCAGCACACTCACAGTACATGGACATATTTTACACATCAGCACACTCACAGTACATGGACATATTTTGCACATCAGCACATTCACAGTACATGGACATATTTTGCACATCAGCACACTCACAGTACATGGACATATTTTGCACATCAGCACACTCACAATACATGGACATATTTTGCACATCATCATGCTCACAGTACATGGACATATTTTACACATCAGCACACTCACAATACATGGACATATTTTGCACATCAGCACACTCACAGTACATGGACATATTTTACACATCAGCACACTCACAGTACATGGACATATTTTGCACATCAGCACACTCACAGTACATGGACATATTTTGCACATCAGCATGCTCACAGTACATGGACATATTTTGCACATCAGCACACTCACAGTACATGGACATATTTTACACATCAGCACACTCACAGTACATGGACATATTTTGCACATCAGCACACTCACAATACATGGACATATTTTGCACATCAGCACACTCACAGTACATGGACATATTTTGCACATCAGCACACTCACAGTACATGGACATATTTTACACATCAGCACACTCACAGTACATGGACATTTTTTGCACATCAGCACACTCACAGTACATGGACATATTTTACACATCAGCACACTCACAGTACATGGACATATTTTACACATCAGCACACTCACAGTACATGGACATATTTTGCACATCAGCACACTCACAGTACATGGACATATTTTGCACATCAGCATGCTCACAATAAATGGACATATTTTGCACATCAGCACACTCACAGTACATGGACATATTTTGCACATCAGCACACTCACAGTACATGGACATATTTTGCACATCAGCACACTCACAGTACATGGACATATTTTGCACATCAGCACACTCACAGTACATGGACATATTTTACACATCAGCACACTCACAGTACATGGACATATTTTGCACATCAGCACACTCACAGTACATGGACATATTTTGCACATCAGCACACTCACAATACATGGACATATTTTACACATCAGCACATTCACAGTAAATGGACATATTTTACACATCAGCACACTCACAGTACATGGACATATTTTGCACATCAACACACTCACAATACATGGACATATTTTGCACATCAGCACATTCACAGTAAATGGACATATTTTACACATCAGCACACTCACAGTACATGGACATATTTTGCACATCAGCACATTCACAGTAAATGGACATATTTTACACATCAGCATACTCACAGTACATGGACATATTTTGCACAACAGCACACTCACAGTACATGGACATATTGTGCACATCAGCACACTCACAGTACATGGACATATTTTACACATCAGCATGCTCACAATACATGGACATATTTTACACATCAGCACATTCACAGTAAATGGACATATTTTACACATCAGCACACTCACAGATATATAGAAGTGTGAAAAGGTGTTAAATACTTATGCACTAAGGATGAAGACTTTTTACTCAATTGAACGACTAGATTATTTTGTGCCACAAAACAAGGTAGTGGACGTGAACCCCCAAGTAGAAAAATTGCAAGATATGAAGAACGTTTTATTTCTCCGACTTACAACCGGCCGATAAAAAAGGAGACGACGAGTACGATATCGAAATCATTCTTGATCGAATAATATAAACAGCGTTTCCAAGAAATCAAAGTTCGTGGGAACGGATAACGACCGAACCTTTAACCATTACTGAATCGCCTTCGTAGGGTTCGTCTCATACAAGCTACACAATCACTGTGGATGTGATGTGGAGAACGTGTTCCTAAAAGTTGAACCGCTCTTTTTCTGCCAAATGTTTGTGGTGTTACAGCCATTGAAATTCTGGCTTTTCAAAACCGAGATGAAAACTCTGGACTGTTGGGTAGCTATCTACATGTACTTACCTAATGTTTCGATTCCTATGGATGACCTTCTCCCGCAGACAATATCATCGACCTTATGGCAAAAATCGTCGTGCTCACTCAACTCAGTAATGTAGGATTGCAATAACCAGATTCATTAGTGTGTGAATAATATCGTGTGTATTTTCTTCATTAATGTAGTCTTCTATTCCCATCAGACCACGCACTAACTTGTTTTGGGAGTGATATCTCTAGAAACGATGAAAAATAGAAAAGTGGTTTTGTGAGCGTTTGAATTGTTAGCACAGAAACGCAGTAAGCGTCGATGTCAAGATGGTACAGTATTAAATCACTGGAAGTCTAGTCTTACACCACAGTGTTCTTAACTTTGTGAATAGATTCTTGTCCATAATGTAACAATCGTTTCTAAAATACAAGCGACTTACCCTAATCCCCTGTCTTCACTTGTTTGTTGATGTTTAAGTTAAGGGGATTTTGTTTAAAACGAGTTTTGTTTTAGATATAAATGCGTCGAATCTCTTGTGGCACTCGTTCATAAATGTTATCCGATTCTTGATACCAGAATACGTTGTGCTTATGCTTGTACTTACAACTGACACATCAACATATGCAAATTTATGCGTATTTATGGACACACTTTAATACATACATATCTGTGTTTTTAATTGCTCAGATTTAACTTACTGAATTATTTTTTTCCATTATAAAAATTGTCAGCATGATTAAGTTTATGTGAAGGTACCGTAGCTCTAACATTGACAACAATTTAGCTAAGACTGTAAATCATTGCATTCCAAGGTTAACATCTTTTGTTCACAAATAACATAATTACCAACGTGCATTTGGATATGTTGATATTATAACATAAACTCAATGTAATATATCTAATTCATCCATATAATTCCAGATGACAGTGGCGTTATATCGCACGGTCCTATTTGGACGTGACCAAGTTATTAAATGCTGTCCTTGCTCCCACTTCGTCATTTATCACATCCACTGGTTGTATTTAAAGACTTCACATCACATGAATGACCCAGTTTTATGGGGTATGATAAATGGGGGATGTCGGATTTGAAAAGGAAACAACATCTAATTTTGGATCAAAGCTCTCAAAGGCAATTTAGAGGTTATACATTTTTGACGTTACAATCCTTGTATAGCAGTGTGGGTTCTCCCTGTGATTAGACGTGGTACAAAAACTATGACGAATGCTCACATAAATCTGTATGTCTATCTGTATATCTGTATATCTAAAGCTATGTCTATCGTCTCTCTGTCTAACAGCTCATGTGGCCTAGTGGTTCGAGCGTCAGCCTCAAGTGCGGGAGGTAGCAGGTTCGAACCGTGGCAGAGTTATATCAAAGATAAAATGATACATAGAGCTAACTCACTAGGCGCCCAGCATTAAGAGGTTAGTGTTAGGACTAGTCGACCTGGTGTCAGGATAATGTGACTGGGTGGGACAACATGCTACATATATGGGGCATGATGCCCCAGTGCTACATATGTCTATAAACTACCACACTGCAGACATCGAAGCGATATGACTGAAAAATTGTTAAAGCTGCGTCAAAAATCTCTCTCTCTCTCTCTCTCTCTCTCTCTCTCTCTCTCTCTCTCTCTCTCTCTCTCTCTCTCTCTCTCTCTCTCTCTCTCAACGCAAAATATTGCTGAGAGAGAGAGAGAGAGAGAGAGAGAGAGAGAGAGAGAGAGAGAGAGAGAGAGAGCATTATAAAGCTCAGTAGAGAATTTTATTGAGTGATATCTGTCTGTTTATATATATATATATATATATATATATATATATATCTATATATATATATATATATATATATATATATATATATATATATATATATATATATATATATATATATATATATTCTCCTTTCCCTCGTTCTTTCTCCAAACATAAGTGGTTCGTTGACTCTGTGCTTCTGACTACTATGTCAGGGCACATCAAAAATGCCTATGTTGGCGAGTTTTGATGCAGACAGAGAAACTAATATTTGAATGAAATCAAATTATAAAGGTATCCAGAGCTCTTTATAAGTAAGACGCAGATGCCGCAGATAACCGTTACAGATACAGTGAACTGAAAATGCATTGGTACCATTTAAGGGTTTAACCTTGGTTTTCAAATGTGTTACGTTGTTTACCGTTAGGTCGACCTGCTTAGGACTCAAGTGCAACAATGATGCATCATATCGCCATTTCAAATTTAGCCATGTTACCTTGTCAATAACATGAGACTATGACATGACTATAGACCATTCTTAATAAGATCTTCAAAAATATTAATTTCTCGCGAACAAGAGGTTACGCAAGGCAGATGGCGACTCTACTTCATATAATATATTATTTACATTACTTTTGCGAGAGAATATATTCTAATGATCGCGACTGTAATGTAGATTACTTTTGCGAAAGAATATATTCTAATGATCGCGACTGTAATGTAGATTCCTTTTGCGAGAGAATATATTCTAATGATCGCGACTGTAATGTAGATTACTTTTGCGAAAGAATATATTCTAATGATCGCGACTGTAATGTAGATTCCTTTTGCGAGAGAATATAATCTATGAATTGCGACTGTAATGGATGTAATGTAATTTACAAAGATCTTTTACCGTTTGCGTCATAATATTTTAACTTGTAGAATTACTGTTGTATATATTATAATGATGAAAACTTACTTGACATGTCCATTCTCTAAAACGTAAGTTGATTTACGTCCTATCTTGAGTGTCCTTTTTCACCATAGCACACAAAATGCAAGTTAACGAAAAGAAACTATTACACGCATGAATTTTGCTTCTGATTAGTTGGTTTGGTTCAAATGTACAACTATGATCAATTAGTACTGTAGGCAAAACACGCGGTCAAAATAAAATATTTACAAAATGTGCATAGTAACACAAACTGCCTTTTAACCAACCACTTTCCCGAAACCAGTAGAGACTTTGTGGTGTGCTTTAAATAGTTTTGGGTACATGTCGGTATGCTTACCCACAAAACAGCAGGATTATTTGTTCAATATATATATATATATATATATATATATATATATATATATATATATATATATATATATATATATATATATATATATATATATATATATATATATATAAATTTAGAGAGACAGATGAGTAGAACAAGGACAGGGCGAAATTCTCACAGATTCAGATGATGAAATAGGCACAAAAGGGTCTAGTAATTGGGAAGCTCGGGTGTTGAAATTTTATTATTAATTAAATTGTTTTATTTAATTCACCCCTTTGTACTTTTGTATTTAACTGTTTAATTTCACCCTTTAGTACTTTTGTATTTAACTGTTGGCATTGCTGAATGGGGGGCTCAGAACCATATTCACCTACTTAACTTCTGAACCATAATTGAGCCTGGGTGGGTGCCATACCTAAATAAATATTTGAAACACCCAACCCCATTTTCATATAACCAAAACCATACACGGGTATAAAAATAATTAATTAAACCCCATAAAACTCTAGGGCACAACTAAAACACTATCGTAACACTGGGCGCTCGGTCCGGGATTTGAATTAGACTTGAAGCATTATTTGTTAGGAAGTAGTAAGGAAAGTTGTGAGATTTTTCTATCCTGTTATTTTAATTTTATGATTTCGAAATTGTGTATGTTATATTTTGATATTTGCGTGTGTGGTATATTACATTTACTTGCATTAATTGTGAGGCAAATATCGAGCGAAATATCTTACCCGACCGAAGTTAGTCCTTCTCAACAGGTGAGTATTTGTTTAGTGAGTCGACACAGGGTATTAGTATAATTATAAAATGACTACGGAAAGGCAGATGGTGAAAGAGTATCGCGCCATGGGCAAGGACGATCTAGGTTACGAGGGAGATCGCCTGGCAACATTCATTGAGGAGAGACTCAAAGAATGGAAGGCCGGAAAAGCAGCTGAAAGAGAGAAAGAGCTGGAGTTAGCCAGGATATCAGCGGATAGAGAGTCGCAGACGGAGCTGGCCAGGCTAGCCCACTCCGCGAGAGAAAGAGAACTCGCCCACGCTCTCGAAATGGAAAAGTTAAGGATAGAAGCGAGATCAGCCGATAGGGACGACTCCAGTACGAATTCTGGAGTGAGCGTGCGACCGATTGTCGACCAACGAATTGTACAGATAAGTATGCCGCGTTTCAACGACAAGGAAGAGTCCATTGACGACTTCCTTGTGCAATTTGAGAAACTCGCGTGCGTTCATAAAATTCCCGAGCAACATTGGGCGATTAATGTCTTAGCCTTTTTGCAGGGTGCTGCAAGTTTACCATATAACTTATCCACAGACGAGGCCGACAACTATAACGCACTGAAGAAGGCCCTTCTTTGCCATTATCGGTTAACCACCGAAACGTACCGTAAACTTTTTCGGGAGTCGACGAAGAAGATAACGGAAACGCACTCTCAATTCCACACTCGTGTTCGAGTGTTATTTGAGAAGTGGATGAAGATGGCGGAAGTCGAACGATCGTACGACGGGTTACGCAAGGTTATACTCAAGGAGCATGTCCTGAGTACTTACCGTCGCGAGTTGACAGTCTTCCTAGCGGAAAGAGAGCATAGGACTCTCAAAGAGATCGCTAGTATGGCGGAGAGATACGAGCAGGCGCACTCGAAGATTGGGAGTTCCGGGGGCACTGACCGACCCCGACCCACTGAGTCGCGTCGGGTGGTTGAGGGAGAACCGACTGTCCGTAACCGTCAGGGCGACGGGAAGGTAGGAGGTGGATCTACAGGTAAGGATGCCACCCATAGACCTGGACATATAGTCCTTGGTTCTACTCATCTGTCTCTCTAAATTTCTCCTGCACTCCTCCTTTACTCCTTCTAATTTCCTCTCCACTTCTACTCCTCCTTTGCTCCTTCGAATTTCCTCTCCACCTCCACTTCCCTTTTGCTCCTTCCAATTTCCTCTCCACCTCCATTTCCTTTTCCGTCGACTTCCTCGTCGAACCGTCAACTCCAATCCGTCGACCCTGACTGTACCGACAGTCTTACTTCAGTCTTCTCTCTCAAACACTCGGGATTCTCCTTCTAACTGAAGTTATTCCACCCGGAAAGCTTCCTGTAAAACACAAAGAGGGTGTACTATTTTGTTTGGCACATACACTCACACTACCCAGATAACTTATCATCAGATAAGGCTATCAAATTTCATGGGTCACGCATTCATTCCCACCATAATACTCATACATTCATGAATGGTAAACAAAATTTAAAATCATAACATAATAACACATCATAAAGCAGGATATCAATTACTCGTATACAGGCAACGATAATTGATTCATATCAGTACATAATAACCAACACATCTATTTTGCATCACAAATCCTACAAATATATAAATATGCAACTATCCATGCTCAGAACATATTCAAACATACATTCATAATCTTGCTTACATCAATCATTTCCTAACTCCAATACAAATCTCAAATAAGTACACAAATGAAACTCTACAAAGTAATTCTTCATTCTAACAATACTATTAGTAATTGCGATAACATAATTTTAGTACTTACAGTTACGGCGTTGCAATGTGTGAGTCAAAAATCAAACGAATATCTACCTTCTTGAAGCTTTCTTTTTGTTCGCAATCTTTTTCCTGCGATTCACGCCAAACTTACGAGTGCGTATCTCGGAGTAGCCTTAATCGTTCAATCACTTAGTAATCTGCCTCGGTCTACTAAATAATTCTGGGATGGAGTCAGTTTGATATCCTCGAAACTTAGAAGTATGCGAACCCACTAGCTTAATTCTGATTGGATGCGGTGGACTAACCATTCCCAAGTTGTAAATCAGCGGAACGGTCAATATAAGTTGCCTACCATTTTATTACAAATGGCTCTTTTGATGTCCTTCTAAAGGATTAGCACCCAGATGTAATTTACGATGCCCTGTTCTGCACAAAGAACCTTTTGGCGACTACGTCTGGCTTGGCTTCTTTCTCGCGGCGTTTGTCTACAGATCAAACACCGGATTAGTGTCAGTTGGATAAATATCTGTCCACCTAGGTAGACCGTGACATAGGCAATATCTACAAACCCTGAAACGCATTTGTAAGCCAGACTGAATTTAAATAATGTATGGTGATAAAATTGTTTTACAATGACGAATTAATAAAATGAAAGTACTTTTTATTTATTTAAAAACTGTAAAGATGATCTGCATATACAATAAGAGTCCGATTCTTTTACTGCCAAATAAATAACATATATATTTTGGTACAAATTAAGTAATATAAATATTACAGTGTGTAAAATACAGTTATTGTTTTGCTTAAGATAACATATATCCATAATTACCTAGCTAGCAACGCGTTTTCTATTAATAACTAAAGATACAATGTTTTCTAACTAAAAAGGATAACGCTTTAAGGTCCCAAAACAGCCCTTTTCAAAACTTAAAGTCTACTAGATTTAAGGTCACGAACTGCCCTGGCCTATTTGCATCAGCTAATGGTATCTGAAATAAAAGTTTCAATCAACACCAGCACTCAAAATAAAACGACTCTGAAGTAAAAATTTCAATCGACACAGCACTTAAAATAAAACGACTCTGAAGTAAGAATTTCAATCGACACCAGCACTCAAAATAAAACGACTCTGAAGTAAGAATTTCAATCGACACCAGCACTCAAAATAAAACGACTCTGAAGTAAAAATTTCAATTGACACCAGCACTCAAAATAAAACGACTCTGAAGTAAGAATTTCAATCGACACCAGCACTCAAAATAAAACGACTCTGAAGTAAGAATTTCAATCGACACCAGCACTCAAAATAAAACGACTCTGAAGTAAGAATTTCAATCAACACCAGCACTCAAAATAAAACGATTCTGAATACATGGCAAGAATTTCATTGTAAACATTGATATCATCCGTTTAAGTATGAACAGCAGTTATTAGCAAATTTCATAGAATTAGTGGTAATGTCTAAATAACTTCCAGTCAGTGGTAATGTCTAAATAACTTCAAGTCAGTGATAATGTCTAAATAAGTAAAAGCTAGTGGCGATGTACAAGTAAACTGGAATCAGTGTTAATGGTTTAAATAAACTGGAATTAGTTGTAATGTCTAGATATCCTTAAATCAGTGTTAATTTCAAAATAACCTTGAGTCAGTGGTAATGTTTAGATATCCTGGAATCAGTGTATATATATATATATATATATATATATATATATATATATATATATATATATATATATATATATATATATATATATATATATATATATATCCTGGAATCAGTGTTGATATCTACATAGCCTGGAATCGGTATTAATGTCTAGATATCCTGGAATCAGCGTTTTTGTCTAAATAATCTGGAATCAGTGTTAATGTTCAGATATTCTGAATCAGTGTTAATTGTTACAAATATCGGCTCGTTCAAAGTAACAAAGGAAAGAGTGAAGTCAACAAGCTTTGTAAATAATAACAAAAATTATTTCCCTAGACAAAACAGTAAAAATATAAAAAGGACTTACAATTTGTGAATATAATTCAAACATTAATCCTAGAATCTAAAACCATAAGTCTTATCACTAAAATGTCCTAAATGAATCCAAGTTTTAATCCCGACGAAGTACAGAGATCCCGGACGATGACGTCAGATAAATCTAGAATTGATATGTCAAACGCTCCACGTTGAATTTTATGTATCACGAAAAAATTGTCAAACGTTTGATGATGAATTTATTGAATCACGAAAGAATATTCCGGCTTTAGAACTCTGAATAATTTCCACTAAATGTCTTTGTTCAAGTATTTGAAAAAGAGCGGCACTCATAAACGTTTCCCAGATTATTAATTATTAAATGCGAAGAATAGAAAAAAACTCAAAAACAAACTCATCTAGCAACAGCAAAATTACATCTGATCTGTCAAGGTTTTATTTTACGACTTAACTAAAACAGTGATATTGAGTATTTAACCTCACTAAAACATTATTTCTACACTTGTGATGGATCACATGATCACTTACTATAAGGCATTTACCATGCACGCCAAGTTAGTCTTATATAAGAACCAATGATACATGGTGATCATGCCATTGAGATATGAGTTTGATACTGACCAATCATTTCTACTCAATATTCATCAAGTGCCTGAACTAAGGTCAGCTAAAAATAATGCTAATGTAATACTTTTTACGTTCTATACAAACAGAAATTACTTGTTCGGGAAAAATATCGAATCCCGTGAAAATAGTCATTACAATAAAATGTAATGAAACAAACATAAAATAAAAAAGAATTTTAAAACTAACACACAAGAAATTTAATCACATATACGTAAAATGATGTGTTAATAACATACCGTCAGTATTAATGTCTAAATAACCTGAATTCAATGTTAATGTATAGATACCCTGGAATCAGTGATAATATCTAAATATTTTGGAATTAGTGATAACTTCTAAACATTCTAGAATAATTGTTATTATCTTGTTTAACGTGGAGTCAGGTTAATGCCTATATGTCCTGGAATGGCTATTATTGTATAAATAACTTGGAGACAGTTGTAATATCTAAAATCACTGGAATATTTATTAATGTATAAATACAACTTGTCAAATATATTTTGACTTTACAAAATACTAACAAATACGGACTACGGTACAACTGGTTGAAATCGTTCCTCTTGCGCAGGATAAAATACATTTTAGGTCAGTGACTACATAAAAGGCAATGTGAAACATCACACCATTAATTATTGTCATCCACGACGAGTTTATGTAGGAATATTAAAGTTACAACTGTGGTCGAAATTCTAAAAAGACATCGAGGAAACAAAAACGTAATAGGATTAGAAATTTGACAAACATGCAGAAAATAAAAAAAGAATAAACATAAATGAAATAATCAGTCCTGCGAGTAAAGTCTAGGTAATCTTTGGTCAATGCTGAAAAGATGACAAGGAGCATTCTATTAAACGACAAAAATACTTAAAAAAGAAAAGGTAATTTAGTAGACAATCCAACTCATATCTTGCTATCTCAATGCATTCATATCTTTCTGTGAATTGAATTGCTTGCGTGATAATAGGCCTTTTGTGTGATATCTAGGTGATGTGACTCTTGACTGTAGCTAGACACACTTCAGTCCAGCAATTATCTTCTTGTTTGCTTTTTAATCTATCAAGGCTTGTATGTCTCCACACAGAACATACACCAGAGCCTTGTCGATACCATTGTCAAACTTATTTTTAGAAACGTTCAACAATAACAGCATTCTTGCTGGATTTGCATTCTTGCAGAGATTGACAAAAATGATTGTATGCCTGTTCTGAACACCGGCATGAAGAAAGGAACGAGCAATATGTACATAGGTGCTCTTCTCGATGTCTTTATAAGCGCCATGTTGAAAATCAAGATAAATATCCATGTCTTCGGCATTCACTTTCCAACTTGATTGCTTTGACAAGACGAAGACATACATACACCACAGCGTGAATCTCAAAGATATGGAAATTCCTATTTTCTTCAACTGTCAGTGCATTCTTTTTTTAATGCAAGTGGCAGACGTTCACAATTTCGACACTTTAAAATAAATTCATTTCTATTTATTCTTAAGAACCATCCATATTTCTCAAGGTTGTCAAACTCAGTCCGTGTCAATACGCCTTTTTCTACTAAAACCACTTTCTTTCTGCGCATGTGTCTGATGGAAGGACATCACTCTTCTTTCCAATAGCTGAAAAGACTCCTAGTACCAAACCAGTTTTAGTACAATATCCAACATTTCATCTGATTTAGATGTGTCATGAAATATTTCATCAGCAATATCTACCTATTTATGTTTATTCGATTCAACCTTGACCTTTTAAAAACTAGAATGGCCAGTCTTAAACACAGCACAGTCTACATAAAACGCAGAACTGTGTTCTCAAGTTTCTAGTAGGATAACTTATTACAGAAAAATTGCTATCACACAAAGAAAAGGTGCTATGGGTATAAGTTCATGAAAGATTAGGATTTCTCTGTACAAGTATGTCTGTATTATATTTCTCTCGGTAATAACATGTACTGGTCATGTGATATTCGTACTTCGTGTTTAACACCCAGCGACAGTAATAAATCGCATACACACTGGCAACATTTTGCTTGAGAATGAACTAAAACTGTCAGAAGATTACGTCTAATATCAGAGCAGAATATGTCTACCTTTGTCTCCTAACCTTTTTAAACAGGTATGTTGTTTGAAGAAGTATTGGAGAAAACATATTACCTTAAAATATCCTCTTATGAGCATAAGAGTGTTTAGTGCAAAAAGTTCACATCTCGTCACAACTCTTAATCCACAATAAGCCTAAACATTCTGACTGTCAACTGGTAAGAATTAATTTCAAGACTGTCACCGACATGAAGACACTATCATGATATATTATTCATGCTGTTTAGCATGTGTTGCGAGAGCCACAAATGTTGTATTGGCTTGCACATCATCTCAGCGTATTAATCAGGCTGAACCATCCTCTCCTATGCAACAGTATTGCCACTCTCTATTCATCATCCATCCCTTCAAGTTGATAGACTATAGTGACGCAAGGACGATATCTGTCGTGGGGTTTCTTTACCAATAGATTTCCTTGGGCTTGTTGAATTAAAACTTTCAACCATTGTATTAAGGAATCTTTTGTTGTAAAAAATAAAATTTTCAAATTGCTACAAAACAGTAACATAGTGTCGATGTTATTTCATCTACGTTATAATTACGTAGCATTAAGAAAATTTTCTAATTGCTACAAAACAGTAACATAGCGTCGATGTTATTTCATCTAAGTTATAATTACGTAGCATTAAGAAAATTTTCACATTGCTACAAAACAGTAACATAGTGTCGATGTTATTTCATCTACGTTATAATTACGTAGCATTAAGAAAATTTTCACATTGCTACAAAACAGTAACATAGTGTCGATGTTATTTCATCTACGTTATAATTACGTAGCATTAAGAAAATTTTCACATTGCTACAAAACAGTAACATAGTGTCAATGTTATTTCATCTACGTTATAATTACGTAGCATTAAGAAAATTTTCAAATTACTACAAAACAGTAACATAGTGTCGATGTTATTTCATCTACGTTATAATTACGTAGCATTAAGAAAATTTTCAAATTGCTACAAAACAGTAACATAGTGTCGATGTTATTTCATCTAATTTATAATTACGTAGCATTAAGAAAATTTTCACATTGCTACAAAACAGTAACATAGTGTCGATGTTATTTCATCTACGTTATAATTACGTAGCATTAAGAAAATTTTCTAATTGCTACAAAACAGCAAAACGGTCGATGTTATTTCATCTACGTTATAATTACGTAGCATTAAGAAAATTTTCACATTGCTACAAAACAGTAACATAGTGTTGATGTTATTCCATCAACGTTATAATTACGTAGCATTAAGAAAATTTTCACATTGCTACAAAACAGTAACATAGTGTTGATGTTATTCCATCAACGTTATAATTACGTAGCATTAAGAAAATTTTCACATTGCAACAAAACAGTAACATAGTGTCGATTTTTCATCTACGTTATAATTACGTAGCATTAAGAAAATTTTCACATTGCTACAAAACAGTAACATAGTGTCGATGTTATTTCATCTACGTTATAATTACGTAGCATTAAGAAAATTTTCACATTGCTACAAAACAGTAACATAGTGTCAATGTTATTTCATCTACGTTAAAATTACCTAGCGTTAAGAGAGGCATATCAAACTCTTGTTTTGTTTTAACCACAGTAAAATAATTATAATGCTCGACTGCATTGTATGTGGGATACCACAGTTTGTATTACATCCACTGTAAAATAATTAGAATGCTCGGTTCTATTTTACAATGGATGTATTACATTCACTCTAAACTAATTAGCATGCTCGACTGCATTGTGTGTGGGAGATCACATTTTGTATTACATCCACTGTAAAACAATTAGCATGCTCGATTGCATTTTACGATCGATGCTATAGCTTGTATTGCATCCACTGTGAAAGTTATTAGCATGGTCAATTGTTTATTAATTATTATGGATGCCATAGTTTTTATTACATCAACTGTGAAATAATTAGCATGCCTTAGTGCATTATAAGATGAATCCCATTGCTTGTATTACATCCACTGTAACATAATTAGCATGCTCAGATGTATTTTATGATGGATGCCATAGTTTTTGTTAAATCCACTGTAAAATAATTAGCATGCTCAGATGTATTTTACGATGGATGCCATAGTTTGTGTTAAATCCACCGTAACATAATTAGCATGCTCAGATGTATTTTACGATTTATGCCATAGTTTTTGTTAAATCCACTCTAACATAATTAGCATGCTCAGATGTATTTTACGATGGATGCCATAGTTTGTGTTAAATCCACCGTAACATAATTAGCATGCTCAGATGTATTTTACGATGGATGCCATAGTTTGTGTTAAATCCACTGTAACATAATTAGCATGCTCAGATGTATCTTACGATGGATGCCATAGTTTTTGTTACATCAACTGTGAAATAATTAGCATGCCTTAGTGCATTATAAGATGAATCCCATTGCTTGTATTACATCCACTGTAACATAATTAGCATGCTCAGATGTATTTTACGATGGATGCCATAGTTTTTATTACATCAACTGTGAAATAATTAGCATGCCTTAGTGCATTATAAGATGAATCCCATTGCTTGTATTACATCCACTGTAACATAATTAGCATGCTCAGATGTATTTTATGATGGATGCCATAGTTTTTGTTAAATCCACTGTAAAATAATTAGCATGCTCAGATGTATTTTACGATGGATGCCATAGTTTGTGTTAAATCCACCGTAACATAATTAGCATGCTCAGATGTATTTTACGATTTATGCCATAGTTTTTGTTAAATCCACTCTAACATAATTAGCATGCTCAGATGTATTTTACGATGGATGCCATAGTTTGTGTTAAATCCACCGTAACATAATTAGCATGCTCAGATGTATTTTACGATGGATGCCATAGTTTGTGTTAAATCCACTGTAACATAATTAGCATGCTCAGATGTATCTTACGATGGATGCCATAGTTTTTGTTACATCAACTGTGAAATAATTAGCATGCCTTAGTGCATTATAAGATGAATCCCATTGCTTGTATTACATCCACTGTAACATAATTAGCATGCTCAGATGTATTTTACGATGGATGCCATAGTTTTTATTACATCAACTGTGAAATAATTAGCATGCCTTAGTGCATTATAAGATGAATCCCATTGCTTGTATTACATCCACTGTAACATAATTAGCATGCTCAGATGTATTTTATGATGGATGCCATAGTTTTTGTTAAATCCACTGTAAAATAATTAGCATGCTCAGATGTATTTTACGATGGATGCCATAGTTTGTGTTAAATCCACCGTAACATAATTAGCATGCTCAGATGTATTTTACGATTTATGCCATAGTTTTTGTTAAATCCACTCTAACATAATTAGCATGCTCAGATGTATTTTACGATGGATGCCATAGTTTGTGTTAAATCCACCGTAACATAATTAGCATGCTCAGATGTATTTTACGATGGATGCCATAGTTTGTGTTAAATCCACTGTAACATAATTAGCATGCTCAGATGTATCTTACGATGGATGCCATAGTTTTTGTTACATCAACTGTGACATAATTAGCATGCCTTAGTGAATTATAAGATGAATCCCATTGTTTGTATTTCATCCACTGTAACATAATTAGTATGCTCAGATGTATTTTACGATGGATGCCATAGTTTGTGCTACATCCACTGGGAAATAATTAGCATGCTCGATTGATGCCTTTTTTGTGTTACATCTACTGTGAAATGATTATCATGCTGACTGTATTTTACGATTGATGCGAGTTATATTCTGTACGTCATGTTCCTCATTAAATACTGATATTCATCTATATATAACTTCCGTGATTGTTTGTTGCTTCTGAAAGCTACTAGTTTAAAACATTAAAATGTGGCTGCAATAATTCTAAGTAGGATATATATGTCTTCATTTCAAGCTGTGTACGTTGGGAATTTGTATAGCATAGTATCATTATAGAATAAGCTTAGAACGTTAAAGATTATTATAGAAAGATCCCGTAATGTTAACTCTCCGTCAGCCATAGTTGTCCCTCTACCCCATAAATGCGTCATATTCTTGAAAAAGATAAAGATGTCATTTGATTGTAGCGTGAAATATTATTTTTTAAAAAAAATTTCGTCTTGTTTTTATATTTATGGGTCTTTTCTCGAGTATAACTTATGCCTAACGTTTTGAAAGAGTTGGTCTCCTTAAATCATACACAAGCACACACACACACGCACGCACACTACAGAAAATGATGGACTCATAAGATCACATAATGATCACGTGAACTCGATTATAAGTCAATTCCAACTGCAAATTGCTAAGACTCAGATCGCCATCACATAATGCGCCGGCTAATCTGTATCTTACAGTGTGTTTGTAAGTTATAAGTAGAACAAACAACATAGATCTTGTTCTGTGCAGTTGAACTCAACTTATAATCAAGTACAGACGGTATTTACCCTGTAAATATAATACTAAAATGTGTGTGAAACTACTAGACAAATCATTGATAAAAAAGTATGGGAAACTTCCTAATTCTGGAAGAGGTAGCACTGATTGAAACTGAATTTTTTTTAAAAAAAATGGACAAGTGTTTAAAGAAATGTGATTATCCTGGCTAAAAGAAGATCTCCGTTGATAGTTAGCTGAATATTATATTATAATCATCTCTTCATGCATTTCAAATTAATATAATTTTATTTGATTTCAAAATCAGAAAAGATTTTTAATTTTAATGTCACCACTGAAACTATTTATGTACCAGGATTTTTGTAATGTTTATCAGAAACAAAACGAAATATACGTTTCTAACATAAGTTTCTTAAGTATAAAACATTTATGTTCCATTTAACTTATATTGACAGATATGTATTTGTAATGTGTCGAATTTTGTAACTGGTTTAAACTCAAGGTTAAATAAACTATACTTTCAAGTTCACATAATCGAAGCAGAATGGTCTGTAGACAGTTCAATGATTACTTCTTTATTTTCGTTCTAAATATAAAAGGAAATACATTTAGCTTTGGCAGAATCTGACCTGGTACATATTTATGGTACAGGACTTACCCATGATAATATTTCGACCCGTATCAGTTCAAAAGGGGTGCACGTCAAATAATCTATTTTTAAAGAGAGCTAATTGCAGCATGTTTTAGGCTAGTGATATCGACGTCTGACACTTTAATTGGAGGGCAAACGTTTTTGAACAGTTATTTCTGATTCGTCAGGGAACTTAAAGGTCGAAAACTTTGAGAAACAATTTAGGAATTATCTCTTGAAAAAAATAATTTAGTCCGATTGTTTTTGAGAAAAGACTAAGTCGACTCCGTAGACGCGAATGAAGTAGTATTCTTTGAGAAATTACAAAAAGGGGCCAGGTAGTTGTCTTAGAAAAAAAGACAAACTAAAGGCTAGGACTGTTTATTTGGAAAGAGAAACGGCAGTAAGGTTCGTAATTTTAGTTTCAAAATTTTAATATGCTATTTCATTTGTTGATTGTTTGCAAATATGATATATTATGATGTACGGATGTATCGTATTCATTTCGTAGGATTCTAATGATATGTTAGTATACCATTTAATTCTTTGATTTCCCAATTATCAATTCATTGAGAGAATTGATTGATCCCATGTATTTAATTATTCGATATGTAGAATTCTCATGAATTCACCCTAATATACGAATGTGTTATATTTCTTAGTATATATGAATTTAATCTCTGTGTAGGATGATATTTACCATTGCGAGTTAATGACAAGAGTATATTTATATACGAGTTCACAATATTTAATTGCTCACGCAAGTTACTTAGGATAGCTAAATTAAGTGGATATTATGCCAAAATTAATTGAGCATTAAACTGCATTTAATAGCCAAATGTAAATATATCATGTTGTAATGTATGCTGCCATTTAAGGCCACATTGTCTGTAGAAAGCACGTGGGAATTTATGACTTGACTAGGGATTGGAATGAGCTTGTGCTAAGGTCATCTGTATCAATGTAACGGTATTCTTACCGAAAACATTAAATCTGTGAGAAGTTAGTGATTACGGTTAAGTTAGGTCAGAATTGTGCAGTGTAAACCACCTAAATCTCAGCCGAGAAATATAGTTTATATTAATTTGTAGATGTGTAGTAGTATTTTTCTAGCGTGAGACATACTATATATTTAAGAGGACAGCTTCGTGCATCGTTCTTTGCACTCTGAACAAGAGAACGAAAAGGATGAATATAGAAGGAACCAAAAGAGTTAAAGGAGAAATCTACGGAATGACAAAATAGCGAGGGTCGGAAGAGGACCAAGAACGTGGTTAGACGTGGAAAATAAGTCGTGAGAAGACCACTGACAGGTGATGCTGTTAAAGCATTTGGAATTGTGCTCAAAGTCAACATTCGTAAGACATGATGAATGTCTTACACTGTAATTAAATTTTGTCACAGACAATCACTAAAATTGGAACGTGAAATTTGGCTATGCTAATTGAACACATTTAATTTACAATAAGTTGTATGGGAATTTATTTTTCTTTTGATTATATGTTAATTGATTAAAATTTTGTATTTTTATTTATTGAAAGAGAACTCGTTGTTTTATTTTTTCTTTCAATACTTTGCTCAGCTATCTGTATTGTTTCATCTACCATCCACAATGGGCAAATTAAACCGCGGGAAACCATTCCCTAGTTAGCAACTCCGAATAAAAGGAGGAGGGTTTTAATGTTTTAAATACCCCATCACAGTAATTTCAACTAAAAATAAATTAAATATTTATTTTCATTGTCAGCCGTTACACGACTTTGTCATTGTAACAAACCAAAGAATACAACTATCACAATAAAAACCATCAGATATAGTTAGTTTCTCCTTCAGGAAACTAATGGAAAACAAAAACATGAATATAATTCAGCGTACTTTGCTGTCTCTTTTCTATAATACATTTAAATTTTTCTCTGAATATCATCAACACTATTTATAGCAACAGTCAGAAATTTTGAGATACTTTTCAATAGTGTAAACACTGGTCTCCATCGAAGTATGCATCAACGATCAGAAATTGTTTAGTTTCAATCATGGTCCTTTCGTATAACTATGCAACCAAAGCTGGTGGAGCGATACGAATTATTCTGTTGAGCATGACATAATTTATAATGACAAGAAAAAAAACCTCAGATAGACTATTCACTTCACGCATGTATATATATATATATATATATATATATATATATATATATATATATATATATATATATATATATATATATATATATATATATATATATATATATATATATATATATAAACAAGTTACTAGACTGTCCCTTCCCTCTTATGATGCCATGCCAACTTGCCTCCAATATGCACCAACTTGTATACACTATGCACAACTTGTCTACACTGTGCACCGATTTGTTTACGCGACCTATCTACACTCTTTATACGGTTTTAGTAGTGTATACAAATATGACCCAACATGTCTACCAACGTTCTGTTTAACTAAGAAAATATAGGTTAATAGACTTTCGATGGGAAATTTGCGGTGAGTTGAAACTGCTACATTAATTTTTGTTTACTCAGTGTAAATGATATAGCTAAAATGGATAATACATTACCTGTCAGTCGATGTTTCTTGTAATCAGTGTGAATGATTAAAATTGAATGATGTCACAACAATCTGAATCGGGTTTCTGTTACAGAATAATCATGAAATCAAGTTATTGACATGTAATCTTATAAAAAGATTTAATGTCGAATCAGTTAAATTTGCATTATTTTTTGAGTAAATGCCATCTTTTCAGTGCATCATTAATAATCCATTTTTCTTAAAGTGGATTTATCCGCAGGCAGCTGGAGGATTTACAAAAGATATCACCTAGAACAGAAGTTTCGTATCTAATACAAAAGACAATTATTTCTTTTAAACTCTTGCATTTCATATATGGAAAACGTAAACAAAGACAGCAGAGTCAGTACGGATTTAATACATTGCTCACCTTGAAACTTTGTATACTTAACCACGATCCCTTCACAGTTTTATTCAGGAGTTTGTTTGACACAAGTACAGAGACTGGTCATTAGTGCTTGGTAAGATAAAAGATGAGAGAGAGAGAGAGAGAGAGAGAGAGAGAGAGAGAGAGAGAGAGAGAGAGAGAGAGAGAGAGAGAGAGAGAGAGAGAGAGAGAGAGAGAGAGAACAGTTAGTTGCAAGTAAATTTTGCACAGAAACTATCCAAAGACAAAAAGATTTATCCAGGGGTTTATTAAAACTTCAATGTACTGGACTTGGTTGAAAAATTAGACATAAACACTCTCTACACTTGAATGCACCGATAACTTTATTAGAACATTACCTTATATCTGTTTTACCTCCATTTGAGATCGTTGTATTGGGAACACAAAACAGAAAAGAGCTTGACCTTGTGAGCATTCAAATCTGTGCAATACGATTTCGATCGTGCTACGAAGCATTCAGATCTGCGCAATACGATTTCAATCGTGCTACGAAGCATGACAGAGAACACATAAGTAAACAACGCATATTAATGGGCGTAAATATTCTTTGACAAATTTATTAGAGTACAATCAAGCATTATTATTGTTGTCGTTAAAAAGCGAGCATAAACCACCTACCGGGAAATGACTAAATTCCATTGTAAACTAATAACTTAAGCAATCTAGTTCATGACAGTTTCACAGGTATTTATATTGAGCACAAGAAGATAATTAAAGTGTATCGAAACTTATTCTGTACATGATTGATCGTATTGAATCGTTGCTGTGTGATTGACGTGATACTTGAAATGTACACTACAAACATTTAAACGGTTAAATTGGCGTTAGCCTCCACGTAACCTGTCATGAGGTAAATAAAACTAGTTGATTTCTCGATGTGCTTCGGCTACCGTTGCTACGCTAGTCATGGAAGAAATTTAAATGACCCATAGACAAAAGAAATCACGTAAACTGGTGTTGTTGCGATGATCTGCTACTCATGCGGATCGGTCAAGTGAATGTGCTTGGTTGTACGTTATGGCATGTTTTAATTTCAATTCGTATCTGGATAGTATCTAGCCTCAAGTCAAACTGATGACTTGGCCAATTGGAAATATGAATAGCCTCAAGTCAAACTGATGACTTGGCTAATTGGAAATTTGTCTAGCACAAGTCAAATTGATAGCTTGCCTAAATGGATACGTTTAGCTTTAAGTCAAATTGATAACTTGCCTAATTGGATACATGTCTAGCCTGTAACCAAATTGATAACTGAACTTATTTTAAATTTCAGCGCTATGTAACACTTGTAGGCATCTCAGACGCTTTCCCTAAAAACACTCAGCTAGGTATTTTTGTACAGAACTGGTGTAAAAATTAAATCTTTTTTCTAACCTAACACATTCGAAAGCTGTCCACCGATTCTGAGTACGTTAAGTGAAAGGGAGACTACACTGGACGTAAAAGATACCTAGCAAACGGCATTAAAAGTTTTGTTCGAAATTCAGCAAAATTTGATGTAATAAATAACAGATATAATTATACATAAGAAGTTGTTTCAAACATTTACTGTCTTTAAAATAACGATATTACGATTAAGTATGAATTAAACATTTTAATACAATACTGTTTTATTTACTACAGTTCATTACACCCTATCATATGAGAGAGACATTTTTAAATTAAGTAAACTTGTAAACATAGTACAGTTTACTAATTAACATGGATTGCATTAGTTAGTCACACCAGACAACAATATTGTCCATCATAAATGTGTTTACTTTCTTGCAGTTTATCACGAATCAACATTTTCTTTAACACATTTATAACAAACTCGAAATAATGTAAGAAAGAACATTGCTGCACATAACGCAAAACACTGATCAGAAGCAAAATTTGTATTCAAAGAAACCTCATCCTTTGGCTTGACTTTTACTTTATAAGTTGATAAATTGGTTCTCGTGGAGTGTCTGTCCGTAATACATACATAGGTCTATCATTAAAGAACCATAGCTTTTGATGCACTATATTTCCACCGATTTAATAACATGTGGCATGATACAGGTACCTGGATATTCCATCGAGATCAGTTGTGTCATTGAATTGTCCAGCAACAAGCAGTTTCACTTTTCGTCACTCGTTCAACAATCTGATCTTCATGCCAATCTTAGGTGTGTAAACTTTTTGGTGACTTTCAGAATTATATAAACCAGTTCAAAGTGCAAATTATTTTTTCACTGGGATATTATGGGATATTATCTGATATTATCTCATGAAGTGTACCATGGGGCAGAATGTCATTGAGTTGTAGTTTCCCTTACTTTGCAACAAGTGATATTGTTGGTTATATCACTTCCATCCGTATTTAGAGTAAATAAGTTGATACGTTTCTACGAATTTGTCTATGCGATATCGTCTGTGGAGTAAAATAGAAAGGACTTCAGTTACAGACTGGACAGGAAATTTTTGAACCTGTTTCAAAAATAAAATCAATTTACCACGGTCATCTTTATCCATCTGTAGTAGTTCAGTGATTGTATTGTTTGCAGTTGGGTTAGACTTAGAAAAGAGCATATACGGTAGATGAATAAGGTCAGTAAATTTAAAATAATAATTCAAAGTTCATATTCCACTTAATAACTCATTATTCATTTTTGCTAACAATAATGTGTCAAATCCCATTACACAGCATGATTGAAACGTTATATTACAAGACACAATAAGTTGTTATGGGATTTATAGAGATGTTTTGTAAATTTAGAACATGTTGGTCCATGTAGGACCGAAGGTAATTTGTCATTAGCGTTTGCGTCGCTATAGTATCATTAGGAATTGAACGTTATGTCGGGGTAAGGGGGTTGTTTGGATCTTCTTGGAAGTTTAATGTTACATCTTGCGTTTTATATTGAGTCTATGGGAATTTAACAACACGTCTGGAGTGTTATGAGTTCAATGAAAATTTAATATTATTGAGCCAAGGGGAAATTTATCATCGATGTAATTATAGCTTTCTCTCAGAAATGAAAATAATGCCCTTAGGGGACATTTCCCATGATGGATATATACAAATACATACCTGAAAATAATACGAAGCAACCTTAATGGAAAATAGATAGTAGGATTATATATATATATATATATATATATATATATATATATATATATATATATATATATATATATATATATATATATATATATATATATATATATATATATATATATATATATAAAGTTACTAATCTGTGTTATGGAAATAAGTGTCAAGAAAGAGCGCAAAAAACAAGTTTTGTAAAATTGAAAGTATTAATTTATTTATATGAATATAAATTGAAAGAATTAAAAATAGCTTACAGTATGATTAATGAAATCCTCACGTCCTAAATGATCTTTGAATTCCATTTGGTTTAATCTTTCGCTGTCTTTTGAATACCATTTCTCCCACATGCTACTTGTGCCGCCATCTGATTTTGTCGAGGTGTATCGCCGTGATACCATTTAAGTTATGACGATGAAATGTACAAAGTTGAAATGTACGTTCATTTTCCTCAGCATCACGTGATACCATTTAAGTTATGACGATGAAATGTACAAAGTTGAAATGTACGTTCATTTTCCTCAGCATCCCATGATACCATTTACGTTATGACGATGAAATGTACAGGCCAAATTGAAATGTAAGTTGATTTTCCTCAGTATCCCGTGATACCATTTAAGTTATGACGATGAAATGTACATGCTAACTTGAAATGTACGTTCATTTTTTCAGTATGCCGTGATACCATTTAAGTTAAGTTGAAATGTACGTTCATTTTCCTCAGTATCCCGGTCATTTTTGTCCTGATTATGCCTGAATCGGTTCTTGATAAGTATTTAAGAGAAAATCTATAACAATTATGCAAAGATGGTAAACGGCAGCATTCTTGGTGGAGTTGAATTCATGAAGAGACTGGCTGAAAACGTTATATGCTTCTTCTCGCTTGCCAGCCTTGTAGTAAGAAAATCCGAGGAGGTTGAGAGCTGTGTGCCTGTTGATACCATTCTCCGTGTCCTTCACAGCGCTATCCAGGCGGTCAAGATAGCTGTCAACGTCTTTAGTATTTTCGTCTAACTGGGAAGCAGTGACTAGAAGAAAGTATGCATAGACAACAGGATGGATCTCGCAGAAGTTGAAGTTCTGATTCTCTTCACCCAACATTGCACACTCATATTTCAGTGCTTCGGGAAGACATTTTAAATCTGTAGACATGAAAATAACATCCCTTGCAATGCATACATCAGTGCTAGCAACGTCGTTTAATGTTTCCAGACTATTCTGGGTCAGAGAGCCATTCGCTGCAACAATTAATTGCTTTCTGCTCAGATTCTGTACATAAAGCATGCACCTATCTATCTTAAAAATTGAAAGCACCCTGGTCTTTGACAACTGAATTTCCCCTCGGACCAAATCAAATGTAGCAAGGTAGAGGTATCCCGACAATCCATCAAGTTCAGATGCATCATTATATATTCTCTCAGCGTTGCTAAGAAATCTCAGTTTACTTGACTCATCTTTGGTTTCATGTGCCTTTGCATACAGAAGCATGGCCATTCTTAAGCGCAAGAAAGTCTTCACGGCATGCAGAATTCCTTCGTCAAGTCTCAGAGAACAAAACATGAGGTGAAGTGTTTCAAAAAATTCAATAGGAACATTCGGTACTAGCATGTATGTAAATAAGATTGAACATACTTGTACCGTAAACAATATGTCGAGAAACGTGCAAATTTTGCCTAGTCCAAATGCCTCTTCGATTTTTTCTGCAAACAGTGACAAGCTCATTCCAAACGGGGTTGCTTCCTTTAGTTTCTCTGCTAGCAAAGTTGGGGAACCCAAAAGTGGCAATACGTCACATAAGGACTGGACGATATTTTCTTGTACTCGAGTCAGAATTGATAAAAGGCTGCGTTTGTCATCTGTTCTCCTCAGCTTATTAAACAGGAGATTTCGTGTTCTGAAGAAATAATGGGGAAGAAACTCTGCTTTCAAATATCCTTTTAATTTTTCTATGCAGATAACAATGCAATGTACCAAGTTGCTCTCGTGCCATATTCCCACACCTTCGTCTTCGATAAGCCAAAAGATGGTGGTTTTCAAATGGTACGAACTGATTTCGTCTGAAAATAATGGGTTGACATAAACCTTTCTGAGTGCTTTCAAGAGAATATAGCACTGTATCTGTGTGCTTGAAAAGTTCCATAACAGTTCCCTTTCTTGGTAAACGAATGCAAATCTCCACTCAAGATCTGTATTTTTTGACTCCGGGTCACCAACAGGTAGAATATGGCATGGCATCTTCTTTATACGATCCATTAGATCTTTTGGAGGCCACCCATGTAACCTGCTTCTTGTAATCCACTCATCTGACGGATCGGGCCAAGATTGACATTCTAATGCAAAAGCAAGGTCAGCTTCTTCGTAATGGTCAGACCTGTCGTCAATGCCTCGGAGGTCCATAGTGGCGCACGGTCCATGTCGATAAACATCAGCATCTTTCTTACCTCTTGCCTTCCATGGGCTCGTGACTGCATGAAAAGCAACTACTGCGTTGACAAATCTTTCACTGGACAAATATTGCACATCTCCAATTGTTACTATACAGTCACCAACTGTAAAATTTATTCCATGTACAATATGATAGTCATCAAGCGTCAATAGAGGCAGTGTACAAAATCCTGCTCTCGTTCGCTCTAAGTCCATTCTAAAGTAACTGAAACGCCCAGCTGAAATGTGTTGGAGATGACTTGCATCTTTTACACAAAGTATCCGAGGTAATACTATCATTTCATCCGAATCACTACCCTTAATATTCGTGCCCTCTGTCATGCTACCAGTTTGAATGCTGGTATAGTTCCAAAGGTAAGCATTGATTTCATCCTTAAGACGAGCGAACGTTTTGCATTTGTACAGCCTGTTATAATTCCAATATATGCTTAAAACCTTTGAAATGATTTGTGAAAGATCTTGGGATGTTGCTTGTCTGTTGGCCATCCTAAATACTTTCAGATCTAAATAGCAGGTATCTTCTGAAAGTAAAAATTTTAAAAGAAATGCCATATAAAACACTAGTTTTTAAGGTGTTTTATGCATTTATTATAATAGTTATTATACTAATTTCCGTTGTGGTTATGACAACCTAAATAAATAAATAATTAAATAAATGAATAAATAAAAAGGAAACAATACGTATGCTTTAGGAATCGAGTTAACTTATTCCTCCACCATTAATACTGACCGCCATGAATAGCCTATCGTGTGCTGAAAAATGGCGTTAAGCCCAACAACAACAACAACAACAATTATATTTTTGAAATGATATATCGGTGAAAACCAATTAAAGAAAAGACTATTTGCATTAAAATTCTACTTTTGAATTTTTCCATTAAGGGACAGATAGACATATCTTGTGGATTTCCACATTTAGGGACAAATGGACATATCTTGTGGATTTCCACATTAAAGGACAAATGGACATATCTTGTGGATTTCCACTTTAAGGGACAATGGACATATGTTGTGGATTTCCCCATTAAGGGACAAATGGACATATGTTGTGGATTTCTCCATTAAGGGACAAATGGACATATCTTGTGGATTTCCACACTAAGGGACAAATGGACATATCTTGTAGATTTCCACTTGAACGGACAAATGGACATATGTTGTGGATTTCCCCATGAAGGGACAAATGGACATATCTTGTGGATTTCCTCATTAAGGGACAAATGGACATATGTTGTGGATTTCCCCATTAAGGGACAAATGGACATATGTTGTGGATTTCCCTATTAAGAAACAAATGGACATATGTTGTGGATTTCCACAAGCAGTAGAGAGGCTGAACAGACCAATTTGCCTGAGACCTTATTTTTGAAAATTGAGGGTTCCTACGAAGGCTGAGAAAAAACGTTTTTTGCCTTAATAATGAAAACTTCTTTAATTGACCAGATTTTTTGCTCGATTATTCACGATGTGGTCACTACGCGTATGTCGTTTAGCCTCTCTGCTGCTACGAATTAAACAGCCATTATAAATATTATCAATAATAAGTATTGGAGAGCCACACTCAGCTAAATTAGCTCGAGAGCGAATAGAAGCAATTAAAAATATCTACCTGCTCGTGATTTTGTTAAGCAACAACTACAATCACGTCAGGAATCTCGATTTGAATTTGAGGAGGATACAAAACAGTTATTTAACCCTATCACTGAGCAAACTAAAGGTACTCAACCTGTGTTAGAGAAAACCGCTGAAGCAACTGAACAAATAGCAAATGGAACTAAGAAAAGAAAACAGATTTTTGAAGAACTTCCTGCCAAAAATAGCTGCTGCGATGCCAGGCCCGGTAACACCTGAAGATGCAGACCAGGCAGAAGAAGGTGCTGAAGCACTAGCCTCTGAACCAGCAGATGAATTGATAGATAAATTTGATGAAGAAACTGTTAAGGTAATTCATAACATTAACCTACAAGGATTAGCTAAATTTGCTGTGGATAGTTTTAGTCAAAGAGGTAAATTAATGAAACCTGAAACGCTAAAGATATTAAAACCCGTGATCAATGGCAAAAAGTATTATATTGCATGCGCATGAATGTTGAACAAGCTAGAGTTGATGATCCATTATATCAGGATTATATTGAGAAAATTAAAGATTTAATCAAATCAGGAAAAGAGGAGAAAAACAAAGTAAAAATTCCTCCAAAACAAAAAACACCAAAACCATTTGAGCTATCACTTCGTGGTTATCCAGAATCAACAAAACCACCATCGAAACCAAAGAAAACAACACCACCGAAAGAGGAAAAAGAATTTCAAGACGCTCCCGACGCAACTGGTAGTGGTCTAGGAAGTGGTCTTATTACTTGTCCCAATAATATCCTTGCTGAGGTCGATCGACTAGAAGTCCTCATCGGACGAAAACGAGCTGGTAATAATTCATCAGAAATCATTAATGAAGCAGCTGATATTTGCAAACGATTATTTAGTGGCGGCATTATGGACATTGATAAGTATCGATCCCTCATTAATGAAATCGCCAATGACTACCATAGAGACTAACACACAGTGATTAGATACAATTAGTGATAAAGTCAATTAATAATAACAATAACCGTGCATGGTACTCAACGTGGACCTACCATGGTCAGGGTAATAAACTCTCGATTGCCGGTGTACAGAGCAACCTACTGAGATGGACTTGGCGATGTTGTTCAGTTTCTGTTTAGAAGAATAGCCGCAAAAGCAATACCGATTGCAAAGCAGCTAGGAATGAAAGCTATTGATGTTGTTCGTGAAAAAGGTATCGACGCTGCTAGTAACCTTGCTAGCAAAGCATTCTCAGTGATCAAAGATATACTAACGCGATTAATACGCAGACCACAACCCCTCTGACCTCAACCAGTGAAATTTCCTAGCACTGAAGTGATGCCCGCAAGTGTAAGTAAAATAATAAATCAAGCCGCTAATAAAAAACTAGCGGAGTTGATTGATGTCCCAATGTCGGAAAAAGAAACAAATATAACCGCTCGTCTGATAGCAGGAAGTGGTCTTCGTGTTAGACGAAGATGATAATAATAAAGATGTTCAAGGGTATAAGTGACCCCGCATTTGACATGGACGCACCAGTTCTCAAAGATGAGTCTGTTCATGATTATCAGTATTATTCTTATGATGCACGTGTAACTGACGAGCGTGGAAGAATTGAATTACAAGTTCAGGATACAAGCAGATATTTCTTATCCGCTGAGGCATTTATTGAAGTCGAAGGTAGACTTTAAAAATTAGATAATACAGACTACAGAAAAGAATATGTTACTCATGGAGAAAATTAGCCCCACCACCGTCTATACTAAACCATAACAACAACCCGTTTGGTGCCGGCAGACCCATATCACCAGGCATTGTAAACATAACAACAGCAATCGCTGTCAATCTCGTTTGTGACGTTGTGGATGGAAGTTTTAAGATAGATCTTTCAAAGTCTAGCCAGGCCCAGGGAGGATACATATTATACACATTTTCACCGCGCGATCCGCCCGGATGGTTGATTGTATCAGAACCTATAAACTCCGTATACTTGCGTGTTCATAATCCGTTATTATCAAGAATACACTTCAAACTTACAGACCAAAATAATCACATCTTGGACACAAGAAATAAAATTATAAATATCAATCTGTATGTGAGATCGTAATTTGTCAAATGCGAAACAAAAAAAATATCTTTGGTACTCGTCTATGGTACCTGATACATAAAGGGTTGGTCTGTATTCTTTGATATTAAAGTAATCACAAATGCGTAGTTGGTCGTAAGTATACTTGTTAATAGTTTGTAGGTTACTAAATATATATATATATATATATATATATATATATATATATATATATATATATATATATATATATATATATATATATATATATATATATATATATATATATATATATATATATATATATATATATATTACTAAGGCAGAATATGCATTAGTTTTCCCAAGGGTTTTGTTTTGCGATTACAACAGTTATTGACCCCTCATTTTCTCTTTCATTTTCACTTGTATTTGCACTATATTCCCTTAACTGCCTTGTACGAAAGTTCATAATCTTTTTCTGTTCGTATTCATGAAATAATTCTAACTTGATTTTGTCAATAGCGTTTGAAAAAGGTACAAACAATTTTACCTGGTTATCAGTGACTTTTGCCAGTCACTTTAACATTCCCTCTTGCATATCCTTTAAACATTTGTAATCGGACGATAGTGTAAATCTGTTTTGGTTTTTCAGTTGTTGTAACGAGTCAAAGTCACATAGAATCTTTTCAGTATTAAGAATGTCAGACACATTAATATCGTTTTGTTGTAACTTTTTAATAGCAGAAACTATGGCATTTATATTTTCAGTATTCATTATATAATAAATATTTATTATATGCTCATCTTTTTTCTCCGTTAACTTTACATTGTCAGAATCGTCCAATATTCACTGATATTGAACACCTTCATAATTTATCCAACGTGCAAAGGAACTATTTTCTAACGTAAACAACTTTTTATGAATGAACTAAAGCATATATTTCATAGACTGCCACATACCAGCAAATGTTTAATAGACTGACACATACGAACTGTTTTGGCACATTCCGCGTTTACTTTTATGAGACAATGTTTCAAATTTAACTATATACTAACGCTATACAGGTTCCTCACAATACAATTCAAGTTATACACATAAACTGTCTTCTTTAGCTGTTAATAAAATGGCAAAAAATATACTTACAATTTTACATCATAAATTTCCTCAAAAAAATATTTTCGTAGGTCTGTAAATCTGAATTAGATGAGCCATGTCATGGATTCTCAAGATTGATTACACATTTTGAAATTGTACTGTAATTTCGAGTATATTCCAAGTGTAGATACATTTTCCTTTCTGCACTCAAATGAAATAAACATTAAATTCCACAGCGTGTTTTCGATAATTGCAATGGAAAGGCTTCATAATTTTCCCACATTGTGATCTGAATCATTCAATGACAGAAAAGAAACACGCATGACGATGTCAACACAATTCAAAACATTAAATTGGAAGACGCTGTAAACCGATGCATGTTACTTCATGTAGATAAATCCAGACCATAATCAAAAGATTACGTTGAATCGACAAATATTCCAAAAGGTATTCATTCCAGATCAAATGGAAAAGTTGTTGCAATGCGTATTCATCAACAATATTACTCCATTTTTCAATTTTAAGTAGAGCAAGCGCCATTTTCTTTCGAAACTTACGACTAGCGCGCGACCATTTTCATATTTATCTGGGCGGAGTTATGCGCTCATTAATAATGTTGTATAATGATCCATCAACGCTTATATATTTAGTTCAGAATACGGGTACATTTAGTTACTTTCTTTCTTTCAGTGTATTTTTGTTTATATTTAAGCCTTGGGAAGAATAAGAAATAAGCATATAATAAAAAGGTTACTGTATTTTATGGGAAAATATTAACTCGTTTTATCGGAAGGATATACTGCACTCCCAAGATCGTGCAGTATAGCCATCCGAAAAACTCGTTCATATTTTCCCATACAAATGCAGTAACCTATAAATATTTAATATAAAAATATTTGTCCTCATATAGAGGACCTTTTATGATGAAGATTTTTATATACATTGATTATAAGGATGTGTGATTGATAGGGACGGCACATTTACATAAATTGATTAATGAATATGAATATATATATATATATATATATATATATATATATATATATATATATATATATATATATATATATATATATATATATATACAGATGGTCATGTGTTTGATTTGTGTTAATTAGGGACGGCACAGTTACATAAACTGATTGATGAATCTGAATATATATACAGATGGTCATATGGTTGATTTGTTAATTAGGGACGGCACAGTTACATAAACATAAACTGATTGATGAACATGAATTATATTTACAGATGGTCATGATAATAAAGGTCTTTTCTACTTGTGAACAGAAATTAGCACACCCTCTACAATATCAAATCCGTAGGGTAAAAACTATCACCACAAGGTATAGACATTGTGAGAGGGTGAATTAATTTTTTTATTTACAAATAGGGGAGGTTCGGCAACACTCCCCACTAAATAGATAATTTTTCGTGGGCATAATAATCGCCCATCCCATAGACAAATTTGCCTTTTACAGGATACGAACCCCAATCGCAATTTTCACAGCCTTTACGTCTAACCAACTGAGCTACCACGCATTATATAAATATTTATATATATATATATATATATATATATATATATATATATATATATATATATATATATATATATATATATATATATATATATATATATATATATATAAATATTTATATATTGAATTAGTTAATATATACTTACCTAAACCGGAGTAGTTTTAAAAACTATAGTGTTTGATTTTCTTAACATAAAATCACAATTTCTGGTATTTTTTATTTTTTCAGTTTCCAAACATTATAGATATATTTTCAGTTCTGCATAACATAAATTATAGTCTCTGTGTAAGCAGGTCAAACCGGATGTCTTTAAAATAACTTTACGCACATTATGAATTGGAGCACAAATACGGCACAGACCTAGTTACACAGCGAGCTTAGAATTCAGTATATTTAATTACAATAGAATACAAATATGTGAAATATATATAACCGATTCTTTAAAAAGAGATATCTCTGTTCGTATTTTATGTACTGTTTTCTCAGATGCTAGTATTTTGTATGTGATTAGTAAGTAAATGATATTAAAATACAGGTAAAAATAACTACGATAAAATCGATATATAACGGATCTAATTATACAGCGAGCTTAGCAGCCAATCACTATTGACTATGCACTTGTGAATCCTGCGCGTAGAGTTTATGTATATAAAAAAGAATGCAGTACGCGGATTTTATATAAACAATGGGTAAAGTATATTTTTATCAGTAGGGAACGAGTTGCCCAATTAGCATTGAAAAAACCACTGGTAGGTTTGTAAAACGTTACTATGTTATCAATCATATGTGTATATAGTGATTCTCCATCGAAGAATTATGACATATCTGATTATACGTGTGCGAACAAAGATTTTCGTTCAGTTTACTCGTTTTCGTTGGGTCAAACCCCCAGGGATATTAACGGGAATTAGCATTAGGTTTTAAATTTGTTGATCAAATACTGGTTTTCTCCGGTTTTTCATCATAATTCCATAGCAAAATGATCATAAAAACTACACAATACGAGCAAAAGAACTGGAAAGAACAAGTATTTGACAAACAAAACTTAATGTTAATTCCCGTTAACACCCCTGGGGTTTTGACCCAACGAAAGCGATCAAACTCAACGAAAAACAATGATAAAATCGACTAAAATGCCTGAAACAAAGCGTAAAAGACAACAAATTTGATTTTAAAAAATCGAACAAAATAAAAACTTTATCGAAAAATAATTAAATCTGATTAAGTAGAGAGTGTTTCATGATATAGAATATAGTTTATATATCTTTGTGTGAGTACAATCTTATATTTCTGAATAACCTAAATAATATTATGTTCCTAACAATATTTACAATAATTGAAAAGTTTTATTCTTGTCCCAGTCTAGCTTAATTATCTAAGAACCTGAACATAATATTTTGCTCAAATTTAAAGGAATAAGCAGACTTTGTAACCCCTTCGGCAACGGATTTAATTGAGGGTGGTACAATGTTAAAGTTTTTACTAGCGGAATAAATTGACTTGAACATAATTTCTTCGCCAGATTCTTTATTCACGGATTTAATAGCTTTTGCAAATCGTGCACCTCAGTTTTTCCAAACCTATAGTTTTCACTTTGCGTTATAATACGTAAATTTTGAAGTGAGTTGTCAACTTTACTGTTGTTTATGTGGTCCACCACATACCCGTCTTTGATCGGTCCCAAAAAACATTCGATCACAAATCTGTATGATATATGGTCTTTTCCGCTGGCTTTGAAAGCAAGATAACCAGCATTAGTAACATTACCTAATTGTTTTTTTCAATCTACAATTTGTAATAATACCATCACGATTCGCTTCATAATTGGTTATGATTGGATGAGGCACAAACTCATTTAGCTCCATTTATATACTATATACTATTTGCTTAAATCATTGTTTTGAAAATCTAGCCAGATAATCTTCTTCGCGCTTTATAATAGATTCAGAGTTATATTTTGTTATCGTAATATCTTTTCAACTCCCTGTATCTTTTACCACCACATTGCGCACAAAGGTGGGTCTTTCCTCGCACACCAACACCACAACGTATACACGGTTTAGGTCCTAGACTCCCATTTCTAACGCATTGAATGTGATAACTACAGAACTCGTTTACGCAATTTTTGTTACACGGAGACTTGTAACCAATCTTAAGCCAGCGGCAATTGTGATTTGGTTGAATCATATATAAACGATTAATACTTCAATTTATATACATATTTGCCTTAATTATAATATGCAGGAATTATTCGCAATTGAGCCTGTCGCAGCTAGATTTGATCTTGACAGGCTACACAAATTTAGTTTTTCGATGAAAGATCTAGATTTAACAAATGCGGATATAACCAAACGCATCAGTGAAGCCAAAAAGGAATTCCGCCACGATGGTGCGGTTCATGTGTGATCCACATTCAGGAGGATTGGAAATAATATCTATGTTATGAATGACAAACGAGGTAGAGAGATCACTGACTACCTCGATGTTCGGAGATATATTATTTTAGCAAAATGTATTGTAAATATAGAGGATGATATTTGGATCATCAGAGACAAGCCAGAAGTCAGGGAATAATATTATCCTCGGTGCAAATTCCAAACCAGGAATACTGACTGGAATAGACAAGGCTTATTATGAGCGATCTTATCCAGTAACTGCTGTTGTGTACGCGCTCTATCCATTACATGATAAACCTGACGTAAAGGATCTCAAGGAAATAAAACTGTCATCCTTGACTAGAATAAACTGTGTGGCTCAGCGACTTAACACTTCACAAACGCGATACGGGGAAAGGGTTTATCAGATTTAAGGCGTAAAAAAATAAATATGTGGGCTGAAAAGTTAAAGACACTGGAGCGTCTATCAGCGACGTTGCTGAGCTAGAAAAGTTATTAAGATTTCCAATAACAGTGAAGACTTTGACAGAAGAGATTTTGCACAAAACAAAATATAAATCAAGAGGAGCTCCTATAAATATTATTGATCATAACGCCCATGCATAGACTGATACTGTAACTGTATTTCCACGAGAAAGAATGGTTAAATTTTACCACAATGATGTATTCGATGCTATCAGTAATATTAGTAAATATGATCCTGTTTCAGTGTGGTTGTTTCAGAGTTCTGAATATGATTATTATAATCAGTTTGTATGGTCTAACGGTGATATTTATCGTACAGAATCTCTTTATAAAGAAATGGAAAACCTTGCGCTAAAATATACTTCTGACGATGTCAAAGTTAGACAACTACTAAGCAATTGTTTTACCGTACCATCGGTTGCTGCTCATTTCGCTCAGGAGAAAACCTCGTGAAAACCGACAAGATTAGAATTTTTTGAAGATGTCGTGAGAAGTTGTATCGAATACGGGCACGGTGGATTGTGGAATACTAAATATAATTACAACGACGTTATCTCAGTTGATATGGTAGAGTGTTATGCTGGGAGTTTCTTGGATATGGAGAGTGTTCTAAATACTTTAATAGATTTGGACATCCTACTCATGACATTACCAGAGTTGCGATAAATGGACCCTTACCAGATTTTGATTTAACAGGATTCGCCCTCATAGAGTTGTATGATTTTAGAGAAGGTCTCCATCCGATTGTTTATGCGTGGTTAGAAAACATTGTTTTGAAAAATGATGGGCTCTAATAGTTCTGCTAAGATATATGCTCCATGCTGAAGTTTCAATATCGTTGAAAGTATCTAAAGCTATTATATCATATCGCGTGCAAAAGCAAGTTTGGTTACCAGAACCTGCTAAACACGATGAGAAATTTGCAAAAGATCTCGGCAGAAAAATAATTGGTAAGTTTACACAAGGAGGATCACATGATCATAAACGAACTTGTACAAGATTGATCATGGACGATGCTGAACTCGATTTTATAATCGCTGATACGATGGAGAAAGATACATTTATAAGTCGGTGTAATGCTTATTTATCAGACAAAACAAAACTAGATACCATTGTGAGCTATACTGATGCGAGTCACCTCATCTAAGATCTTCGATGCTAGCTTATGTTTCGATAAATCTATTATCGATGATAAACAGATTTCCTCGTTACGCTGTTAGAGTTGCGACAGATTTATTTTATGTACACAAAAAGTATAAAGATTCATTAAATCTCGATAATGGTGAATAGGGAACGTGGAGGAATTGAGGAAACATATTACAGAAATAATCAAGCATCAGAATGATCTGCACCATCCGTGTATTATCCTGTATCTAGACATAAATCCGTTTATCTTAATGGGTGTGGAGGTTCAGGTAAAACAACACGCGCGATTAACTTATTCATGAGTTTAAATATGATCGTTTTGACACCAACGCACAAACTCGCCAGGGAAATAAAGCAACGAAATGTAGAGTCGTGTACATATCATAGTTTCTTTAGATGGTGCGGAGATACATGGACCCCATCACGAATGGGGGAAAAATATATACCTTTAATTATCATATGGGACGAGATATGCACGGTGTCTCTGGAAGTATTACAAATATTTCTTGATAGGCTGTTACTAAAGAATACTGCTGTGATTATATGTGGCGATAATGGTCAACCACCACCTTTTGTTGGGCAGTCTCCACATGAGTAGCTAAAGAATAATGTAGATTATTATGAAGAAATATCTGATAATCATAGAGCTATTGATGACTGGCTGAAAGAATTCAAAAGATTAATACTACTACAACCAGATAAAATACAGTGTGAAGTAATGCGTAAGATAATTTCAGAAACATCCATGAATGATTTTTGGACTCTATGGAAACCTACTGGTTTGATAGTTGCCAGTAGAAAAATAGTTCGTGACGAACTACAAAAGAAATTATATGCGTTACACAAGGAAAAATTCCCAACGTTACCTGTACTGTTGTGTTATCGTCCAGCAGATACTAGACAACAAAATGTTGATGTTGAGATTCCTAGTGTAGACACTGTCCGAATATAAAATCTTGTGTTAAATGTTATTGTCCTTGTCGCTGTTGATGTTGTCGAGAGCGCATTAAACATGGATAAACCGCCATGGACGTTAGGGTACGCTATAACGATTCATTCGTCATAGGGATTAGCTATCACTGATGCTAAAGTTTGGATAGTCGATGATCGTATTGAGTGGTCAAATTTAGTTTATCTCGCGGTATCTAGAGTTAGAAGACTATCACAACAAAAACGGGTTATCATGGATTGTGTAATAACCGAAGAAATCACTAATAATGTCGATATCAATAAAAAATTATGCAGCTATAAGCAGTGTGACAAAAAACGTAATCGCAAATTTGATATCGATGTGGATATTATTATGATGTTAAAACAACGACAAAAAAATCATTGCGCATATTGCAATGCAATAATGTTGTGGCAGTATTCGAGCAATAACCCAAAACAATTTACCGTTGATAGAATTAATAGTAGTCTTGGTCACACGCGCGAAAATGTGATGCTGACCTGTTTGGAGTGTAATCGACGTCGAGTATCTGCTTGTTTATAAAAGTGTACTCGGTGATAATTGCGTATCCTCAGGAATGATTTGTAATTGTTCATGTACATATTCACGCCGAGGAGCAGTTGAATCTACACTCCAAATATGATCAGTTGCCATTTTTCTGCCTCCTTCGAGTTCGCCAGGTTCGTATAAATATCTAACCGTAACATTGCCTAGTACTGGTTGAGAAATAGATTGACGTTTTATCGGTATATATTTTTTGTGATCGCATCAGACGGTTTCATAGAAGTTGCACGAATAACTTCCTTATTCAGCGCAGCTATCACACTCGGTAGCCTCGCAACCCATTCACAAGATCTATCCTTTGTCTTAAAGTCAGCAGATATTTCCTTTGCATATTGATAACCGAAAAACCGCTCTGCAAGTGTTCGATTAAACCGTTCAACGATTGCCTGATCACGATGAATCTCCGTGTGTCCTTGTCTGATTTTAACGTTGTACTTGTTCATCAGCAAAGATATTGCACCAAGAAATTCTTTGCCAGGATCAACCTGTAGTAGTTTTGGCCATTGTAAAGGTCCTCGCTGATAAATTTGTTTAAACGCAGCTGCAACTTCAGATACTGTCTTTGTTGATAGCGGCTCCGCTTCTGTATATCTGCTCGCAACGTCAACTACGGTTAAAGCGTATCTGTATGTGTGTTGACGTCTACCTCCTTTAATTGTATCGTGTGGTAAAAACAAGATATCAGCTTGATAAACTTCATTAGGAACGTTGACATCGAAATGTGCGTATTGATTTTTTTTAGGTGGATTTAGAAAGATTTTCCATATTGCATGTCGTGCTAACCACGCTGCAGCAACATCACGCAAAACCTTTGCTGAAGCGGCAAGTTTGTTAATCGCTGCCTTACCTCGCCAATACTCTCTCGGAGAATAATAAACAGATTCCATTATAATAATCAGTTGATTAATTACCAGCTCCTATCATTATTTTACCTTTCATGGCGGATTTTATAAGAAAACTGGCGAGTTTTTCTCTGACAGATTTATTAGGTATAAATTTAACGCGTGAATAAACTTTATATATGCGAGATGCCGTTGTTGCAAATCAGGATTTTTATATGATACATCATGAGTGTGACATGCTTGATCAATCTTATTTACTGGATACTCTCCAGGTTTTGGTCGATCTTGGTTATCGAATCTGATATCGAGAGACGAGTTCCAGGACCACAATAATTATATCCGGGAAAGTGTTTCTCACCAGGATATTTTGCCCATGGAGTTCCTGGCAGTTTCCCTAATGAAACGGCTATATCACCACCACGCACTATTTACGACGCGGAAACAAATATATATTTTTGTACCACATTTTGCACACTTGCCTGTGAGTGCGCGTCTCTTATTTTTTGTTGTTATTGTTGGCAATCCAACTGTGGGTGTTGTCGCTCTACATCGAACACAATATAAACTCATATCATTACTACATGGATATAATTGATTTTTCTGCCACACGAAAACAAGAGCCAGTAAGGCACCATCCAGCGTTACCAAATTCTATCAGAATGATTATAATAGGTCCTTCTGGATCTGGTAAGACGCAATTAGTGCTTAATCTGATAATGCGATGGCTCAAGTGGAATAAATTGTATTTAGTAGCACCATCTTTAGATGATCAACGCTGTTACGAAGTACTTAAAGATTTTAATCAAAATGCGAAATTACTGGACAAAAATGATATCATTGATTTTATTACCGATATTGATGAAGCTCCATCCGTAGATGGCTTAGATGGATTCATCAATAACCTCGTAGTGTACGATGATGTAATGCTGGACAAACAATCCAATCCAGCTAGAATATTTTCTCGAGGAAGACATAAAAATACTGACGTGATTTATGTTACTCAGAGATATACTCAGATACCTAAGGTGATCAGAGATAACTGTAATATTTTGGTTGTGTTTAATGGCGTAGATAATTATACGTTGCAAAATATTTATTATACTTGGTGTTATGGGGACATAAATATGATTAAATTTAAAAATTTCTTTTCTAAAGCACAAGCTGTTCCTTTTGGATTTATAACGATAAATTTACATGATCCTAGATCAAGGTATCGTGTAGGTTTAGACAAAATATTTGGTTAATTCATAGCAGCAGAGAGGCTGAACGACATACGCGTAGTGACCACATCGTGAATAAATCGAGCAAAAAATCTGGTCATTTAAAGAAGTTTTCATTATTGAGGCAAAAACGTTTTTTCTCAGCCTTTGTAGAAACCCTTAATTTTCAAAAATAAGGTTTCAGGCAAATTTGTCTGTTCAGCCACTCTGCTGCTCCACATTAAGGGATAGATGGACATATGCTGTGGATTTCCACATTAAGGGACAAATGGACATATGTTGTGCATTTCCACATAAAGGGACAAATGAACATATGTTGTCGATTTCCAAATTAAGGGATAGATGGACATATGTTGCGGATTTCCACATTACGGGACAAATAAACATATGTAGTGGATTTCCACATTAAGGGATAGATGGACATGTGCTCTGGATTTCCAAATTAAGGGATAGATGGACATATGTTGTGGATTTCCACATTAAGGGATAGATGGACATATGTTGTGGATTTCCACATTAAGGGATAGATGGACATATGTTGTGGATTTCCATATGAAGGGACAAATGAACATATGTTGTGGATTTCCCCATGAAGGGACAAATGGACATATGTTGTGGATTTCCACATTAAGGGATAGATGGACATTAAATTGTTTAACAGATTATATCCTTCGAAAGCAAATAGATTGATGGATTCAATTTTTCCATCTCAAACACGTGTGTTCCAACAGGATTTGCTAACTTTATTTAGATAGTGATTAAACATGGGCTTATCATTGGAATAATATCTATCGAGTGTCTTGCCTTAAACCTATGTTTTAAAAAAAATGAAAATGTTTTTGTTAGCCTGAAAAAAGGAATCTCTTCAGCAAAATCTCATTAAAAACATATTTCACGTTCATTATATTATACTATGGGCAGGTCTCAAAAACTAACTTATTCAATAAATAGACTTAACTTTATGTTAAATATGATATACTTTTAGCAGTTAAAGTCATGTGCATTTCATGTAACGCATGTTTATACCAAGAATTATGTGTATCTTATACACATGCACGCACGCACGCACGCACACATACACACACATACATGCATGCATACATACATACATACATACATACATACATACATACATACATACATACATACATACATACATACATACATACATGCATACATACATACATACATACATACATACATACATACATACATACATACATACATACATACATGTATGTACGTAAGTACATGCTTAGTGGTTAGCGTGATGAACTCCCGTCCAAATGGTCGTTGGTTCGAATCCTACTATCGGACCAGCCTGGTTCAGCTACAACGGTGTGTCTTTGGGTATGGCACTTTACTCCAATTGTCTAGGCTTTTAAATAACCTGCTTGTGTTGCTGTGCAGTAAAGCACTAAGTCGAGTGGTACATATTCAACAATAAATATCAAATAATCACTAACAATAAGTAGGTGTTTGAGCTTCGGCAATATTCCTGTTTACAAATAAGGCATGGTATAATTTATAAAGTACGTGTGCTAGTTTCTTTAATCTTGTTCTAAATTTGCTAGGCCTGAAGCTCCGTTTTGTTATCAATGTTTTCCTACCTCTTGAATGCCCCTAGTTCCCAAATAATATAGATAATGATGTTAAATCACCAAGGTGAGAATACATGAACTAAATTATTTATCCACGCCATCGGTTCTAAAAGTTTATCTATAGGCCAAGGGAGACGCTCATGGGTAATGGCTTGGCGTCGTACTCTATTAGGTGTTTTATCTTACCTTGCTCTCTTTAATCTTAAAGTATTTTCAACCTAAAATAACCAGGACAAAGAAATTACAGTGTTCATTCATATTGGGACCATCTGTGTCTTACCTATAGAATTATCAACCATCCTTTATCAATGTTTACTCTGCTTAGAGTAATGACTGCAATTTGTGAGGCCTACCTATCCGTCAAGTCGAATGTGTTGTATACATCCACTTCTACTAAAGCTCACGAGCAAATTTCAGCTTTCGTTGGAGTCTTAAAATAACGTATTAAGGGACACACGGTACTAATGGTATGGAAAAATGGGAACCAACCTGGAAATGGGTGTACTTTTAATAGAATATATTGGGTTTGGCTAGCCAGGATTGGTTAATAGTGTAAGGTTTTTTTTAGGAACAGAATCTTTTGAGAGCTTATTGTAGCTTAAGTGAAACCAAAATAGAGACAATGTTTTATTAATGGAATTCTAGTCCTTTAACTGTCTTGAATTTGGAAGACTCATTACTAAAATTAGCACCTGACTCTTTGGTGCAGAATTAAAAGCACATGTTTCAAACATATGAAGGTCCAGAAATTACCGCTGCTCATATTCTTTCCTCTACTCAGAAGCTGACACCGATGTTTCATCTATACTGAAAAATATAGGTTTGATCATGGGGACTCAGAAATTTGAAGTTATTGAATTTTTAATATCTTGGTGCTTGTATGGGTTTACTATGGGAACTGAATTAGTACCGTGAGTCCTAAAACACACTTGAAGTTCAAGTATATTGTTACCACACTGGTTAGTATGTACTTTTTACAACAAACTTTTGTTGTTTGTAAAAAAATGCTTATGAGTGAAATAAGCTTGCATATAACATGATTCATGTTACGTGTCTAGGGTCGTACAAAATAACAAAGAAAAGAGTGAAGCCCACAAGCTTTGTAAATTTTAACAAAATATTTTTTCCCATAAAAACAGGGTAAACATGAATAAAGACTTACGGTTTGTAAATATAATCCAAAAATTAATCCTAAAATTTAAAAATAAAAGTCATATTACAGAAAAGTGCTACATGAATCCAAGTTCGAATCCCGATGAAGTTTCAATATGGAAGGCGATGACGCCAGGTGAATGCAGTAGTGTACTGATGTGTTAACAGTTCCTTGTTGAATTTTATGAATTAAGAATAATATTCTGGCTTTAGAATTCTGAATAATTTCCAATGAATGTTAATGAATATTAATGAAAAGCACTTATATTTCCAGCAAAAATAGCAATGTCAGCTCAATTTCAACTCAACTGGTCACAACACAAAAAACATTTAAGTTCCAAAAGGTATGAAATACGACTGAATTCAATCACTAAAAAGCGTTAGTTTTAAACGCAGTTTTATATCACGTGATGGGGTCATGTGGTAACTCAATTCGAATGGCGCAGATAGCTCATAAGACAGTTGACAAATACGTCATGAGTGAATTTGATTCTAGCTAACGAATCATACTGTAGGATTCAGTGAACAAAAAAAAATAAAAGGTTGTTTACAACAGAACTGAAGCAACCTAAAACTAACCGTGATTACCACCAATGATTTTCACTTTGTGTTTATGAATTTTGAACCAAGGCTAAGAAATAAGTCAGCTAAAAATAAAATGTAGCAACACTGTTATTTGCTAGAACGGAACTGAATTTTCTGAAAAATATCAACTTCAGTAAATAAAGTTGTTGCAAAAACACGTAATGAAATAAAAAAAAAGATTTTGAAACTAACATACAAACAATCAAATTACATATCCCTAACAGTCACTATAGTCGAATTGATCGAGTCGTTGTTAGCATTGTTAACTTTAGAGTGTACTTAAATAGAGGTATTTTTGTGGATTTTTTATTTTATTTTATTTGTTTTATATTGGGACCAGTCCAAAATAAATTCATGATTTGTATATAATGTTATAACATTATTTTCAAGGGGCCCTAATTGTGCACGGATAGAGCATTTATTAACAACATAAGTAGCTTTTTTCGAGGGTGAGGTGGTGTGTGTGTGTGTGTGTGTGTGTGTGTGTGTGTGTGAGTGTGTATGTGTGTGTGTGTGTTGAATGTGCGATCAGAATACGGTAATTATATATCGATGATTGGTACCGTCCAATCTAAGTATCGTACATTTTAAAACTAAGAGTTTCTGATGCAGCAGTCACTTTAAACCTCGCGCTATCGTTTTCCATCCTGATCCTATCGCATATAAGAGATACTTGATTAAAAGAGAGTGAACATGGGTGTTTGTAAAATAGAGAATAGACTAACAAACTACGTTGCATAACGAACTGAATGAAAAAGAGACACGAATAGGTATGATCTACCGCATGCGCTATGACATAGTTATAAAGATTATTTAACGAACCGAATTTCCAAAAAACAAAGTGAAATGGAAATTTCTCGTCGCGTTCATTCTGCTCTGTTCCATTTGCCACAGTGACCATTTCACTGACAGTGTAATGATTCACCCAAGATGTGGGACTTTTGGGTAAACCAATATCATTGTGAATTGTTAGACTTTAATGTTTAGGATGCTCACATCTTAACAAAATGCATTTAGTCAGAAATATATTTGTAAAGTTATATTTGCAACGCAAACTGTAAATATTTAGAAAAACCCAGAAAGATCGGTAGCTAAATATTTTATCTTACAGTTTAGAAATTTATTATATAAAACAGAGACCATGACAGATTCAAATGTAGCAAAGTGAGCAGACGCATAAGAGTTATTTCGCTTCCATTCCGGTTAGCTTGGGTGGGTAGAAAGTCTGAATAACTGTGAGTCGGTTGGAGGATCACGTTTATCGGAACCTACAATGACTCTCAGCCGGCTTGGAGCCAACTAGTCGGGAGGCCTGATGAGACGATTGCTAGCCGGTTGAAAATGTTGTCTGGTCGTCCGAGTATACCACCGTCCATTATCCCCACCAATGAAACCGGCTAAAAGCCTGGGATTTACTGCGAAACGCAAAGGAAAAACAAGAGGGCAGACAAGTCTACTTATGAATAGTCGATGAAAGATGTATTTTTGGTTGCTCTTGTTTCTATTCATTTAGACATACTATGTTCATTTAGATATACAATGCCAAATAATATACATTAAAACGGTATAGAGGTAAAAGGCGTGTGCTTGACTTACTCGAGACAGTACAAAAAAGTGTGATAATAGCTGTATCAATTAATACTGTTAAGTACACTCGAAGAAGTTCAAAAGGAGAGGTGTAGCTATAATTGCATAGGATAGAGGATAAATGTTTTAAACGCGCATTTAGAAGAACCATATGTTAAATCAAACTTACTACTGTAGATATGGAAAACACGCAATACAGAAGATGAACGACTTGGTCAGACGGTAACGTATTACCCCCGATTCTCCCACGGTTCTGGAGGCTGATATTATCGAGCGACCTACCACGTCTCAATACGCATCTACTGGTCTGGTTGAAAAATCATTCTCCGCCCCACAACCAACATCTCTCCCCAGACAGATGGAACGGACTTTAGGGTGAACTCGAAAAGGAATTTAGTGAACTTGATGGTTTAATGTTTATCCTAGTCTTGTCGGCATAATTGAAAACCACTTTAACAGTCCTTTACAATGAACTTGATGATGAAGCTGAGCTGGATGTTGTAATAGTAGAAACCTATTTCCCATATGAGACCACTGTCATACTACACTCGTATGGAATAAAGAGGTATATTGTCAAGTTGCTGTTAGATTGCTAAGCTACATTGAAGAATCGGTGTGCTTGGAGTCAAGATGGGTATCTGACAGATGCAAAGTTCTTGCACTAAAAGTGTCACAGAATCGCCCGGTTTGCGGACTAGCTATTTCAGTACCAAAGTGCATAGCACCATGGTTTGTTATTAACGTGAAGAGAAAATTAGTATTCATGCAGGTTTCGACACACTAAAAGTGTGTATGGAAAAAAGTTCCAAAGAAAGCAGCAGAAAAATTTGCTGAACAGGTTCCAAAGTAGCTTTCTCTACATCATTTTTAATGTAGATGTTCAACGGAGTCGGTTTTATAGTGCGGTAATGATGCTATTGGAACATTCATTATCCAGAGTGAGATGGAAGAGATCCGGGAGGACCTTCGTTTCCCGTTTTAATTTTAATGGATAGAGATGACTGCAAAGGATTTCTAGAAAGCCACAGTCTGTCACATCTATGATGGGCAGTTAGGTAACGATAGGGTCTGACACGACTTCCACATTACTAAAAAATACCGCTGTGCTGACCACAAACCACGTATCCTCTAGCTACTCATCTACTTATAAAAATAAAGGTATCAGCTGTTTATCAGAATAGCCTTATTTGGGAAAAAAAAACAACATTCCAAACAACATAGAGAAGTACATGACCTTTCCACAAGGGCTGCAACGGTTTATGGACAGTCTCCAATTTATTAATTGTAGCCTGAATATTATGGTAGCTAACCAGCCTGCATTCCGCACCACAGCAGTTCTCACAAAGCTTGACACTGAAGTTAACTTCGTTACATACAAAGGCGTTTCGAGCAACTGAGAGCGATGGACGAAAATCAGCTTCCACCGATAAAGACCTTTTATAGCTAACTGAGCCATGCCAGGATAACCGACACAGATTACAAACGTGTTCATAGGGTTTGGAATACATCAGACTCTCAGAAAATAGGAAGCTACCTCAACCTCTACCTCAAGGCCGATGTGCTTTTGGTAATGAACATTTTCTAGGTATCTTGTGACACCTCACTATAGAACCAGGGACTCAACAAGGCCCATTAATACAGCGCACCCGAAATGAACTTGGATGCCTTACTAAAAATCAAAGGTACCAAGAACACGCTGCTGACAAACCCCGACAAGCAATATTTATTTAGAAGGGCATCAGTGTGGCATTTCGATGGTGTGTCGTGGACATACGAAAGAGAATTGCGAACGTGTCCAGACTATGACAAAAGAAACTCAAATAGCTGAAAAATATATTCTGATCTTAAAATCTTGTATGGGTAGGCCATGATGCAGAGTTTACCATCTGATAATTTTAAGTAGGTCAACCATCTTACACTCCCATCAACTACGGCGGGCGCATCTATTAGTTTCATCACAAAGTCAACTTCGAGTAAAAGGAGATTCATCACACGCACTATCCCTTGGTTCCTGCGACTATGAGGATTGAATAAGTGACTATAAGAGTAATTTGGTGAACAAACTGGGGGGGGTCACAAAATAAGTAATATGTGGTCCTTTACCGAAACCTCCAGCTCTACTACAGACCATCATAGCAGGTCAACAAGTTCCACAGTGTAAAAGAGTTAGATTAATGCGCGTGGATGACACCATACATAGTGTTCAAGAAAGACTTTCTTAGCTGATTAATAACAATGTCTTTGGGAAGATCATGGGAATCCCAGGACGAATTTGGGTGGATCTTGTTAGACAGTGACCTAAGGAAGACAAGTTTCGTTGCTTGAATGCCAACCCAGTGTTTCAATCTTCAGTCTTTGGGAAGATCATGGGAAGCCGAAGTAAGTGTATTAGGGTAGATCAAGTTAGACGTTGAGGTGAGGATGACAAGTTGCTTTGGCTGAATGCAAACCCAGATTCATTCTTTAGTGGCAACTTTGTTATTGTTCATTCTACAAAGGCTCAACAGTACAATCAATATGAGTCGGGCAATTCTTTATCTGAGCAAGCTCCATATGCACGAATTTTCATTACAATCACATAAAAAATGCGCTACGGCGTTAAAACGCACCTGCTGTTTACGGACACTCTGATGTAGAGCATCGAGATAGCTGATGTTTACCGAGTTATGACCCTAGATGGTCACCTCTATGACACTATTACTACTACTACTACTACTACTACTACTACTACTACTACTACAATTACTACTACTACTACTACTGATGATGATGATGATGATGATGATGATGATGATGATGATGATGATAATAATAATAATAATAAAATAATAATAATAATAATAATAATAATAATAATAATAATAATAATAATAATAATAATAATAATAATAATAATAATAAAGGTCATTAAATTTAAATATTTTTATGCTGTTCCTAGACAGTATGTTCAATGGTACTTCAAGAGGAAGCTATAGTGTGCCTTGGGTGGATAATTACGACAATCACCATGAAATTATCAACAGAGTTGACTCAATGAATAAGTGCCATAACAAAGAGATCTTTTAAAAAAATATTGGTGTTTATTAAGCAACGCAGTAGTGAATCAAATGCAGAAACTTGGTATAGAATAGCAAAAACTTCCGAAATGACATTAACAGGCCCTTTCAACAATGTTGTAGTCTGATGTCATTTGTGTATAGAGCCTTGTTGCACTTTATGATGCACTACTTGATGATACCTCAAATGATCACATCAAGATTATCAAGAACCGCTCATGTGGCCTAGTGGTCAGAGCGTCCGCCTCGGATGCGGGAGATCGTGGGTACAATCCCCGGTCGAGTCATACCAAAGGACTACAAAATTGGTTCTAACAGCTGCCTCGCTTGGCGCTCGGCATTAAGTGGTTGGTGATAGGGCTGGTCGACCTGGTGTCAGGACAATGTGACTGGGTGGGACATCATGCTACATGTCTGCAGTATGATGCTCCAGTGCTAGACATCACTATAAACTGCCACACTGCAGACATCGTAGCGATATGACTGAAAAATTGCTAAAGCTACTTTAAAAATCGAAATCGCAAATCGCAAGATTATCAAGTGAACTGTCGGAAAAAGTCAATGATTGCATCATCTTATTTAAATGAAAAACACCTATGGAATCCTTCATAAGCTGTGTGTGTGTGTGTGTGTGTGTGTGTGTGTGTGTGTGTGTGTGCGTGTATGTGTCGGGGGTATTTTTGCCGACCTAATAACGAAGCGTATCAAGCGGCTAATATGCATTTTCAGTAGCCCCCTCACCGTCCCCAAGGTGGCTCAAAAACCGCATGGCAACTGTCGCCTTTCTGACAAATAGAAGCCTTCAACCTGGTGACAGTCGTTCTGAGAGGACACTGCCATCTCCCCAGGCTAATGTGAGTGGAAGCAAAACACTAATTATACTGAGAGCAAGAAGTCCGTGAAATATTGGGTAACTGCAGTGTATCAGAAGACGAATTGACGTCAGCAAGGAAAGCTGCACTGTACCTCATCTTTGAGATGAAACGGATTACAAATAATTGCATTATTCTATAATTCCCACCTCACAGTCATTTAGAGCTTAAATACAATTCTGCATAGAAGTAGTTGATATTTTTTCTTTATGTGTTGATCAGATACAGTGCTGACAACTAAACATGCGTGGACTTTTAAGGGTTATTGGTAATGCACAATTCAGTACAGGTGCGTGGGATTTGGCAGTCTGAATGTGAAGAAATGGCTAAAAGTGTCCCATTTCTTTCAGTTAAGTATCATGCAACATTAGTCAACAAGTGTGTGAAAAAATAACTTATTAAACTATTATCATACCTTCTTGTCCATAGACTTTGATGCAGTGTACACCAGTATGAAGTCTGTATGTGCTGAAAATGAAATGACACTGACACTTATGAATAATCCATTTAGAGGTAAGGAAAAGGTGACTTTGAATAAAACTTGGAGAAATTAAACATGAACTCTTTCTCTGTACACACTGTTTGCAAATAAAACGGATTCTGGTTAGTCCTGAACAACCTTGACGGTAGTGCCTAAAAAGGTATGAAGGCCTGTATTGGCCTTATGCAGCATTTTATAATGAAGACAGTAACACAGCTTTCCATTCATTTCGCTAATAATAATAATAATAATAATAATAATAATAATAATAATAATAATAATAATAATAATAATAATAATAATAATAATAATGACATAACTTTAATTGAAAACATAAAATTCAAATTCAAAGGTCTGGAATATTCATATTATCGGCTCATATCTTTCATTACGTATTGAACTATCATCTATTGACCAACAATTAGTAATTAAGATTTCTAAAGATTGCATTTCAATGTATAACCACTGTCTTGGTATTCTAATAATGGCTTCAATGTCTGAAATTAATGATTTTGGTCTTTATGTAGACTACCGGTATCCTTGTTTCTAAAGCATAAATGTCTGTGAAAATGACTGCCCTGCACAAAAACAAAAACTAATTTATCAAGTAAAGTGTTCAAATGGAATACACAAAGCCGTACAAATAACTAGTTATCAAAGATATATAAAGCATTTCAATAAATCACCACCAATATGTTCATACATAATTATACATACAAGTGTAAACTATTTTCCCATACTAGACCCATTCGACCCACCGTAAAATCTGATGTAGAAAAACAATGCATTCACCGTCTTTATAAAAGTTGCGCCAGACTTCGTTTGCCCTTTACGATTAGTGACAATTGTCATAGCCACCAAAACTGAATGAAGTATGCAACTGCTAATATTAATATATATATATATATATATATATATATATATATATATATATATATATATATATATATATATATATATATATATATATATATATATATATATATATATATATATATATATATATATATTCTTATCATAATATGATTAGTAATAACGAAATACTGTTGATACCAAAAACAAAAAAAATATATAAACTTTAGCGGATTAATACTTACAGCAGTACATGCCGTGAAAGTTGTGTTGTACAGAAGTAAAATGTAAACAAGCAAATCTGTATGTATTTACTAGTATGTATTTCAGGAATGATTTTCAATTATTTTTGCTGTTACAGAACATAACTGTACATTCAATATGGAAAGTTTCGTAGCCATCCAGTTACGTGTATGCGTGTAACACAACTGTCTGTAAAAGGACTTTGTTTACTCATCTTTGCTAGCCAAGGTTCCGATGTGTAAATACTATATTCACTTTGGTGGATCGAACAGATATTTCAGTGCTTTGTCCTAGCGACATCTATTGGATTTCAAGAATTGTTTCCCTTAGTATGCAATGCCAACTAAGCAATAGCTCACAACATTGCTGTATTGTGCGTCAGCCGAAAATGTTGGAGGCAAATTACTTCAAAAGGATACTTTGTAACTTTAGCATCGAAAGCACGAACAGGGAGAAGCCACTATAGGCATATCCGAGGAACAGAAGGGACAGGAAATGGAAAATTGCTTATTTATAAGTCAATTCCAGTTGTGTGCTGACCATGTCTCGATTATGCAGAAACAGCGTTCAGATTTGTACAGCTTGATTTGTAATTCACAGACGACCCGAAGCACTAAAATATATCTTCGATCCACCAAGGTGTAGATAGTGTTAATATATCGGAACCTTGGCTAGCGAAGATTTGGTTGACTAGAAGAAGACTAATATGGCAGCACCCATTGCTTAGCATCGTGACGTTTGCCAGGTGCATTGCACATAAGGCCCAAAGTATATGAAAAATGTAACGCTCATTGCATTTTGATTAATCTTTATACAACAAGATAATTACAAAGTAATAGCTCAATACTATCTCAATGTCGTGAACTTTGAGCGTAAAATATAACACCATATCACTTATTTTATCTCAAATAAATACATTTTCCTCAAAACAGATTGTACCTGAACATTTAAACAACAGGTTTTAAGTTAATAGCATATAACTTTAGACTCAATACGGACTATACATGACATTTTACCATAACAAACCCACCCGTCCACTAAGCCAATTTGTATTACCATTAGACCTTAATTTAAGTCGCGTACACATCTTCCTCTATGTATGTATGACTGGCGTACATTCGTATTTAGGTAGATAGTAGGTTCATATGTACGAAAGGAAGTACTCAGTTATCCATTGAAAAATATATAGACATGTTGAAATATTAATGGAACGTTCTAGAAAAAGGAAATATATATGACCGTTTTCTGGATAATTATACATGCGTAGGTGTACCAGCCAACACAGAACTTTGTGCATGAAGATCTCTTAGCGCAATACATAAGAAAACAAAAGTCGAAACTCACATGCAGTGTTAGGTTTGTGGTAATAAATTGCCTTATGTCTATATTTAGTGTCAGTGACATCTGTGGATAGTTCGTTAACACATGATGTCACCATGTTGTCCTATGACACAGAAATGTCACGAAGTTATTTACAACAAATTATCATGTTAAAAGAGTAAGGAAGGTCATACTAACCGTACTTGTCCATGTTCTAAGTTGTTATGCTGCTCTCGTCTATCACGCTGACTGCCTTTTTAATTAGCTCTTGATGATTCATTCCCTTCTTAAAGTAGCAAATTTTAGCATTGGGTTATAAAACTATATCCGTATCAGTACTTAATTACATTGGGGAACTAGTAATGAACGAGATACAAACACTTGAACTAGCGAATAAGAATAACACACTCAGCAGTCTTTGTCACGGAATACTTAAATATGACAAAATTAACAAGCTAAAGAAACTTTCACTGGAAATTTAGTGGGCTGAGAAAAGACGTTTAATAAATTATAACTTGTTATGAAAACTTGTCTCTGTTGGTAGAAGTTAGGATCCACATTCGTATCAACCTAAAAAGAGTCAGAACTTAAAATAAGAAAACTGTACATGATTTACAGTTCAAAAGGTCCTGGCTTTGAATCCTACCCCACTCAGCCCGGGCCAACTTTCGCGATATGTTGTCGTGCAGGGCACCTTAATTACATCTGCTCTAAATTGTCACGTATGTACCGTGAAACACCAACCAACAAATCAAAATGTCACTTATGTACCGTTACATACCAATCAACCAATCAAAAATGGCACTTTAGTGTCATGAAACACTAATCAACCAATCAAATATGGCACGTATGTATCGTCAAACACCAACCAATCAAGTAAAACATAGAACCAAGCAAGTGCCCTTTCTTTAATAGGCTCTTGCGGCATATGTTATGATAAAACAAAGATGTTCTACATTATTAGTACTGATTTATCTTAAGAAGGGGACTTGATCAATTAGATAAAATCGATACCATTCTATTTTAAGTAGTTTTACAAAAGATATTTAAAACACTGCTCTTTAGTGCCTGTACATAAACATGCACTCCCATTTACTATAAACACTCATATTTCGAGTTGTTGCAATAGCTGAAAGTAAGAAAATTCCAAAATCTACACATCAATTGACACTCCAGGCACATAAAGGTGAAACACGCATATATTCAAGCTGATGGACCGGTCGATAGTCACTAATTTATGATTTTTTTCTTTTGTTATTGTTGGCTTTAAAGTCAAGTGTAACATTATTGCCTCTATCATGAATGATGTCAGTATAAGCACATACCAATTCTGCAAGTATTTTTCGACAAATTCTTATCTTGTATCGGATGTTCGTACTTAACAGAGTTATTGGCCTTAAATTTGAAGAAAAACTTTGATGTCTAAAATATTTCTTTTTAAAAAATATGACACGCTACTATTGACAAATTTTTTAATTTTCAAAAATATTCAAAATAATTTTTAACTTAGCCTTGAATTTAAATAACATATTCATCAACCTGTATTTTTTACTATTACTAATCAACATCATTCACCCAGTCTGAAGACGCTGTGTTGATTTGTTGTTTATTAGAAGAGGTTCGTTTAGCAATCAAAAACATGCAGTGAAATCCATTTAGTGTGACATTATATACGATAATGTATTCCACAAGGCATGTTAATATTCACACAAACGTCAGAAGGGCATGATGAATATATTTTAATTTAGTGATGCCCAGTGATAACATGTATGTATGTATGTATGTATGTATGTATGTATGTATGTATGTATGTATGTATGTATGTATGTATGTATGTATGTATGTATGTATGTATGTATGTATGTATGTATGTATGTATGTATGTATGTATGTAAAGCGCTTAATGGTAGGTGAGCGCTATCATGGGTATATAAATTAGGAAAAAAGGTTTTATGTTTATCCTTTTTTTATCAGCTCGTTTTTCTCCACCGCCACTTTTTATAATACAAAATCAGAGACTTTTTCAAACGGAACATCTTCAAAAGACTTTCGACGACTTGATAAAATGAGGATTACTTTTTCCTTTATCACTGAGAGAGAGAGAGAGAGAGAGAGAGAGAGAGAGAGAGAGAGAGAGAGAGAGAGAGAGAGAGAGAGAGAGAGAGAGAGAGCGACTATCGAAAGCGTATCATTTCACTTTCTACACTTATTCAAAAATAAATTTTTGTTTAAAAAGCTCTTCCACGTTCAAGCATTTATTGAATTTAGATTTAATCACTTCTACTTGCACAAGGATTGGACGTCGATAGAATGCACGTGTGATTATGGGGTAATTTTAAAAAATGTAGAAAGTTCGAGAACAAGCCACTTCGCTGTATGTTTTCTTTTCTTTACTTGGCCAATAAGCGGGGGTGGGGTGGGTTGGTGGAGTGAGGAGGGTACAACTTTCTTTATGCTGGAATTTAATAATAATAATAATAATAATAATAATAATAATAATAATAATAATAATAATAATAATAATAATAATAATAATAATAATAATAATTTTTAGAAGCTCTACAAAATAAAAACAAACACCACAAAATTAGAAACAGAAAAACATGCTGTAAATATTTAAGGTAAGAATACGTTATAAGAATACATTTTTAGGTCTGTATCACTGTTCTTGCAGTTGAAATAGATGAGTTTTACGAGCGATCTTGAATGAGATCACTGTCTTTGTGTCTAAGTGCAGTGGGCAATTCGTTCCACGTTGCTGGGCCCTGGTATGCAAAAGAACGTTGTCGATACGATTTCAACTTCATAGGGGGAATATTGAGAATGCGAGTGTCGGAAGAGGAGCGTAAGCATCTTGCAGGTGTATACACATGGGTGATGTCAGATAGGTATGTTGGACTGGAGCCTATCAGTGAAATGTAGAACAAATTTTGTGCTCAAATCTGGATCATATGGATAGCCAGTGTAGGGTACAGAGCAGGGAAGAGGCGTGTTCTTATCGTGGTACTCTAAGAATGATCCGAGCAGCAGTGTTTTGAACTTTTTGAAGATTCCGAAGTAAATTTTGAGATGAACCAGACATAATTGAGTTACAATAGTCCAGTCGTCTTGAAGGTACTAAGGAACACACCTGTGTTTTAGTGGCATCAACTGACAGATACTTGCGAATGGGGCTGATGCGTCTCAGCTAAAGATATGCAGTCCGGCATATGTTTATGACATGCTGATGCAATGAGAGAGTACTGTCAAGAGTGACACTGAGTTTTCGTACTGACTGCTTGAATTTAATGTTGGTGGTGCTAATATTTATTGTCTGAGATAAAGGATGTGAATGAGAAAGACTTTGTTTTGTATTTAGGATGGCTTCAGTTTTATCTTCATTCATTTGCAGCTTTTTACATGTCATCCATGATTTCACATCAGAAATGCACCTCTCTATGCCTTTGATGGTAGCTTCAACTTCAAATGGATTGCTAGATTTGTATATTTGTATCCCGCCCGATTTGGTGTATTTTCTGAACCTCTCTTAACTGCAGAATTGTTTTCCTCAATAAATTCCATGCACACGATTGGGATCATTTTCTCCGATTTTCAGGTTTGTTACATTGAAATAGGCATCTGATTCTCTGATGCAAAGATGACGGACTGTTCATAACTGCCTAGGCATGATATGCTTGCATGACCAATAACACCATTCAGCAATAGACAATTTTAAAGATCTGTATCTTGTTTGATGACTGAAACATTGACTGGTATATGAATTTAAATTTACTGTCGAACATAATTGGGCACATTCGTGGATTTTCGGATTACACATTCTTATTTTCAGTACAATGGAGTAATTCCATTACCATCCCACCCTACGTTATTACGAAACACAAGCAGGGTTATGTGAACAAGGCAATGGTTTACTCCAAGGAACTTATCAGAAATAAAGTTCCGGATGTGTTTAGATCTGCATTTATGATTATATAGGTGTCCTAGTTTGAAGCTGTGCAGCGTCTTCTGTGACTATAAAGTCCCACATAGGAGTGACAATCCTTACTGCAGTTGCTACACTTGAAGTATGACTCATGTCTTGGTTGGAACTGCATCTTCTTCCTCTGAGATCTTTTCTCATCAGCGAGCTGTCGTAACTTTTCCTCGCTGGCTTTCAGACCTGTGTACAGAGCATGTCGCCAGCTGGACTTGTCGAGGACAAGCTCTTCCCAGGTGTTGACCTCTATTCCAAGAGCTTTCATATCCTGCTTGCAGACATCCTTGAAGCGAAGATTTGGCTGTCCTATTGATCTTCTGCCTGAGGCAAGCTTAGATTAGATAAGGTCTTTGGGAATCCATCCATCATCCATTCGATGCACATGGCCCAGCCATCTGATGCGACGTTGGCGGAGGAGTGTGACCATGCTGAGAATTTTGGCCTGTTGAAGCACCTCGTTGTTTGTCACACGATCGCTCCAGGTGATCCCAAGTATACGACGGAGACAACGCATGTGAAAGGCGCTTAGTCGTTTCTCCTGAGAGCCGTACAGGGTCCAAGTTTCTCTGGCATACAGAAGAGTGCTAAGCACGCAGGCACAGTGCACGGTGATCTTAGCGTTTAATGTCAGCTTGTTGTTGTTTCACACTCTCTTCGACAATCTCGAGAGAGTTGTTGACGCCTTTCCAATCCGCTTGTTGAGCTCGGCATCGAGTGAGAGGTTGTTGGTGATGGTAGAGCCAAGGTAAGTGAACTCACTGACTACTTCTAGTTTGTTGTTGTTAATGGTTATGCTGGGAGGGTCTGCGTCCTGAGCCATCACGTTGGTTTTCTTTAGGCTGATGGTCAGCCCGAATTCATCACATACTTTAGCAAAGCGGTCCATCAGGCGTTGTAGTTCAGCTTCTGTGTGAGTGACTATAGCAGCATCATCTGCAAGTTGCTTTCCTTACTTTGCTCTTTGCCTTCAGTAGTGCCAGGTTGAACAGTCTGCCGTCTGAACGCGTGTGCAGGTAGATCCCTTCTGTGGACGTCCCAAAGGCGTACTTAAGCAGGACAGCGAAGAAGATGCCAAAGAGCGTGGGGGCAAGGACACAGCCTTGTTTCACTCCGCTGTGGATATTGAATGGTTCGGACGATGAGCCATCATACTGCTCTGTGCCTTTCATGTCTTCATGGAAGTACTGGACCATGCTTAACAGCTTTGGCGGGCATCCAATCTTCGTCAGGATTTTCAAGAGTCCGTCTCTGCTGACCAGATCGAATGCTTTGGTGAGGTCTATAAAAGCCAGGAAGTTGTTGTTCCCTCAATTTCTCCTGCAGTTGCCTGATGGAGAAGATCATGTCGATTGTGGACCTCTCTGCGCGGAACCCACACTGAGAATCTGGATACATTCTGTCGGCAAGCGTCTGCAGTCTGTTCAGGATGACTCTAGTGAAGACTTTACCCACGATGCTGAGAAGTGATATGCCCTGTAGTTGTTGCAGTCACTTCTGTCGCCCTTGTTCTTATACAGGGTTATGATGTTGGCGTCTATCATGTCCTGGGGCACTGCATCTTCATCCCAGCACTGGCAGAGAAGATCATAAAGGTGTGTGAACAGCACACTGCCGCCACATTTGATGACTTCTGCTGAGATGCCATCCTTTCCCGGGGCTTTACCTGTGGTCAGTTTCTCTAATGTTAGCTTTAGTTCTGTCTCAGTAGGTTTCTCATCCAGTCTGGTCAAACAAGGGAGGTTTTCAATGGCGTTGAGGGCATTGTTGGTCACGTTATTCTCTCTGACATACAGTTCGGAGTAGTACTCCACCCAGCGCTCCATCTGTTTGTTCTTGTCATGAATGATATCTCCTGCAGAAGACTTCAGTGGAGCTATCACTTTCTTCGTTGGACCCATTGCTTTCTTTATGCCATTATACATGCCTCTGATGTTTCCGTTGTCTACTGCTGACTGGATGCTCTGACAGAGTAGAAGCCAGTATTCATTAGCGCATTGCCGTGCTAACCTCTGCACTTTGCTTCTGGAAGACCTATATGCATGTAGTGTCCTCACGCAGGGAGAACGCTTGAATTCCAGGTGGGCACTGCGACGCTCTTCTATTGCTGGCATGAGTGTGGCGGTATTGGCGTCAAACCAGTCATTGTTCTTTGTCTGCTTCTTACTAAAGATTCTTGTGGCTGCACTGTACACAGTATCTCTGATGTTGTCCCATCTCTCTCTGGCACTGCCGTAGGGAGGTTCTGAACTGAACACCTTGGAGAGGGCGTAAGTGAATTATTCAGCCTTGTACGAGTAAGCTGCACACCCTTCATGGCTGAACGTCTTGTGATAATCAAGTCCAGCTGATGCCAGTGTTTGGATCGGGGATGCCTCCAAGACACTTTGTGCTGTGGTTTTGTCTGAAAAAAATGAATTGGTGATGCTGAGGTTGTGGAACGAGCACATTTCTAGTAGACGTTGCCCGCTTTCATTCATCTTCCCAATGCCAAACTTGCCGAGACACAAAGGCCAGGAGTCGTTATCGACACCCACCCTAGCGTTGAAGTCGCCCAGTAATATCAAGTTCTTTTCCTTCGGAATATTGTCGATGAGCAAGTCGAGCTCGTTGTAAAACGCATCCTTGGTATCTGTGGTGGCACTGAGTGTGGGAGCGTAAACACTGATGAGATTAACTAGCCCGGTTGTGGTTTGGAGGCGAGAGATAGCAGTCTTTCGTTTCCTTGTTGGCAGGGTTCTATCATAGCCAGCAGAGAGTTTCTGACAGCAAAACCAACACCATACTCCCTAACTTCGTCTGAGCCCTTTCCTTGCCAGAAGAACGTGTAGTTCTTTTCTCTGAGGGACCCAGAATCTGGTAGCCGTTTCTCTTAAAGTGAGGCGATATCGACATGGAGTCTTGCGAGTTCGTCGTTGATCACTTTAGTCTTACGAACATCACTGATTGCCTGGAGATCATCTGAAAGCCCTGTTAGCATAGTCCGGTCGTTCCAGCTACCTAGCTTGAGAATTGTTGATTTCCTTGTTTTTCGTTTGTTTTTTTTTTCTTGGTGCTGTAGTTGCAACCCGCTTGTCAGGTACTCACGTATCTTAAGCCCTGCGCACCCAGCAAGGCAGGCAAGCTGTGGCGGGACGGCACCTTATTGGCTGGGGGATGCCCAGCTTGAGGCGGGCGATAGCTGTCCAATGAGATCTGTTGGTCTCTCCCACCGTCGGAAGCAACCCCTGGCGTCTAACTCTAAGCCATTCGAGTGGTGACTTATAACCGGTAACTGTTGCTTCCCGTGTTGTGTCAACGCTGTGAAGCGAAGCTGGAGTGTCCTCTCCAGGGCGCAAGCCTGGGCAAGGTTATATGGAGAATCAGTTGTTGCCCATGCAACTGACTCCCCCTCTCCACGCAGCTGATGGATCCAAGGGAAATGACAAGCCGATACGTCATGGCACCAGCGGCGTCGCAGGAGTTGCCGAGATGTCACTAAATGCAGTGACAAGTCGCCTTAGGGACTCTGTCTCCGGATTTTCTGTAAGGGTTTACTCCCTTAGCCTTTCCCATGTAAGGGTATAGTCGCAAGGCAGCGAAGGTTTGAAATCAGAGTTTACCTTCTCCTAGACGGGCTATCAGCCAAGATTAACGGGCCCCATCTGCCCGAAGCATCTGGTTTTGAGGCGCCAAGGGTTGTTATCGCCGGGGGCGCTTGTGGGAGATAAGCACCCACTTCCCCTAGAAATCCCCCAATGGCTTGCGTCTGTGATAGCCTCTGACAACCAAATCTCAAAACCAGATATATATATATATATATATATATATATATATATATATATATATATATATATATATATATATATATATATATATATATATATATATATATATATATATATATGTGTGTGTGTGTGTGTGTGTGTGTGTGTGTGTGTGTGTGTGTTATGCATTCGAAAATTACGTCTCTTATCGTTAACTCGAAAGCGATTTAAATATAAATTAATTCAAGTACCTGCCTGAAGCAAAGGTTCCATATATTGCTACTTTGAATCATAGCAAGTATTACAGATTTAATTTAGGAGAAAAAAATAATTAACAGTATGGCGGTTTCGAGTCTGTCGGAAATGAAAGACTGATATATCTATATTGTCCTGCTTTTAAATTAGGCACACAACACGGGCTTTTTAGTATTGAAAAAAAATTCTTGGTGTATGTTATAGCATCCACACAGGTATCAGACCTCTAATTATTTTACAGCCAGAGGACACGTCTAATGGCTGGGTGGGGTGGGGAGTTGACAGCAAAATATTTACTTGTATTTTACTATCCAATGTTTCTGACAAAATAGCAAATGTAGTTTAGGCTATTTATTATTTGCATACCATGTAGTACCGGTGTTTAGTACCACAATTGCTGCGAAACACCTCTTGTTCGAGGCTGAAAAAGATTTATCTAGCTCAAATCAATATAAACAAGCGTGCTTTGTATGCTTATCTAATGATGACATTATTTTTTAATATATCAACATTACGTTTTATGGAAAATGAATTAGTGGATCCGAAATCATTGATTTATACAAACGCTGTGATCTGTCTATACATCAATTAACATGCTGTTAGCCATATCTTTCAACAACCATATTCACATTTCTGTCTTCTCTCAATTCTGTAACGTGTTTAGTATCCAGCAAATTAGTTTGTATTTAAAGACCGTTGTAAATTATTCTGCAATTTTAAAACCATTATTCTTTGTCTGTAACGTGTCGTGCTCAGAAACTTAGATAATTTTTGATAGTATGTTAACCTTTTATCAATGTCTCTGACAGATTGAACTTTTCGACATATATCCAAGTGATTTCCATGTATTTGATGACTTGGCCAATAGTTAACTTATGTAATATGTGATCTAATAATGACTTGATGTTGTTACATATATGTGATTAAATTGCCTTTGTGTAAGGTTTAAAATTCTTTAGATTTCATTTTTGCTTCATTGTATTTAATTGCAATTAATATTTTTCTCAGATTCGGGATGTTTTTTAGTATTGAAATGTACTTTTAGCACAAACTTTGTAGTTTTGTTTATTTAAGACGAAATAGTAATATGTGAGGGTTGGCATTTAGTTCGACTTACATTGGTAACAAATCAACAGGAAGTTAAAATGATTGGTCAGCATTACGGACAAACTTTCTCCGCGTGATCAATGTTTGTAAACAGCCTATTTTTATGATTAGTTTTTAAGTCGGTCTGTACTGCGGACGTGACATAAATAGTGTAATAAGAGACCACATGACCAATATCGTGAGATTTGAAGTGATGTTTTTGAGTGTAAATACGCATTTGTAATATTGAATTGGCCAGAATCATTCAAAACCTTGAAGTAACAAGGCGTATCTATGTATTTATTTTAAATTTGTTGGCAGAATATTTTAATCTGATTTTTGGATTCAGTAATTTATTTTCCTGTCAGCTAGATGACTTTTTATAAAAAAAATTCTGAAAGATATTCAAGGGAATTAATTCTGAATTATTCGGAAACAATGACTGTGATTCACGTGAGGAATTATTGTTATTCATACAATGGACTGCATCTGACATCATCGCCCTCCATATTCATACGTTGTCGGGACTCGAATCTGGATTCTTATAGGACAATTTAGTTATAGGACCTGTATTTTTATTCTTAGAATCATATTTGGATTATATTCAGTAACTGTAAGTCCTATTTACAAATCTTACAATGTTTTCTAGGGAAATAAATTGTTTTGTTGAAATATATAAAAGTAATTGGCTTTCACTCTCTTTTATTTGTTACTGAGAACAAACCCTTGTCAAGTAATAATGTGGTAATGTTTATGTGTTTTTATTGTATTGCTGTTATTGCTTTAAAGGAGCCGGTAGTAAGGTACCATTCGAGTATTACAAAGAAATCTGAGTTAAAGAGAAAATCAGTCTGTTAAACCTTGTTATCACTATAACAGCCCCAATATAAGCCTGAGCAATTATATAAATTTTCAAAGATTATGTTAATCAAATAATCTCAATTTAAACCTGTGTCATGAATTACACCAATATGGAATGGTGTTCGTTTTTTGTTGAATTAGCAGATATAACATACCGTATTCGGTCTCTCTATAAAACTTTTTCATGGAATTTTAATTCTAAAGCCAAGTCTGTCTGTGGTTAACCAGATATGCTGGCCTATACAGTGATCTTATACCACATATTTGTAAGATGTATTTATTGCCAGCGTGAGTTGACACACCACAGAAGTTGAATAGGTATATGTCGGTTGCAGCTCCAGTTAGATTTACTTCCCCAAGAAGATAGTGATCGTCGTATTCGGCTTTGTTCTTTCACATTAATAATAATTTCACCGAGAAGATACGAATGAAAACAGTAGTTCGATCCATTCGCAAGCTTCTGGTCGATAATTGTTTCATAAATATTTGAGATGGTCCGTATGGTAGCTACATTCGGATTCGGTCCTCAAATAGCTTGAAGAAAATATTCTTGATTGGAGGTATAAAAGATAACCCTGTTATATTCATCATATAAATTGAAAACAAATATCTTGATGTAAATGAAAAACAAAATGCTTCTATAATGAAATATCCGGCTCCTGCCCCTTTCAAAAAATTAAATTATATGGTATATTCTGTAAGAGCTGGATCGGAGAGTTGGTGTTGACCATCGTTTTTATTCTTGCGCACGTTTATTGGCCTTTCTAGGAAAGTCAGGACCTTTTTCAAAATTTGGAAACCTTTCCTCCATACTTGACCTGATCTGGCCCTGTTTTTAGGTCTATGAAGTGATATGAAAAAGAACAGGGATGTAAATATCAGTTTTATTCAAAAGGTCATCTAAAATAGAAGTGATTTAATCAGTGATTTAATCATACAAAAAAAATATATCATTCGATCGTTTAGCACAGCGTTATTTTACAAGTGTTCTGGTCAGGGTCACATTTTACTTTCATCAACCTTTTGTCAACAGTGTTTTGTAGCAATGTGACGTCACTGTTGATATAAATGTAAAACCGAGGGAAACCGTCAGTCCAATAGAAGATAACGAAGATATCAACTGCGACAACATTGCAATCAACTGAGAACTATAATGAAGATTTCAACAGAAGTGGAAAAATTGCAATCTACACCATACAACATACAACCTTGAAAATAGCTGACTATAACGAAGACACCGGATCTAAATAAATCAATTGCAATCAACAGAGATAAATAACGAAGACTACAACAGAAGTGGATAAATTGCAATTGAATCGAACCAGTAGGAGGGCGTGGATTTGTGGGTGGCTCTCTTGGGGCCCTTGGCCGACTGCTGGGTTGGGTGGCTTTCTTTCCTCTCGTGGTGTGGTAAGTCAAGGTCTTAAGGTCAAGTTCGAAGCGAAAAGATCCAGCTCAGGATCAAGTCCCCTTGCGCGGGTCCGGGCTGATGGCCAACCGCGTAGGTGGATATTGGAGGCCCACCCTTCGGGTGGGTCCTCTGGTCTCTTACGAAAGTGGGAAACTCCAAAAGTCGTCAAGCAAACGTCCATGCACATACGACTATAATTGCTATCAACAACAACAACAGTCCAATATAAGCATGCTGACGGACGCTGATATCTCTGTACCTTCTTACAGTGTACTATCTAATACACGGTTGGTAACAACAGGGCAATATATTTATTCTTGTTCTACTGTTATCACTTCTGCATAATACAGTAATCCTGGCCTGTCGCGATTGTTGCTGTCATCTATGTGCAATAGATATACGCCTCTGATGGGGTCGCTTCATTAAGGGAGTGCCTAAAAACGTTGACCTTATTTTTTTTATCGGTAGCAGCATTTTTATGCACATCTAAAGCTGTTTGTGTAATTATCGTGTGCTGCCGAGCAGAGTATACATTATAATTCCAATTTATTTTGTGTTGATTCCGCTTGAATCTCCAATACTTTAAACAGAATTGGGAGACATTTTCTCTACGTTATAACACTAACTGCGTATCATCTGACGTGATTTATTTGATAACCTGAAAAAAATGTAATAAGCAACATGACAAGCACTTCAACAAGTTTCTAAAAGAATGAATAATCATCGCTTTCATATTAAAAATTATAAAGATCCTTAGTTTTCCTTTAATATTTCTACACATTTTAACACCCATAATCACTGTCTACTCGATTTTTCTTTAATGCCAATATATATTGTGCATGGAAACATGAATAGACTCACAAAAAAAACTTATTCGATTCATAAATTAGATACTTTGTATTCTAATGGCTTTAATACAAATGTATTATATAAAATTGTATAATTTTATATCCTTTAAAACAATATAATTGTATGTATGACGACTGTTTGTTTCTGTTTTATTTATTTATTTTTTTTACCAATACTTTAAACAGTCTACTCTCAGCAACCCAAATGATGGCATGGGGAACCTATCGAGAAGAAGTAAGGCAATGAAACTGAAAGAAATAACTGATTTGGTGGCTAATACATGTAGACCGTCGACATACTAGAAGCCTTGATCCTGAGACAGTGGATGTGCAAAGCGAGTTTGTGAGATCACGGAGACCTTCCAATCACGTTTTATAACAATTTGCAATAAGTCCATGTAAATGCCAAATTCAATTTCCTTGTTGATTCAGACGATATTTACATACTTTAATTGATTATTTTATTTTTGTTGTCATAATCATTTCCATATTTAATCAATGCAAATGGCAAAAATATGATTTTGTTTTTGCAAATTGGATAAAGAAATATAATGTGTGATCCTTACCATGCATCTGATTGGATGGTTTTTAGGATGAATTTAGAGACGAAACTATTGGATATATATTCTGTACCGTTTGCAAAATGGATTCTCTTGATTTAACTTTAGGGTATACATTGTTCAGTTCAAACCACGAAGTCGCCCTTCACCATTATTGATAAAACATTAGCTTCGTGTGCATTGGATTTATATGCAATGGGACAGGTAAACTGCTGACAAGGTCAACAAGACGTTCTGTTTTCGCAAGTTTAGTTGCACGCAAATGCTTGGTTTTAAGTCAAAGGTCGCCTTATCTCTGATTCCTTGACGTAACTGCATTCGTTTTAATTTTATAAAGATGTAATGTGTGAACAAACTGTGCATCCCAAAACGGAATCACTGTTAAACTTATGTCTTTAGCTTGTCCATTAATCACAAACTGTACTTAATAGTACCACTTAAAATACAATTTGTTAGTCGCTTCTTTTTGAACATGTTACACTGACGGGAGAGCTTGGAATGAGACCTACTTTTTTTCGTCTTAATTATATCGTGTTACACCTTTTATATTGATTAACTATTTGGGAGTGGTCGCAAACAATCGTTTTTATTTTTCTAAGGACAAAAAGTTTTGCATACATTAAAAAATTATAAAGCCACACAAAATAGAAAAACATTAAGAAAGACTGCGAAATGTTCTGTTATCTTCAACCATAATGACAGATACAGTAATGCAAAAAAAAAATAAATAAATAATTTAGTCTATGCTATGTCTATCTGCGAACAATGGTAACAATACAAAATTTTAATAGTGTAGAACATTTAGTACTGTTGTTCTGTAGAAATAAAATGTGATTGCACCTGGTTCACCATCTCACCTGATATTGTAATTTCAGATTATACATGTGCAATTATACAGACGGGATAAACTGTGTTAAGGAATTAAAACTTTCGAAACTTGTTTGATTTCGTTGCGTGTTTGCCAGAAGAAGAAAACCCACCCCAAAATAAACCAGTTCCAAAATATTGTGCAAAATACTTCCGTATTACCTCTATCAATAGTAAATGTCCCGCGTCCACTTGCACATGTAAAACATGCTGTTTAACTCTCGAAATAAATTACTTAAACCCAATATGTTTTTAAGAAAGTATGCAAAATCTGAAAAGGATTAATTTACGTCATAATGCTTGGATCTGAAAAGGACTAATTTACGTCATAATGCTTGGATCTGAAAAGGACTAATTTACGTCATAATGCTTGGATCTGAAAAGGACTAATTTACGTCATAATGCTTGGATCTGAAAATGACCAAATTACGTCAAAATGCTTGGAAGTAGTAATTGAAAACAAGGGTTTTAACCCAAACCCCTTTTTTTTTTCCTACTACTACTACTACTACTACTACTACAAACAGGTATTTTATAACCAGACAAAACAACAGGTGTTGGAATGCTATGATTCATCCAAGTAAGCTCTGTCATACAGAGGTGAAAAATTTGTTAGAACAGCGCATGCGTGGAATACGATTATTCTAAAGACGGCAAATGGGTTTTATAATCAGTCTACCACAAGTTTGTTATCAGATAACAGGATGAAAATTAAACTGTGCATTAGAACGTTTCAGTTAACAAGAAGGAAATTAAACTACGCATTAGATGAAGGTAAGTGATATTATATCTTAAGTTTAGATAAAATTATACGTTACTCATATTTTTTGATAATTTTTTCATAATTGCTAACCCTCATTGGTAGAATGTCTGTTAACATACTGTCAATAATACGAAATTCACGTAATAAATCATCCATATTATATTTGACTCCTCGTAGGTAAGACCGGATCTGATCAAGTAGTTTCTTGCAAGTTTTAATTAATGTTAAACAACCGTTCTTCTTTCAAAAGTCTTGGTTCTACTTTTTTACACGCTTCTGTAAGTGAAACACCAATACCAGATATAATTAACAAAAAAGTGATTTAATGATACCCCACTTGAAATTATACCAGAACTGGTCATTAACAACGGTAGATATGATATTATTCGAAGTATTTTGTTGTAGTATTTGTAACATTTTTTCACGCACCAAAGACTTTTATGATAATATTTATAGTATTGTATTAATGCGTCTACATCTTGTTTTGGAATATCTTTTGAAATATGATTGAAATCAACTTTACTTCTTTTCATTATAATATTAGTTCACATAGTCCTATGTTTGGTTAATCCAAAATAAGAGCTGGTTGTTTAGCTATAAATTCCAAACACCAGAGAAAAATGGCTAATTTTAAAATTTTATCAACTGGTTCAAGTACAAATTCTTCTTCAGAATTTTTGTTTATTATTACAGATAATACTCCAGATGAGTCATCATTTGGATGTCGAAATAGATATTTGGCAGATATTCTAAACTTTGCACTGCTAAGCACTGACAATCTATACACACCGGTAATTTCTGCAATATATTTGATAGAATTATTTTTTGGTGTCCAACCAGCATAACCAGTATCAACAGTATACACAATATTTTTAATCTGTTTGTGAGGAATTTTAACCATACTCGTTTTCTCAACAATACTAGGAATTCCACTAATAATATCATTGAGTTTTGTGTTAATATCATTGAGTTTTGTGTTAATATTAGCGAGTGTAATGTTAACAATTGATGGATTTCCAAAAAAATCATCTTTAAGCGTGTTTATGTTTCTACGAAAATTTGTAAACGTTTTTTCGTGACCGGTAAATTCATTTTTGAGCGCTATTTTTTCATTACTGATTAGAACGTCCTTATCATCGATGTATTTCTTAGTGGCAGCGTCACCGTAATCAGTTGGAAATCCAAGATCTGTAATTTTATTTTTCTTCATAATAACAGTCTTAGTAAATACATCACCTGCTTTTTTAACAAAATCATTCACTGACCTACCAGAATCTCGTATCATACCTTGATTGTACAAAGTTACAATATTATCAGTAACCGCATTAGGAATTCGTACAAGTAACTCTGACAATTTTACATTACTCGTTTTCAATCGTCCTTCTTTGTCCTGGAAAATGACGACTTCATCTGGATCTACACTGGTAAGATTTAGTAAATTATTGATTTCATTTTTGAGCTGATTAAGAGTTGCATATTTGGATAAGTCACCTTGATAACCTTCCGTGGATAAATCTCCTGATAGTGTTCCAAATTTTGTATAATAGCTCATTATTTACTATCCTAGATAAAATTATCAACACTATTTTAATATTATACAGAATGGCAAAATCGTCAATATTAAACTTTGATACAGAGAGACTGGTGAAGCATAAACATAACAATGAACTTTCTGATTGTCATTATCTTATTGTTGGGCGAACTGGATCAGGGAAAACAAATTTGCTTATGAACTTGCTTCTTGGTGAGAATTTTAACTATGACAGAGTGTATATTTACACAATCAATCCACAGCAGGATAAGTATGAGTTATTAAGCCAGTATAATGACAAGCTTCGTGATGAACTTAAGGCTGGTGAAGATTTTTTTTATAATTAGGCAGCCAGGAGATCTTATTTCAGTTAATCAACTTGATGCAGATGAACATAAGATAGTAGGTTTTGACGATATTCCGCTAAATAACATGGAGATGAACAAAATAAGATCATATTTCTCACTGTCACGTAACAAACAGTGTAATTCTGTTTATCTCGCTCAAGGATATTATAATGTTGACAGATTTATTAGGCGAAATACTGGTTGTTTTATATTATTTCCAGGACTGGACAATGTTGACGTTAGAAATATTGCAAGCGAGCAATGCGGTGACGTGACAAAAGATAAGTTTATTGAACTATATACCGTAATGCTACAAAAAATAAATACAACTTTTTCTTATTTGATAAACTTACAAATGATTCAAATAAACTATTTCGCTGTTGTATTGACATTTACTTACAGTAAGGGGTTTCAATTTTATCAAATTTATAATAATAATAATAATGGACAAACGAGCAAGATACAGAAAACACATAGAAGATCTAAAAACTTGCTCAATCTCAGGCATTACTTAAGCAAAAAGTACAACAAGCACTACATGGGCAAGTAACTGCTACAGAAACAACAGCTACAATTTTCAAGCCAGTTACTGAAGCACTATTAGGTAAACAACCTGAAACCAAATCACTGTCAGAAGAAGAACTTAAACAACTGCAGAAAAAAGGTTTGGTCGGAATTGTTAAAGAACAACAGGAAGCAGCTGCTGCAAAACTTGTTACTAGATCTGATGAAGAAAAAAGAAAACTAATTGAGGCACTTACTGCAAATATAGCTGATCCTGAGGCTAGACAAGCTGAAACAGATCGGTTGATAAACAATCCGCTGAAACTTGAGCGACGACTAGCAGAGTTAACAACGCAAGGAATAACAAATATTATAAAAAATTTATCAGGAGACATAAAAGATATCAGAGAGGAGCAACAAAGAGTTGGTGAGCTTACTGTAAAGTTTATGGAAGTTGGAGAGCAAAGACTTCATTTTATAAAAAAAGCAAATGATGAGTTAAAAGATGGTGAATATAATGATTTTTTTAAAGAAAGAAAATATAGAAAATATTGAAAATATAAACAGGTGGACTGATGCAGAATATCAAACATTAATCGATAGATTAGATACAATATTTAAAGACGGAGATGCCGCTAAAGATGAAATAAACACGGCTACAGAGATTGAGAATATGCATCTACTTTATGATAGGATGAGATATGGTGTCATTGCTCTCACGTTTAAAAAAACAGCAGAAAAAAGTAGAGCAAAACCTTTTGGTCCGGGGTGGAGTTTTAGAAGGAAATTTATTGTATACGATAAATCTCGTGTAGAAAAAAATAGAAAAGAAAAAACAGGAACTGGTGTAAAAATATTTACTTCAACTACTGAAATGATAGGTAGATTAATGTTATTAATATCGTCAAAGGAAGCTGGGAATGATAGTATTGAACTTGATAATGAAATCATGGACATACTTGATCATCTAAGATCGAGCGAATTATTAACATCTGACGAATATGAAACTTTACACCGCGACTTAATCGCGGCGACTTAATCGCGGCGACTTAATTTTGTAAAATGATATAATATAAAAGGAATGCAAACAACATTATTACTAAACTCTAGTGAGTCTGCGATAGATAGCGCAAATTTTTCAGTAACTTATATTCCACCTATCCAACTAGATCCTGCAAAACAATATGAGATTGGATTAATTTCTTGTACTTGCTGGAATGCTATACCTAACGTGAAAACTGATATTAACGATGAAATGCAGTGTTTTACGTTTACAAGTTTTTCAATATCTACAACAAGAAAAAATTGCACAAGGAGCTTATAATATTACTGATCTAAACAGGACAATCAAAGAGCTCATAACAAAAGCTGGCGGTGTGGCTGATGATTTTGAATTGGCAGCAAATTATAAATATGTTAATCGATCTTGAACCAAGAGAAAGAAATATTGCACAACTGTTAGGTTTTACTAAAATAAATTATGATGCACTTGATCAGCCTAATAATATGATAGTGAACTGCCAGTAAATATAACAGAAGTAAATACAATATTAATTAACTGCTCTATAGCTTCTGGCTCTTATACATCAAAAGGCGGCAAAGGTCAAACGATTTACAGTTTTTCACCAGAAGTTCCGCCAGGTTCTCTCATGCAAATAACTCCACGACATATTATCTATTATCCTTTAAACGTTGAAGATCAAATATCAAGTATAATAATGCAGTTGACAGATCAATTTGGAGAACAGTTACATGTTAATAATGAAGTTGTAACTTATTTACATCTACGAGAGCAAAAGTAAAAATTATACAACATCAAATATAATGAAACAAAGAAAAAAGATTTATAGAAGAAAAATAATAGGAGGATTTTTTGGAAATATTTTTACTAAAGTTACTGAAAATATACCGGGTATAGCGCGTAAAGTTGCACCAATTGCAATTGACGCGGGTAAAGATTTTGCAACTGGAGCTGCATCTGCCGCTGGGACTGCGGTTGGACAAAAAATAGCTGATAAAATAAAAGGTGATCCACCGACTTCATCTGAAATAAAACAAGCTATCTCAGAAATCGCTCCAACAAAAGAAACTCAGCGAACTATGATAACAACAACAAAAAATTATTATCACCAAAGGGTGAGAAGATCATACAAAAATTGATATCTAAAGTAACAGTGCCGCAATAAAATTTTATATAATTTAATAAAATAAAATGTCTGTTAAAAATTATCTTGAGTTAACAGAAACTTATGACATCGACAACACTGTGACAGAATTTGAGTATGTTGAGTATCTTGATAAAAACTCTAACGAACCAAATAAAGCTGGTATCAGAACCTTTAACACCAGAGACGAAGATGTATTTCTACTGCCACATAAGGCTTTGTTAGAAGTTCGTGGTCAGATTATGACAGTAGCCAATCCACCTGCTGTAATTGCAGTTGGAGCAGAAATAGCTCTTATAAATAACGGCTGAAGTTTATTCAAAAGTGCTAGATATCAACTGGCCAATCAAACTATAGAAGATATTTCAAGTCATCTACAAGTTGCAAGTATAATTTTAAATATTATTTCGTTTTCCGACGATTACTCGAGATCAACTGAAACCAACATGATGTGGTTTAAAGATACTGGACGTGGTATAGCTGAATCAACTGAATTTTTGAAGAAAGGCGCTATAGTACATGGAGCTAATGCAGATGAAAATGCTGTAATTGTGAGAAATTTTCTCATTGCTAATGCTGCTGCTCTAGATATTGTCGCACCTGCTGCAGATGCTAATGCAAACGCTACACGAGTTTCTCTTATAGCAGCTTTTAATAATCTAAATATAACGCCACCAGCCGCAGATGCAAACGGTACTGCGATGTTAAATTTACTTCTTAACACACTTGATGTGAGAAATCCACGTTATAACGAAGGCTTTGCTAGGCAAAGAAAACTTTCAGCAGGATCACGTCAAATTACAATGATGCTTCCACTAAGCATGATTTTCGGCTTTTGTCGCGATTATGATAAAGTATTCAGTGGAGTAAAACATACTCTTATTTTAGATCGAGCAGACCAAAACGATTGCTTGTTTAGATCTGGAGGGGTTGATGTACAGTTTATCATAAACAAACTTGCTTTGTGGATGCCATATATAACACCATCAATCACAAAAATGTCAAAACTAAATAGCACACTTGATAAGCATACAAACAGACTTTATTTTAAGCAGCATAAGATATATCAGACAGCGGTTCCAAATACTACTGACTACACGTCGAGGGTTACAACAACATCAAGCGAACAACTGCCGAGACACATATTTGTTGTATTTCATCAGCACGCCACGCCCGACGAGGTAACCAACAACAAAATAATGCAATATTTGATCACTCTGATGTCAGACGAATATACGCTAGATTAAATTCAAAGTAATATGCAGATCGAGCTATAGAGTGCAATTTTGCTGATGACGTTAATAAAAATATTTCTCGACCATATATGTACCTGCTTGACGCAATGCAAAAATATCAAGATGTTGAAGATGGAACTCAGATATCAGCAGAGGAATTTCGTACGCTTTATCCTATATTTTATTTTGACGTTAGAAAACATAACGAGCGAATTGTAGACAGCACAGGGGATATTGAAATTACCTGGACACTTGGATCGGTTCCAATAGCTCCGTTGTACGTATACGCATTAGTGATTAGTGATAGATTTATCACGGTAGATTCTATTGGAGGTAAAATGACAGTTCAAGTTTAATCTATAGTTGTTATATAAAATGACAAAATATATTAAAAAGGAAGTATATTTGACCGATGGCCAAGTTAAAAAATTAGTAGCTGCTATTGCAAAGCGAGAAGAGGTATCATTAAAAATCAATCCTAATATTTCTGTTGGTGTTTTCACAAAATTAATGCTGACAAAAAATCAAGTAAAGAAGTATGATCGTAAAAAACTTTTGTTTTAAATTTGAGTGCTGCACAAATGACAGCGATGGCAAACGATATTGTTGTCAAAGGTGGTTTTCTTGGACCGGCATTATCAGTATTAGCTAGTACAATAATACCTAAAGTTTTGCCGGTGTTTGAAACATTAGGACTAGCAGCAATGTCAGGAGCAGTCTCTGGCGCAACGAAGAAAGCGGTTGAGGGTAATGGTATCATTCATGGAAGTGGAATAAAAAGATTGTAAATTTTATGTAAATGATATATTATAATGCCACAACGGAAAAAGAAATCACCAACAACAAAATCGCCATAAAAAAAAGAAAACAAAAAATAGAAAACAACACCAAAACGCAAACAAGCAAAACAAGGAGGAATTATTCCATTCGCTCTACTTTTGGCGGGACTAGCGGGAAGTCTGCTGTCAAATCTTTTAGGAATCGGACGTGGCCTAACATTACCAGGCACACGACCACCCCGTTGAGTAATTTTGATATCACTGATAAGTTAAAAGCAGTTCCTGGATTTCACGGAGTTTCTTCTAAAGATGAACTGGCAGCAATAAAATCGCCGTCAGCTGTAAGTTCGTGTGTTATTAATATACAAGATTTTAATGACGGATCCGGCACGCATTGGATAGCAGTTTATAATAATAATTATTTCGACTCGTTTGGATTTCCCCCAAGCGATGTAATAAAAAAGTATATGAACAAAAAATTTAAAAAGATATATTATTCATTAAATCAACTACAACCTGTTGAAACATCTGCTTGCGGATATTATTGTATAATGTTTATCCGACAGATGAGCAGAAATCTCAATTTTTTAAAATTTATTTTACAGTTTGACAAGCAACCTTCTCACGCTAATGATGAGATTGCAATTAATTTTATCTAAACTTAAAAATATAATAATGTCAACATACTGTCTCAAGTGTAGAACTAAAACAGAAAATATTAATGAAACAAAAGAAAAAACAAAAAACAACAGGATAATATTAAAAAGTATTTGTGCAATCTGCGGAAAAAGAAAAAAATATGTTTTAAAGAAAACATCCCCAGCGACAGTATCCTCAGAGATGTCGCTAGGATCTCGTTATCCTGATATTATTTGAGTAGACGACTAAAAATATAGAATGATATGCAACTGTGTTTCTGACAGAGATTTGTGTCTTGAGCAAAATAAAATTTTTGCATACTGTCAATGTTGTTACAACAGAGAAATAATAGGGTCAGGTATGGATAAACATAAAATTATTGGAAAATTACCAAAACCAAAAGGCGGTTGGACTTTGCCAGGTCATCGGTATACAGGACCTTACAATCCGCTAGATCAACAACTAGATGAAAACGACAATCCATTGCCAGGACAAGAGCCTTACAATCAAGTGGATGCAATAGCGATGCGTCATGATATCTGTTATCGTGATCATGAAAACTCGAAATCAGATTGTGATAAAGTAATGTTAGACGAATTACGTGATATGGAGCCAACAAATCTACGAGAACATTTTGATAGAAGATTTGTTCAGGGAATAATTGGAGCAAAATATAAACTAGGATTCGGAGAGTCTCGACTCGGACAAAAAGTATACGATGATCTTGCAGTCGAACTACACAGACTTTAAAAAAAAAGTTTCCACGACATAAAGTTGTCGCTAATGGTGTAGATGATATCTGGGCAATAGATTTGGTCGATGTATCCAATCTAGCTCAGTTTAACATTGGCTCTGATGGCGCTCCAAAAAGATATTTGTTTAATGTTATAGACTTTTTAGCAAATATGCTTTCAGTGTACCTGTTTCGGATAAGACAGCGACTTCAATGACTGATGCGCTAAAACAAATAATAACGAGTACAGAAAGAAAACCAAATAAAATCTGGACTGATCACGGATCTGAGTTATTTTTAACAAAAAGTTTGAACAGTTTCTAGAACGAAATAATATAAAAAAAATGTTACAGGGAACGAGGGTAAAAGCGTTGTAGTTGAAAGATTTAATCGCACGTTAAAGGAAAAATTACATAAACATATGACAGCTAAAAACATCAACAGGTACATCGATGACCTTTCTCAAATCGTAGGTGAATATAATAGCACAAAACATCGAACCATCAAAATGTCACCTAATAATGTTATTAAAAATCCGATATAAGCAAATGAAAACATGTACCGCAGACATAAATTTAAGGTTGGTGATAAAGTTAGAATAACTTTGATAAAAAGGGTATTTGCAAAAGGATTTACTCCAAACTGGAGCGAAGAAGTATTTGTAGTTGATAAGGTACTCTTAACAATACCTGTAAGGTACGCTTTAAAAGATCTGGCAGGGGAACCTATAGTAGGTAGTTTTTACGAACAAGAACTACAGAAAACTGAGCAGAATGTTTTTGTTATTGAGAAAGTGATTAGGAAAAAAGGAAATAAAAATTTAGTCAAACGACGAAGGTATAGCGATAAATTTAACAGTTGGATCCCAACCAAACAAATTATGATATGATATAATGTTATTATAAATTTCCTCATACTTTTGTTTGACAGATTTACATTTTACTGGTTTACATAACGATATCAGATATTGTCTGCGATCGTCAGAGATCGTCATTAGATTAAAAACCTTGACAAATATGAAATCGAATTTGATATTTTTCTGTCGGCCTGGAATGTTAATGTTTAAGAAAGGTTTGATCAGCTGCCAAAACAGTTGTTGTTCGGAAATGGTAAAATTAAATTTCATTCTTTTTTTTTGTAATGTAATATTTGACATTATATCGTTCACTTGTTGGTCTGCTGTAATTAGATCTGTCAGCAACAGTGACTATTTCACCATCATCATCAGATTCGTTGTTATACAAAATATCATCTTCACTATAACCAACAGATTTGTTTATGAAATCTTTGGAAAATGTAATACTATGCGTGACCTCATCTTTAATATCTTCTTCATATAATTCAGCGAGTAGTTTCATTAAGTCTATTGTTATAATATATTTTATCTGACTTATTATTATAAGATGACTGATGAGATAAAATATCACCAAAAGGTTAATATAGTAAATTACAACGAACTATCTGAAGCGGTAAGAAAATGTTTGTTGGGTTATATGTGTATATTCTGTTGACGTTATTGTAATGCAAGGTGATTTTCATGAAATATTGCTAACAGAAGCAGAAAAAAATAAATTAATGAAAGTGCAGTAACAACGTTAAAATTTGATCATGATGATGTTATAGCATTTGCTCATCATTGCTTGACTAAAACTGAATAACAAAATATTATTGATCATCATATCTAAAATCAATCGTAGCATCGTATTCGCTTGAAAAAGCTGATTTTGTTAATCCATCAGCTACAAATTTTACGATTGAGGGATTTACACTATAATATTTCGCCGCAGCTGAAATCGATTTAAATTCAATCTCCACATTCGTTTCAAGATTTTTTGAAATAACAGGTTTTGCTGGATATCTAAAATTACTACCGTTACCACCTCGTCCTTTTCTCAAATTTTTCTGTTGCGTCACTAGCTCTAGATTTTCCAATCGATTCTCTGTTTTTACGTTATTAATTTGATTAATAACCATACCATCAGGTATGGGTTTTTTGAACACCTCGTAAACAAACCTATGACCAAGATAATGAACAAAAATTGTCGATCTTCCTCTAACATTTACACTGATATATCCCATATTGCTCATAGTACTAAGAACTTTTTGAGTTTTTTTTGCTTCTAATAATACCACGATCGTTAGCCTCATATAAATCAAAGACCGGATGCGGCTGAAACTCATCTTCTAAGGATAAGTTTTCAACGTTATCATCATTGACTTTACCGTTCACGTGATATGCACGCCATCCCTCTGGACTGCTGTCATCGCAGAACAAAGTATAAATAAAATCTTTTCTAAGCATTGTAATCCTCTCAGTATTATCTCCTTTTACACTAAACTGATAACCCGCTGACGTTAATTCGCCAACAGGTATTCCAGTTTTAATGTTAATAACCGAACCTATTGCATTTCCAGTGTATAAGTTATATTTTGGGTGAACATGATATGCTTCTTGCTCACGTGCGCTTGTCAGATTTGCTGTCATTTTATTATATGTGATATTTTTTATCTTCAATTGATTTTTAGCGCATGCGCAGTGTAAAGTAAATTTTCAATTAGATATTATATTATAGAATAGCAATGTTAAAATTGCGTGATATAGCCAAAAGAAGCTTTATGGAAGAACCAGATAAAATAGCGACTGCTTTTGCAGGTTTTGACAATAGCTATCGGTTTGATTATCAAAATGTTTTAGTAAATTTTACTGCAACAAATCTTTACCACCTACTACAGACAACTGTTAAACGTGAGCTCGAAAAACACAAAAGTATCAGATTATTAGTGCAATATCATGTTATATTTTCAAAGTTAGTTATAACGGAAGAATCAACTAACAAGGAAATTGCAGATCCATATATGAACGCAAAACAAAGACGTGTTTTGCTTGGGACTGATCTGTTATCACTATCTGATGAAATACACCAAGAAATCTGGAAAAAAAATAGAGGAATTCACTGAATTAGGTTCGGGTTGGAAGTTAAAAAATGATTAAAGAAATATTGTTTCACACGATGAAATATGACGCATTGCGAGGTAGTTCGTACATCGACCTGCCACCAAAAATAAAAAGTAAAAGATGTTGTATAAACATCAAAAATGTAGATAACAAATGTTTCCAATGGGCTGTTCTTTCCGCGCTATTTGCAGCAGAAAAACACGCTGATCGTGTTGAGAAGTATATTAGTCACGTGTCAAGATTAAATTTTAAAGATATTAACTTTCCAGTGGCAGAAAATCAAATACCAAAATTTGAAAAGCAAAATAATGTTTCAATTAACGTTTTCGGATTAGATGAAAAGGAGGATGTATATCCGAGATATATTTCAGAAAAAGCTTCACAATCGACTAAAAATATACTGTTTTATAAACATCATTACGTTTGGATTAGAAATTTTAACGGACTAGTTGGTAAACTGTACAATAAGAATAAGAACAAAAATTTCTTTTGTTACAGCTGCTTGCATGGCTGTACAAACAATGAAACATTACAAAAGCATTTGCAGTACTGTAGTGATGTGCAAAGAATAACAATGCCATCTAAAAATGATAGTGTGTTACAGTTTGTCCATCATAATCACAAACTAAAATTTCCTTTCGTCATATACGCTGATTTTGAGTGTTTACTTCAACCTGTACTTGGCGTAGAAAATAATCCTAATCAATCGAGTACAAGAAAAGTTCAAAATCATGTTCCGTGTGGAGTAGCGTACAAGGTAGTTTGTTGTACTGATTCTAGATTATCCAAACTTATCCAATACTATCGTGGTAAAAATCCAGCTGTCTGGCTTCTCAAGCAGTTGATTAAGGAAGTTGATAATATTACTTATCGTTTGCAAAGAGTAACGCCAATGTTAAAATTTACACCTCAACAAGAAACTGATCACGAGCAAGCGGAAATTTGTTATATTTATGAAAAAGCTTTTGACCCTGACAATGTCAGGACGGACAAAAAAGTACATGACCATTGCCATTTAACCGGACAGTACCGTGGAGCGGCTCATAATCAGTGTAATTTAAAATGTCATGCTCCAGATCTTATTCCGATTATTCTTCACAATTTTCGAGGATATGATAGTCGCATAATAGTAGAAGCTTTTGGTGATCCTGAGATAAAATCTCGTCTAAAACTCGATAATATCATCAAATGCATTCCAAATAATTTTGAAAGGTATATGTCAGTTACGCTAGGTAAATTACGTTTTATTGACAGCCTGCAGTTTATGGCAGCATCGTTAGATGAGCTAGTAAAAGGTTGTAATAAATTTGATAACCTAAGAGACTGTTTTGGAGATAAATTTAATCTACTAGCTAAAAAAGGAGTTTTTCCATACGAATACCTCGACGACCGGAGTAAATTTGATGAAACATATTTACCTGGCAAAAATAAATTTTACTCGCAACTTAGAAATGAAAATAAAACCGATGACGAGTACAGGTATGCACAAGATATCTGGAAAGAGTTTGATTGTGAGACTTTTGGTGATTATCATGATTTGTATTTGAAAACTGACGTGCTATTATTAGCAGATCTTTTTGAAAGTTTTCGAGAAGTAAGTTATAATAATTACGGACTAGATCCTTGTTGGTATTATTCTGCCCCTGGGCTGTCATGGGATGCTCTCTAAAGTTTAGTAAGGTAACGTTAGAATTACTGACTGACGTTGATATGTTCAATTTTATCGAAAAAGGTATCAGAGGCGGTATTAGCGTGATAACAAAACAATATGCTGAAGCAAACAACAAATATTTGAAACAGTATAATCCTGAGCTTCCTTTGAAGTATATAGTTTATTTAGATTGTAATAACTTATACGGGTATTCGATGGCTGAACCAATGCCTCTTGGTGGATTTTACTGGATCACGGCTGATCGATTTCTATCGGAGACAGAAAAAAAGATACCTGACGATGTTTCATATTTCGTTGAAGTTGATCTCGATTATCCAACTTGGCTAAACAAATTGCATAACGATTACCCTTTCTGTACAGAATCAATGGTCATAGGTTATAGTTTGTTATCAAAAGAACAACAAGTGTTAGCATCACCAAGACAACATTCCATGGTCAAAAAACTAGTACCAAATTTGCTTAATAAACGTCATTATGTTTTGCATTACAAAGTTTTAAAACAAGCAGTCGATGCTGGTCTTGTATTGAGAAAAGTTCATTGTGTACTAAAATTTAATCAGTCGCTGTGGATGAGAGGTTACATTAACACGAACACTTCAAGAAGAGCTGTAGCAAAAACTGATTTTGAGAAAAACTTCTTTAAATTGATGAACAATTCCGTTTTTGGTAAGACGATGGAGAATATTAGGAAACGCGTAAATATCGAACTAGTTAATGATATCAGTCGTAGAAACAAACTTGTGTCAGACGATGATTTTGTGAGCATGAAAATTTTAATGAGAATCTTGTTGCGATACAAAGAAGAAAAACAAATCTAAAACTAAACAAGCCGATCTACGTTGGAGCTGCAGTGTTGGATTTATCAAAGTGGCTGATGTACGATTTTCATTACACTTTTGTTAAAAATCAATGGCCGGCCAGTAGACTATTGTTTAATGATACTGATTCACTCGTGTATGAAATCGAATGCGAAGACATCTATCAGGATATGTTTGATAATAGATATCTGTTTGATCTTTCTGATTACTCACGTGACAGTAAATTTCATGACGACACAAATAAAAATGGTTATTGGTAAGTTCAAAGATGAAATGAACTCGAGCGCTATCAAATACTTTATCGGATTACGCAGCAAAATGTATGCCGTATTGTTAGATAATAATAAAATAACGAAAAAAGCAAAAGGTCTGCCTCGTAATTTTGTTAAAAAGTTTATGCAATTTGATGACTATAGGTACGCGCTTGGTGGCGGTGTTAGTTTTATGAGAGCTATGGCAATTCGAACTAATCATCATAAACTCGAAACAGATGTCATTATCAAACGTGGATTGTGTAATTTTGATGATAAGCGTTATTGCAAAAATGGAGTAGATACACTTGCACTAGGGTATTGTCATGATGATAAATCTATACTTGACATTATCTTTTCCAACTAAAATTTTATCTAAACTTATAAAATAATGTTTGAAAATTTGACAATAAAAAATAACTACGGTAGTAACATTAAATATCTAATGATGGATGGTAAACAATTGGCAGTTGAATTTAATAATGAAACATCAGGTATATGTTTTAATGGAACAAGTGACAAGCTGAAACTTTCGCTCATCAAATCTGATAATAGCGTGTATTTCAATTATATCGAACAATTGTATCAAAAGTTGCTAGCGGAATTTAAAAACTTTCACAGTCCCATTAGCCAACAAAAATATACTAAACACACAATTGATCTCGATCGGTCAAAGGTGTATTTTATCGACAAAAAATATCATCTGAACAAACCAGAAGTAAAAGATTTGTTTGAGTCCCGTCGCTGTGTGAGCGGTAAAGTAAAATTTAGTATCTATAATCGTGATAGTGAAGTATTTTTAATATCAACAGTTGAAACATTAATCATTAGTCACGAGGTATAAAATAATATCATTTTCATTCTAATGCTAGTTTAATTTCCGCCTTGTTAACTGAAACGTTCTAATGCACAGTTTAATTTTCATCCTGTTATCTGATAACAAACTTGTGGTAGACTGATTATAAAACCCATTTGCCGTCTTTAGAATAATCGTATTCCACGCATGCGCTGTTCTAACAAATTTGTCACCTCTGTATGACAGAGCTTACTTGGATGAATCATAGCATTCCAACACCTGTTGTTTTGTCTGGTTATAAAATACCTGTCTGTGGTAGTAATAGTAGTAGGAAAAAAAGGGTTTGGGCTAAAACTCTTGTTTTCTATTACTACTTTGGATCAGAGAAGGACCAAATTACGTCATAATGCTTGGATGACAGATATCTTGGGACCTTTTGATCTCTAGCAAACAGAAATGTTCGTCAGAGCTTGCAAGGTTCTTTGCGAATGCTGCTCCTAAACAAGCCAAATACCAGCAAGATAAATCAGATACCTTTGAAAATAACTCTGACACAAAGCAGCCAAAAACTTATAATTATCTGAAATATACGAAAGTCCGGGACATAAATCCGGTGATAGAGAAAGATTCGCAACGTCTGAACTTTAACGGAGGTTGAGACCCAAATCGGATGACGTTAGTACAAATTGTGTATAGTAGAGCTTCGGACATCCAATCGTTTGTGGATAATTCTGCGCCAAGAATTGTAATCTTTACTGTTTAAATAACTTAAATCAGCAGATCCGACAGTTGACCAAACCATTTAACTTAAATAATAGATCCTAAGACTAGAGTAAATATTTGTGTAGTCTAATTACGGTGACCTTACTCCCTGTGAAGGAAAGCAACAATAATCAAAGAAAAGACGAAAATAGAAAATAATTATGCTGATCGATAGAGCCGAAAATCCGGAAAAGGCAAAAATAGCCATGTTGTCCGTTCTTACACAAATGCCAGAAAAGGTGAAAACAGACATGCTTATCCAATCCCACTGAAAATGCTGAGAAAGGCGAAAATAGATCTGCTGCTTGATCCCACTGAATTATTCTTCCACCAAAATGATAAATTCGAGCATGGCGTCAAGAGAAAGTTCGAAAGCAATATGAATAATCACAAGGAGAACTTAAACGTCATGACCATGATGCAATAAATAAAAGGCACTCTAAGAGTTTCAGCTTGGATCAACTTAAAATGATACGTCTTGTACTGCCTCGAACCAAAAATGATAAATCTGGTTCTATCTCGAACTCAAATGCTACATCTTGTACTGTCTCGAACTAAAAAGGAGACATTTTGTATTATCTCGAAGATATATGGCTAAGTAAGAGGGCAAATGCATTCCGTTTTCTTAAACCCTTAAAACACCCTTGTGATTAGTAAACCCTTAAAACACCGCCTTGTTTACCAGACCCTTAAAACACCCTTGTGAATACTAAGCCCTTAAAACACCGCTGTGTTTACTAAACCCTTAAAACACCCTTGTGATTACTAAGCCCATAAAACACCACCATGTTTACTAAACCCATAAAACACCCTTGTGAATACTAAGCCCTTAAAACACCGCCGCGTTTACTAAACCCGTAAAAGACCCTTGTTTTTACTAAATTCTTAAAACACCGCCGTGTTTACTAAACTCTTAAATACACCCTTGTGATTACTAAACCCTTAAAACACCGCCGTGTTTACTAAACCCTTAAATACACCCTTGTGATTACTAAACCCTTAAAACACCGCCGTGCTTACTAAACCCTTAAATACACCCTTGTGATTACCAAACCCTTAAAACACAGCCGTGTTTACTAAACCCTTAAATACACCTTGTGACTACTAAACCTTTAAAAGCAACATCAACAAAAACAATGCATCCTTGCACTTTCAACAACAAATAGTTATCAGCTACTAGTTTTATGACTTATCAAATTACCTGATGCAAATATCAATGTACCTCTTCAGAGTTAGAAAAAAAAAGCCTGAAGAGGAAACTTTCAAACAATATTTGAAAGAGATTTTTGTAATAATAATAATAATAATAATAATAATAATAATAATAATAATAATAATAATAATAATAATAATAATAATAATAATTATAATAATAATAATAATAATAATAATAATAATAATAATAATAATAATAATAATAATAATAATAATAATAATAATAACAATAATGCAAGTAGATCTTAGGAGAAGATTTTGTGTAATTTGATACGTCTGACTACTATTTGACTTTGACATATATGAAATTAAAAATAATTACAGTGAAATAGACGAAGTTAAACATACTTGTTGATAATATGAGACCCTTTAACTGATTAACATGCACAAATTAAATAATTAGTAGAGAAATCCTAATAGAGAAAATAAATAAATAAAACTGCATATTATTTCTTTTCCATATTTTTGAGGGAAACAAAGAAATAAGTAAAAATATATTGTAAAAGTCCGGGATGCTTTTCCCACAGACCACACTCTGTCAATACAGATAGCATGTGCTCATTCCAAAGGCTAGTTTTACAATTAAATTATATATTTCTATTTTAAATATTAAGAAGATCCGCATGAAGATGCAGTTAAAATTGCTGTCAACAAGGTAGACTTCAGCTTACAGGCGTTTCACATTGTAAGTATTAATTATCAGACTAACGAATTCAAACATACAGGCTCGTTGCTAAGTAAGCATTAATTTATCGGGGATGAAAAAAAAAACAAATTGAATCTTGTTCAAACAATTAGGAAAACATTGTAAATATCGTCTGATGAAAACAAATTTTATGAAATATTTATATCACCGTCATTCACGGCCTTTTTTCACTGCGGTTTTTAGTGTCGTTAAATTTTTTAAGATAAATTCAATTTAGCATTGAAACAAGATGCTGATGTTTGTACTTACACAATCACTATCAAGAAAATGTATTTTTGAGAATATGGTTTTATCGCCAAATTAGCTACAATGTTTAAGCCCGTAAAATTGTATCATAAATGCAGCAAATAAAGAAACACTGTAATACACTGAAGTGAATCATTGTAGATAAACTATTGCCTGGTAAAAAAAAAATTCGGTTGTTTTACATAAGTATCATCTCACTCAATGATACGTTCTAGGTACTCTGTTGAATTGTTATAAAGGTCATATTTTGACGTTGCGCCATTTTCCACCACGTTACGATACCTACGAAATTAGTTTCATTACCATTTGTGTCAGATTTTTCTTGGTATTTTATTTAGACCATTTTTGATTTCTTTATTTCACTTCACTGATATGTAATCACCTCTTCCGTAAATATCCCGAGAGCACGTGATCTGACCATGCTTTCGTGTCATTTTAAATATATAAACATTAATCTAACACCCATGGTCATGCCAAACGTGTAATACGAGTCAATAAAACTAGACAGCGAATGTACTACACCTCCTTATCACGCCGATGTAAAAATAGATTAACTGCAAAATGTTTCACGACAGGTCAAGAGGAAATATGACCAGGTGTTCAGTTTATCTGAGAGATTATTGGATCTTTACGAAGTGCTGCAACAACGTATTTTGTATGAACGACGAAATGATGGTGGTGATCATAAATGTTCTGGTAGATGCTGATGCAAGTATAGTCATCGTAGTTTGCTCATTGTCATTGTTACGATCGTTATTGTCATCGTCATTATTATCGTTACCATCAACAACGTAACAACTATCATGGTCATGTTCTTCTTTTTCAAATTCTTCTGGGCGTGTTGATTTTCATTTATCATCATATTCATTTTCCGAGGCAAATAAAAGATAGATAAATTTGAAGAAAAAATTTGATATCATTCTGATATTGATGTACCCAAAAAAATATCGAAATAATCAAAAATACTTGCATTAAAATATGAAACGTTACAAACAATTTATTACATAGTGATCAAATTTATTTTTTGTATAACTGGGCTTTAAACTAAAATGTAACTTCAGGAAACTCTTTGGTCTTCCCGCTTGACATATAACGACTTCTATTTAGGAAATCTTGACGAGTCATAAACAAGATGAAGCCAAGGCTTTCATGGTGCAAGATGCATTCCACCTTTTTTGCTAGGTAGGTTTTGCGGAATAATATGCAACGGAAGTTGGAAAATGTACACAGCCGCACGTATTTAGGTCAGAACAGGATTCGTGTTAATACGGTTGCTAATACAAATCTGTTCCTTACCTAACCTCGTTTGCCTGTGTGAATTTCTCAATGAAAGAAAAATGATATGGCCACAGTGGCGATATCACATTTGGACACTAATTTTTGGAACTCCTTTCTTTTCCATTTATTAAATATATTTACTCTTATGTATGTTATTAAAATAAATCTCTCTCTCTCTCTCTCTCTCTCTCTCTCTCTCTCTCTCTCTCTCTCTCTCTCTCTCTCTCTCTCTCTCTCTCTCTCTCTCTCTCTCTCTCTCACACACACACACACACACACACACACACAGTCAGAATGAACAGATCTTAAAATGTGTGAAGCGTGTAACCATCTAGCAAGCATTTCTTTATCAATAAAGATGCGCCATAAAAATACCAAAAGAACCGCAAGCAACAAAACCTAGCGTGAAATATTAGCTTTTTAATTAATTTTCACAAATAGCTATTGACTAGACTAACATGAACTGTTGCTATTCAATATTCTGTCAACCTTACCGTATCTCTATAAGTTTACACTCTGATAAGCTGATACATTTTGAGAACACTTCTTGCTTAAATATGTTATGTATATTTAATTTGCATTATTTGTTGGCTTCCTCTAAGATCATATGCTATGTTTATATTTTGTAATTGTCTTTTCTTGAAAATCAAGTTAATGGTCTGCTTGACTAGTGATATTTTATTTTGTAAACGAAATAATATATAGCTAATATTATTATATGATTATAGATTCAATACTGTGATCATTATTATCGGAGGTAAAGATGTTGATTTGTATCGGAGTAAAGGATATTATTTTTCGCTTGGAAATTCCTGATCTTGCTGACAACAATGAATGGTCTAGAAAGGAAACTGACTTACGTCCTGCCTCTATTATATTGTGTTAGCTTTTCATGTTAAAGTTATTTACTTAAAAAAATTACTCTTTCATACATTAACATCCTAATTGGAATCATGCATAATTTTGTGTTCAGTTTTAATTTGGATGGAATTATTTAGTTAAAATATTCAATTGAATTGTAAAGTGTTCATTAATACTTCTTAAACTAAATCATTAATTTTGAATTATTGTGAATTAATTCAAGGACGTTTTGGATTATAATATTGCGTTACATCTAGACAGTTAACACATTATCAAATTCTAGAGCATTGGCACATTAGCACATTCGAGACTATACGCACATTAGAACATTGATTATTGGAATTTATTTGGAACACCACTTGTATTCATTTGGAACTCTTTACATCTGGTTTTGTAAACAGATTTTTAGCACTATTTGGGATTTAATTCAAAATAACGTAATTTTTTTTAAAAATCACGTTTTCTTTTTGTTGGTATTCGATCTTTTTGGTTTCATAAATTAAGACCATAGACTTGTTTCAATAAAGTAATAAATAGCTCTCAATTTTATTTAGGTAACAATACGCCGAATTGATAAACAATCATAATCATCTATGAAATGAAGATGATATTTGTCGCAAATAATTGTTGATTGCAGGCCTAAATAAAATTGTGGGTGTTGTGTCTGTTAATGAAATTGACTGCAAGCTCGCAGAACCTAACATCAAAGTTTGAATGCTGAATATTATTATTATTATTATTATTATTATTATTATTATTATTATTATTATTATTATTATTATTATTATTATTATTATTATTATTATTAAGCATAAAAAACGACTGGGTCAGATTCAACGGAATATTAACGTAGTTTCTTTTATATTTAGAGATGAAATAAATAAATAAACATTGAACTTTCTTCAGACCTTTCTGCTTCGATTATTATAACTTGAAAGCACAATTTATTTACCTTAGGTTTCAACAAGTTTCAAAATTCGACGCACCACACAATACAATAGGATGTTTCCCATACAACTGATTTAATGTTTCCTTATTAACAGAAATAAAGCCGATATCCTCTCTCTTTCGAGTTTCATGTTATCTCTGGCAAATACTTGTGTTGTCCAGATTCATTTCAGTCATTGATACTATGAATAATATAAAATGTATGCATAGAAGTTCTTACAATGGGGACCTATAGGTGAATGTGTGTGTGTGTGTGTTTGTATGTGTGTGACAAAAGAGATTAATTTGGTAAATGAGTTTAAGAAAATGTTTAATTAATTTTCATGATAATTATTGTACGTGTATTTAGCACACTTCCTTTCCATTTTTAGCTTAGTATATTTCACGAGCAGAAAGCTATGATTGGCAGTTGCGATAGAAGACCATTTCATCCAGGTAGTCGCTGCCTCTATTTAATATCTTTTCTGATGGTAATATCTTTTTATATAAGATTTTCCGACCATTTCAAATTCTATGATTTTAATTGAATGACATCATTTAAACAGTTTTTACATGTGCATAGTTTTGTTAAAGAAGAAAAGTTATGAACGTTCAACTTCAAATACACGAGTTTGATGTACATGTATCACAAATATCACCGGTAGCAGTGAATGCATTACAATTAGATAATAGCAACAACTGTGTCAATCCCGAGGCTTTATTCCACGGCACAAAACAGCATGTCCTATTCGTAAATTAAAAACGATGCGTTTAAAAGTGCAAGAACTTGATGACGGAAGAGTGCAGATTTATCAGAATATGTTTATCTGACAAATGTATCGATCCCGTGGCTTTATTCCACGGGTCATTGGATCAAAACAGCACATTCTATTCGTAAATTAAATTAATGCGATTTATGGTGCAAGGATTTGATGACGGAAGAGTGTATATCTATCAGAATATATTTATCTGACAAATGTGTCGCTCCCGCGACTTTATTCTACGGGTCATTTGATCAAAACAGCACATTATATTCGTAAATTGGAAACTATGCGATTTAAGGTGCAAGGATTTGATGACGGAAGAGTGCATATCTATCAGAATATATGTATTTGACAGACATTGGTGTACTCGCTTATTCAACATCAACTCTTGCTCCATTAAGAAAGTTACATTTTCTTTGTTATGTATAATAATTGTACAGACGACTAGCTGAAAGACGTGCTTCCTATGGTTCATTAAATGAATCCACCATCAATAAGGTATATATCAGCACTTGTACCATACCCATGAGTACCAATAGAACTGTTCCGTGTTCAATGCTTCCCATTTTCATTGTAAGCAGCAACAATCACGTTACCATGCTTGACACCCTTTGAGGGTCTTAAGCTTCACAGCTTCCTAAGCATGCAACAGCGAAAAACGGAAAGTCCATTAGTATTTAACAGTGAAAAAATTCCATATTTTCCATTATGGTTGAAATCACCCCGGGTGAAAACAAACTTTATGGCAGCAATACGCGAGTATCAGCGGTGAGCAGCGCGCGAGAAAATGAAAACACAAAGTATTGAATCTATAGTGTTCGCGCACATTCCGGTTTGTTTGTATCCCCATCCATCGATTTAAAAAGCAATAAAAATACCACATAAAAGATATGAAAAATGCAAACACATTGTCATTTCATTTATTGATTTATACGTTCTAACCTGATTCAAGCCTGGGGCTCCCAAACACTATCAATATTCTGGCGTTTCAAATCAAACTCATTTGTTTAGTATATTTATTTGCATGGGAGAGTGTATGTTTTCAAGTAACATACATGTATGTGATTTAATTCAGCATCGTTGATAATCTCGATAATTTAATAAAGTGTGGAGTTAAATCTGTTTGAACACATCTATATAGGAGTTATCTTTTTGTTTTGCTCAATGTGTTTAACCAATATTAAAACTAGACATTGCAAATAATGGACGCATATGGCACAAATTTACTGTGCTTGTTTACATCTGGTCCTTAAGTTTGCTTTGTAACGCCAATAAGTCGACGATGTTAGGGACGCATTAGCAACAGTCAGCTTAGGGATTATAAATCAATGAACGAAATGACCAAAAAATGTGCATTTTTAAATGCTTGAAGTGTTTCGTTTTTTAAATCCGTTGGAGAGTACAAAAACGGGATGGTATACAAATGCTATAGACAATAAAGTATGGTTTTGCCTTGTAAGGACTTAGAACAAACGTTAGAATAAACTTTCTGACAAAATTGTCATCCATCATGGCAAATATAAATTATGTTTCAGATGCACCCCACCCCAATATATATATATATATATATATATATATATATATATATATATATATATATATATATATATATATATATATGGCTTGACTATAGTAAACCTTTGCAAACACCATGATAATAACTTAAAATTTCTAAGTGCCCATGATCAAACCTATATTTATCACTATAGATGAAACCTGGATGTCAGTTTGTTTGTAGAGGAAAGGATATGAGTAGCGACATATTCTGGACCTGCACATATTTGAAACATGCGCTTTCAATTCCGCACCAAAGAGTCAGTTGCTAAGTTGAGTAATGAGTGTTTCAAATTCAAGACGGTTAAAGGACTGGAATTCCATCAGTTAAATAATGTCTCTATTTACTTGTGCTTACAACTAGGATAAGCTCTCAAAAGATTATTTTTCCTAAAATATAACTTACATTATTAACCAATCCTGGCCACCTAAACCCTTATATACTCTATTAAATGTTTACCCATTTCCAGGCTGGTTCCCATTTTTCCATACAAATAGTACCGTGTGTCATACATAACTAATTGGAGGGTGTACAATTAGATTTCTAAACTGCTCGTCTGAGCATAACATTTAGAACAGGAAACCAGGAGAGGTGTTGTTGACTTTTACGAGATAATAATGATACTGTGAGTGAGGAGAAAAAAAAGCAGAGTTAGTTCTCTATAGTATGTAACTTTGCCCTAGATATCCATTTAACATGAGATCACAGTTTGATCCACCCGAGTTTAATAAAAATCAGGAAGGTATTCAAATTGTTTACGGACGGACCTGAGAGGAAATTGTATAGGGGATAGACGCCGAGCCAGCTGAGCGTGATTTCATTTTTGAATATATTTTAGATCAACATATGATTTAGTAAAATTTTGAAACAGTGAAAGGTTCAGTAGTAAGAAACAAAGGTAGGGACAATCAAGGAGAAATAACTGTGATTATTGTGTTTATTGGCACGCATGCGCTTTCAGCAATTTGTATAATTTCGAAATGGGGATGGTTGTTGTTGTTGCTGTTATAGGGTTTAACGCCATTTTCAGCACAAGATTGGCTATACATGGCGGCCAGTATTAATGGTGGAACCCTGGAAAACCCCAGAAAGAACCACCGACCCACGAGAAGCTACTGGCAGGTTTTCTTAATCACCCACGTTAGCCAAGCCTGGACTCGAACTCACGCAGACTGAGGTGAAATGGGGATAGGGCGCGGCGTAAACAATTAAGCCAGATGTCTGTGCGATGGAACCTATGATGGGTGCACAATAGGAAAAATCATATAATCTTCTGCATTATAATCATTACCAGGGAATAATTTTACCACCCAACTGTGTCAAGAAACATTGACAAGTACAATGTTTCAAATTTATTGTGTTAGGTACTCAAGCAGTTGTTAGTATACATTATAGAACACTCAAATTTACTATTTTGATATAACCAGTACCACGTTTTATAAAAAGAAAAATATTAGCGTTTCAATGTCAATAATCGTAATAGGCACCAATGTAGTATGAAAATACAGATTTATTGCGGCTCTACCTTATTCACCAATGCTGCTGATCTTTCCTATTAAAACCTAAACCATGTCTTCAAGGGGATATATGTAAGTATGTCTTGGTAGCATATGGCGGATATGCAATGAACGCGTATGAATGAGATCTTGCTCTCACCACGTGACTACTAGAGAGCTTTCAAACATATACAACTCTTCCACCTTTTCACGGATACCAGGTAATCATGAAATGATATAACATATTTCACATAATTAAGATAACTATGCTGGATTTCAAAATGTCACTAAGATTGCAAGGAATGAGCATTAAACTTGACAAAGTGCCTCTCGGAAGTGTGAAGCTTTAAACTTACCATTCATCCCAAATGTATACGAGATTTCATGTATGGTTATCTGGGCAAATTGTCATGAGTTTATGAAAAGAAAATTGAACGTAAATTTTTTTCAGCTATCGCTATTGCTATTATTTACTATGGAATATTTAATCGTTTAGCTATGCCAATGACAACAATATAGTTGTCAAAATAGGTCATCAAACGTGACGACAATTCAGAACAAAGCTAATATGATACTCATGGATAGATAAGTTTTACACCTGTCACTTATCCGCTTTTATGTACAAATCTCCCAATATGGAAATTACATTGAAATAAAATTAGCGACAACAATTATTTTGCTTTTGCAAAAATGAAAAAGAGTTGTTATTTTACAGCAAGAAATAGATGCCATATATAACGAAAACAATGCATGTTTAAAAAAGACAACTAAAGAAAATGAGGTAATGCATTATAAATATTTTCATTTCATTATTGCCTGATAAAGTTTGCTTTCTTTGGGAACACACAAATGATTTCAGCAGCAGGAACAATGGCTAATTTATAAAATAGACAGTCGAAAATGAAGGTTTTATGTACAAAACCCAGAGTTTTCAAGGAAAATATGAAAGCTATAAAATTCTTATGAGTTCTAGCATCTGATCAATTGTTACACAACAAACAACTTAGATCATGTCCAGATTAAATGTTATACAAGAAACAGTTTAGATCATGTCCAGATTAAATAATCCACACCAAACAGCTTAGATCATGTCCAGATTAAATATTACACACCAAACAGCTTAGATCATGTCCAGATTAAATGTTACACACCAAACAGCTTAGATCATGTCCAGATTAAATATTACACACCAAACAGTTTAGATCATGTCCAGATTAAATATTACACACCAAACAGCTTAGATCATGTCCAGATTAAATATTACACACCAAACAGCTTAGATCATGTCCAGATTAAATATTACACACCAAACAGCTTAGAACATGTCCAGATTAAATGTTACACACCAAACAGCTTAGATCATGTCCAGATTAAATGATACACACCAAACAGCTTAGATCATGTCAAGATTAAATATTACACACCAAACAGCTTAGATCATGTCCAGATTAAATATTATACACCAAACAGCTTAGATCATGTCCAGATTAAATATTACACACCAAACAGCTTAGATCATGTCCAGATTAAATGTTACACACCAAACAGCTTAGATCATGTTCAGATTAAATATTACACACCAAACAGCTTAGATCATGTCCAGATTAAATATTACACACCAAACAGCTTAGATCATGTCTAGATTAAATGTTGCGCAAGAACCAGTTTAGATCATGTCCAAATCAAATGATACACACCAAACAGTTTAGATTATGTCCAGATCAATTCTTACACAACAAACAACTTAGATCGTGTCCGGATTAAATGTTACACGAAAAACAGATTAGATCATGTCCACATTAATTTTTGCACAACAAACAGCATAGATCAAGTCCGGAATAATTTTACACAACAAAGAGCGTAGATAGTGTCCAAATCAATTGTTACACAACAAACAGCTTACATCATGTCTTCTTCTGCTTAGGTGTCCAAGCCACTAAAACTTTCTCCTAAAATGCTAAAAGCAATATAATTGTAAGGTTTATGCATTTTTTTTTTATTATTCAGTTATCTTCAGTAACGGAGATTAGTTTTATAGGATTCCTTGCATAAAAAGATAATAAATATTTGAATATGTTTGCAGAGTTATGGAATTCAGATCATGTATAAACCAAATTCATCAGTCATATCTCTGCGTGAATATTATCTAGGCTTAATTTATTCTGCACATTTTTGTGAAAGGAACTTTAACATAAATAAAATATCGAGACTTTGAATGTTACGTGAGTGTGTTTATTGCGTATGTCCATCTTATTTCTTGTCTTTATTTCAAGAGAATGGTTTATAGCTTTATGGCTATGTGAACCAACGTATTTGAAAATTATTGAATTATGTATACCTCTGGTCACAAAATAAAACTACTTTTCTTGTCTTGTTGAATGCAGATATGGATATTAGTCTTTAAGATGGAAAACGAACAGACTTCGCTTTGGAAGAATGCATAACCCTACATTGTCCAAAGTTTGAAATAACAATCAACTCAAATTCTGAAAACAATAGTCAATTAAAATGATAAAAACAATTATCAGCTCAAATATTCAAAACAACGGTTAACTCAAATGCCCCAAACAAATATGCAAGAGGATGGCATGGCATGAATGAAATAATATTTTTTAAAGAGGATCGGTATTTTAAATGTTCACAATAAAAAACAGAAAGCTAATTCAACGTGCTATATACTTAATTTTGCAGGAGAATCCATGACATATTGAACTAGTGTTCGAAGTAAAAGGGACTGTCAATTACGTAAAGAAACCTTACGACTGTGGATGTAAGGCAACCGTTAATATACGGATTGCTGTTCAAATTTATTTTCAATCACCTAAACTCGATTTAGTGTTGAAATATTTGACACCGAAAGTATCAAGAGCTATCTGAAAAATTCACTGAAAATGCCCTACACTTAAACTCTTTCAGATTTTTACGGTGCTGACCCGTGAGAACTCTGAAATTTAGAATAGACAACATGCCTACTCCTGCGTGTTCAAAGAAATAACTATTGAATGGGAGTGTGGGACACTAAATAAAATTGGGTTCAACATCCTATAACCGGATCTGCCTATGTCTGGTACAGTGCAGTGTCCTTGGGCTTAACACTTTAATATCATAATTGTTTCTTTACCATAAATTAACAAGCAAGATTAGGCAGATTGGTGTATAGAGATTTACATTCCAATCCGATTTTTCTTTATCACAGGATATCTCCGCACAATGTTTCTAACAGCAAACTATTATAACAGAAGACAGAAGCTGCAGTTAATCCATCCATCCATCCATCCATCCATTTCAACATACAAACATTTTACGGTATCATATTTCATGATCCCTATTTTGTGAAACTAGAAAACATGAAGGCAAAAGAAAGAGCCGTCTTAGCCAGTCTGATCATTTTTTCTGCCCTGTAATATAGTAAGGGATTGCCTTGAACATGAACATGTATTTTTTATAACTAAACTTTCCTCATAAAAAAAACACTTTTGACCGGTTATAAGAAATATGTGGTTTAAGTTTACAAGTTCTAGAGTAAAAACTGAAAGCTAATTCAACGTGCTATGTACTTAATTTTGTAGGAGTAAAAGGGACTCTTAATTACGTAGGACTTATGGTATTATCTGTTAAAAGTTTTATGTTTCTTTGATCTTGAAGGCTCTTCTTCTGTCTCTTCACTTGGCCTTTTCGTTTTCCCAAGGAAACTTTCTAACGACGTCTGTTTCGTACTCATTTTTGCTAATTTGTGGGTTAAATTTGATCAAACACAATACACACGTACACCAAGCACTCTTATACAAGCACCGGTGAACAGAGAGAAGAGTGATAAAACCTTCTCTCCACCAAAGCCGCTCATCTCCAGACGTGACCTAAAACCGTTCCGATATCACGATATTTTGCGCATGCACGGTATTGGTGCAGCTTTAGGTGACGTCCCTCAGCTCCTGGTTAACCTCTCGTCCATGGCAAGTCGCACAAATTCGAGAGAAATACACCACAGTAAATAAAATGGAAATAATTTAATGTTCTTTGGGCGGCTCGGTACCATTTGCATTACTTTCTTGTCAGTAGTAGTGTGCAGTTTAATGTTCTTTGGGCGGCCCGGTACCATTTGCATTACTTTCTTGTCAGTAGTAGTGTGCAGTTTAATGTTCTTTGGGCGGCTCGGTACCATTTGCATTACTTTCTTGTCAGTAGTAGTGTGCAGTTTAATGTTCTTTGGGCGGCCCGGTACCATTTGCATTACTTTCTTGTCAGTAGTAGTGTGCAGTTTAATGTTCTTTGGGCGGCCCGGTACCATTTGCATTACTTTTTTGTCAGTAGTAGTGTGCAGTTTAATTGTTGAAAAATGGATCTATAAGAGTCACCCATTTTTGCCTGTTTGTATACTTGATACAAGATTACGAGAAACATGGGATACAGAAAAGCAAATAAAAACATGGCTACCAGAGAAATCTTATGAATTGAAACATTCATAAACACGTCAGTCATAATTAATACACTTTTAGTACATAAATTTAGATACGTCTGTGAGCACTAAAGTTGCAGATATAATCAATGATTCATGAATATCCAAGCGTCTTGTAAAAAAAGATCTGAAAATTAAATGACGTTACGTTTACGCAATATGCATGCAAGGAAGGAATGATTTTTTTAAAATTCTGTCACTAGACAGATAGTATTTCTGAAATGACAATTAATACTCAGCATGAAAGATTTCGATAAGAGTAATAATATTTGAGTTTGTATAAAACATAAAATTGCAACAATCAAGGCAAACATGTATATGTAGTTCTAGCAAAAGTATCAGACGTCGTCAATTTGTTAAATATCTCTTGAGAAAATAAAATTAGCAATTGAAATGAAATGTGCAATTGACTCGCTTATCATTTCCTATTTCTCACAGCTTCTACACGACATCATACTTATGAGTGTAAATAAGACATAAAATGTTTAGCTATCCTTCATACATTATCTTTCTTGCGTACATTCGAGAGGTATTTACGCTGTTCTAGATAATATTGCACTGTACAACAAAGTTATATATTAATAAACAGTTCATCCTCTCAAAGCTCTCTGCATACATTCACCTTTTGATGATCCAATTATTAAATGCCATTTGTATTGACAATTGGAAGTGGTGTTCATACACTGGACAATTGCATTTCCATTCAGCTTTCAATCGTCTGTCCCACAGTGAATATTTTGTACAGGGATTCAGTCAAAAATCTAGCAGATCAATGGAAGACAATACAATCAGCGGATACATTAGTATACTGTATTACTGACTAAATCCTGAAAATCTAATAACTAGTTAACTTCCCCTTTGAAACGGTGGTTTTAACTCATTAACCCTTAGCGCCGCGTTTACGGGACAGGAGGTGGTACCTACTTCTGAGCTCTGTAACGTTAAGTCCATGTGTGACACAATAAAGTGGTTAATATTATAGAAAGGTATACAGATATATCTTTACGATGATACAAAATAATATGGATGTTCTAAGTGCACTACAAAATACAGAGGGAAAATCGTCACTTTCTTACATGCTGTGTGTGTGTGTGTGTGTGTGTGTGTGTGTGTGTGTGTTTGTGGTAAATAGTACGTAAATAATCATTTAGCATTTTGTTTCTAGCAGGAAAACAAAATATGACAGTTTCAGTCACTATTAATGTCAGTATTGGGTTCGTTCCAGTTTATATATACAACAAGATTGGGCTCAAGTTTTATTAATTTAATTAGCATTTACCATACATAATAAAAATATTTAAATATATTTAAACATGAAAACAGTAAAGAAATAACTAATAATACAAAATAATTGGAGAGAGAGAGAGAGAGAGAGGTCTAGGGGGGGGATTGAAAGCTCTCTTCATTTGAGTAATTTTTTAATTCGTATCTTTTATCTTCTCTACACTTGCACAAGTGATTTAGAATTATATATTTTATATCTGTATCGTCTTTCCCCTAATCAACTAAATACACAAATAGATGAACAGACATTACATCACATCACCCCGCTGACACTGACATAATTTTCTCAGTTCGTTGCTGACTATACATGGGACAGATAAGGAAAACTTTAGGATGATTAATATGCCGCTAAAGGAACATAAAGTAAGGACAGCATGTTGGACACGAAAAGATTACCTTTAATGTACTTATGTCGCAATCTATATGAATATTATATTGAATGTTTGATGTCAAAGAGTAGAACTTTTATTTCATTCAATCTTTGGTAATTTTCTCAAAACACTGTAGGATGTGTTACGTTATGAAAACTGACCATCACATACTCCAGTAGTTATTGCATATTATATTAGTGACTTTGCGAGAAATAAAACAGATATAAGACAATAGTGACTAGAAGAGACCAAACATTAATAGATTTATCTATATTGAGGTGCGTTTTCAAGGAAAATAGATGCAACGTTTAAATATTCAAATATCCAGATAGGAACTGCGTCCTTTATCATTAAGAAAGAAATTAATTTTGTGATATTCAGGGTATATACAAATTCAAATAAAAATCTTGTACAAAGAAAAACAAAAACGTGAAACTTCAATCGATCGGACTTTGACAACAATTGTTGTGATAATGGACATTCCTTGCAGTTGATGTATTGGTAAATTATGATAATGATATGATTGAACTCCGAAAGCCAAATAAGTTTAATTTTTATCATTCCCCTTCACTAGCGGTGGGTACAAATGTAGATCTGTGTATGTGATTTCGAAAGTGGGGTCTATTCGGTGGTGTAAGTAAATTAAGTGGAATTAGTACAAAGAAGGCAGACGGAAAAAATTTTAAAATCAATTACATTATAAAATGTTTTCCAATAAGCTTAAACAATGTAAGTAATGAATAAATAATTCCTATTTGGGACGACCGCTGCAAACTAATACTCCAATCATGGTGTTCCATAGACTGCACATATTCGGTTTAACTTTGTCAATCATCTTTCATCGTGTGGGAGAAGGTTTTAAAAAATATAATTATTTCCTTTGATACTATTATCGTTGGTATCGTCGGCCATGCACAATGGTGAAGATTACATGTACTCAGTTCTAATATGAACTATTCATTAAATAATATGTGAAGACCAAGCCAACCCCGTGATCTGAAAAAAGGTTTGGGGTTCTTTTTGGGAGAAAAGGGTTATTAAAAATTAAATTAAATATATTGGATACATTTCGCACTTTGAACATTTTTATTATTGTATCTTCATATTATCAATATGTTTCGCTATTTATCAATATGTATCACAGAGAGAAAATCTATTGAAGAATCATTCAATCACAGCTTGCAAGTGACAATCACAGCAACAGCAACAACAACAACAGTAAAAAAACAACCTTGCGATAGAAGCGTTATAAAATATTACCAACAGCAAAAGCACACAAAAATGTTACCTTGAGCATGAAAAGCATCACCACCTTAACCACCACAACGGTAATAATAATAATAATAATAATAATAATAATAATAATAATAATAATAATAATAATAATAATAATAATAATAATAATGTCATGAAGATATAATAAAGAGGAAAATGAGAAGAAATAAAAGAGATGGAGTAATAACGATTAGATTGATTTGCAAGTGATTTTTATTTCCTTTTTGCATGGATTACTCGTTGGTACTTAGAGATATTTTCCCACAATTTCTATACAGATAAAGAGACCTTATTCCCGCAAATGTTTGTACACTAAAGGTTACATAGTATCAGCTAAACGAAAATCGTAAAAGTTGCCTCCACTCTCTTTGAGAACAAGTGGACAATGGATCTCAATTTGTTCTTTCCGATGATGTCAAGCGCAGAAAATATACTTTCTTTCTTCTTCCAAATTTTTACATTTACCTTGATTTCATTATTTGGTTGTGTATTGATAATTGTTTTCTGCACTCTTGTGGTACGCCTATCGTGTTCAAGAGGTAAATACTGTCAGTTACTACGAGTAGAATGTTATGTAATGTTACTCACGTGTAGGCATTGTTTGCCTGATCATGTCGTTTCTCTGTGTCAAGGCATTTTGTGACATCTTTATATAGTGTACGATGTTCAGTGAATAATGCAAACAAAAGCATTTGTTAATACAGAAATCTATCAAAATCAATATGACTATTTCGATACTTCACCATTTATTCAAAGTTCTGAATGAATGTATATCAATTGTTTCCATCACTATCCGAGTAGTCCACTGACATTTCTCATTCGTGATCACTCTAGCTTTCTCTGTTTTCTGTTAAAACGTTTAGATGGCAACAAAATTAAGTGAAAATTATATTTTCATTAGGCCGGAAATATGTGTAATATCTATTTAAATATTCTTGATCAATGTATAGCTATTTTTGTCGCAAGAAGTGAAAGTTAGATTTTTTTATTTTCGCCATTTACTTATTAGTTGCTAGATATTACATCATTCCTTGCCACCACGTGTGCTAAACATCATATAGTGCTGGGTATGCTCTGGTAATTTTGTTTTAATACGTAGACTACTCTATAAAAGAAACAATCAGGCCATTCGTTACATTTGTTATGTCTTTGTCAATATTTACATTAGAGTATTGGACACGTACCCAAAGGGGATCTTACGGTGTGTCCTTTTCAAAATTAACGTTGTCGTGAAAATAACATTTTAATACTCATACCCGAGAGGGGATCGTGCGGTGGGAGACAGTTACTGATTGCAAAAAAACTTTCAAATAAAAGAAAAATCAGCTAAGGCATCGGGATGGAAGGGCCAATCACGTTACTTTTTAGTACGAACAAGTCATTTGTTCTACGATCCCCTGTACTCGAAAAGGTGGTTGCCCTTTCACCAGTATTACAAAGGTTGTTAGACTATAACGAAAATGTAATTCATATGTATCAACCTAAGAGTTCGATAGAAGGTTTCCCTTTTGAATTAGATATTACTGTAGCTAGATATTTATTTTCTACCATTGACAAAGGCACGACATTGTATAATAACCCCAACTCCTTATTTCAAGTTGTACGCATCGCAGCTTACCTTGGTTTCACTGAAGAAACGCTCGCAAAATTACTATCGGCTGATATACCCTCCCTTGACATGATTCCAAAAATGCTAGGTTTTTTTATCAACTGCACAGTCAAGGCTACCCTGGTCTTGCTGAAATGTATCTTCGTAAAGCCAAGTTACCACTCGGTATGATAAAGAGTCCAAAACTTCCTTATCATCAGTTTAAAAAAAATATGCCGAGATGCTCATAATCTCGAGGAATATTTAGCAAAACTAAGAAGACCCAGTTGCGTATGCCCTCTGTGCACTCAGCACTGCCAAGAACGCGACCAACCAACTAATTATCAACCTCAACTTCGCTTTCCAGGTAGCATACATATGTTTCCTCGACGGACCGCATTGCCAGACTATCCAGCACTGACAGATTTTTAAAAAACCATCTCCAAACGGGACACTAATAAACAATAAAGTGTTAGTGTTCCCTCGTGACTAATAATGAACTTTAGCATGAACAAGCTTTTAATTATGGAATGTCTATAATGGCAACCGTCTGGACTTCTCTCCAGCTATGACGATAATCGTCTAACAGGACTAGTCGTAGAGTAGGTCATGTAGAATTGAAATTAAATATAAAAAAATAAATAAATAAACAAATATTTATTTTATATTGAAGATTTTCATTACAATTTTTTTTCTTCTTCTCTTTATATGATGTCATGCCCGACAAAGTTTTCATTATATTTATTGAACATTGTACTTTTGTATTGTACTTTTGGGTTTCATTGAATGATGTAAAATGTATTTTTCATTATATTCTTTTGAATAATAAAAAAGGTTGCAGTGTGTTTTGCTCTACTTATATCACATTGAATATTATAGTGTATCTTACCGCATTTTTTATAACTTCACTGAATGTACTTTTCATTGTATTCTTTTTAATATTAACAAAAAGTTGCTGCATTCTTTTATTGTACATGCATTTCACTGCATATTATACAGTATTTGTTTTTACTGTATCTTTTGAATACTACTAAATGTACCACGTTTTCCATTGTGCTTTTTTCTATATTAATTGTCAATGACTGTTCATTGTGTTTTTACAGTTTCATAACAATGAATTGTATTTTTGATTTTTAACATCTTATGATTGTAATTTTTTTTCTTAATCGAGCCTCGAGGACAAGGCTCAAATAACCCAGAAGGTATTGTTATGAGGTAAAAATTTAAGTATAAATAAGAACATTTGAAGTCTCTCTAAAATGTATTAAAACTAACTCTTCTTTGGACTCATTTTCATTAAATTATATTGGGAATAATTTCCATTAAAATACATGTAGATTAAATTTATTTAATTGAGCTATATTCATTTTGAAATTGTTCTTTTACAATTAGTGCAGTTTGTATCTGTATCTATAACCGGTACAAATTTGCCGTACTATACATGTATAAACCACTAAGCTTACACTCAGTAGCAAAAATTCTTGACGTATTCTTCAAATGAATATGTTGGCTTGGAGGTTAAATCCAAGGTCAGAAATAAAAATGTAAAGATAGAAATGTAAAACTCTATGCGATAAAACCAGTTCTGGCTAGTTGGGAGCAAGTATGAAGTCTGAACGAGTGCTAGCCTCCTCACCTCAAAGAGCTGCTACCATAAAAGGTTACGATGTGTCGTGATCTAGTATAAATAAGCCGGGAGAGGCTAGTCAATCAGTTCAGCTTCTTGCTCCAAAATACTAGAGACCTTACTGTACTTATTTCAAGTAAGACCTTTTCTTTATGTCCTAAAATTTCTTAGAAAATAAGTACCTTTGGAAGTTAAAGTTTTATGCTTGTAACCTTATTAGTTACAATGTAATTGTGAATTTTTTTAATTCTAAATATTATAAAAATGGATTGTTCTATTGTTTTAAGAATTGATATTTATTGTATTTTTGCTAATGGTTTAAAGATTAAAATGTTTATTAACTTCATGTTTAGATTTAATTTGGAAATTTAAATAATCTTTCAGGAATAAAGTAAAATGTTTTTAATCTATTCTAAATTAGTACTTTACCACAAATTAAGTAAAATATATTTCTATAAAATGATTGTTGCATTAATCGCAACTATTTTATAATCTTTAATTAAGTCAAGATTTTTTATTGCAACATATTCTAAAATGCGAAAGGTACAACATATGAAGTTGGTAAACTTAAAAGAAAACCATTGTAGTGCATTCTGTGTATTTTTCAATATAAAGGTTTTGTGAAGTGTATCTTTGGAATGTAGTATTATATATCCTCTATATCAATTATATGAATAAATCTGTTCGGCTTCTTGCTCCAAACTACAAGACAACTTAATGTACTTATTTCAGATCCTCGGTACACTCGTTAGCCAAGCTTCTCCAAAGGAATGTAGCTGTGACTACATTATCTGTCACACCCTTTTTCTCCTTCTTTCTATCTCTCTACTGATGGATCGGCCGCTCATAAGAGATGCGTAATTCCTTCTCATAGCAGGAAATGAGAAGAAGATTATGACAAAATCCATATCATAATATATTCACCGGCTGGTGGTCACAAAGTTATCACATACCAGTAGTAAGTGAACCGAATATAAATATTTTCTAAAAGGGCTATGTGTATTACGATGAGAACGAGAGAATATGAAAAGAAAGGGACTGATAATTCCAAAAAATATACATAAATATGTAGAAAGTTTATAATCACATATGTACAATATAAACTGATGACATGATGTATCACTTCAATTTAGAAACCAAAACCCAAATTCTTGATTCTTGTATTACCCTAAAGGGCGGAACAATTGTTTACAGTACAAAATGTTATGCATAGTTATATTCTAAAAATAGACGTGTGTTTTTAGGCAGACTCATTTTCAAAGCCACAAAATATCCATTCTGGATTTCAACCACATCAAAGATAGTTTTCTTCCTTGTATGCAGATTTCGATGAGGCTTTGCGACTAACGTGTATTCAATATTATTGTCTAAGTTGTTTTCAGTTTATAATAAAGCATGCGCAGAAAAGTTCAGGGTTTAACTGCTTCATATCAGTGTAATGGGATAAAAACAACTTCTTAACCGACGATTAATCTGAATCATTCTTTTGACATCCATTTAGCTTCATTTTTTAGAAAAAAAAATATTTTAATAATTAGGTCCGGATGAGGTCAAATGTGTGTGTCTAGGCTTGTGCCGAACTCTCGAAATGTTAATAGCTTTCCTTGAAAGGACACTCACGCAAATGTCTGTGTCTATTTACTCAAAGTATGCACAATACCCAATAAACGTGCGCAAAAATAAAACGATGGACAAATGTCAAGTGGCCAGTGACAGTAAGTTTCAGTGTGTGTGTGTGTGTGTGTGTGTGTGTGTGTGTGTAAGGTGTTCTTAATGGGGGATCGAAAATTCTGCAACCCTTTCCCATGCTGTCCTGCTAATAAATGAAATTTAATTTCAACATATGTTAAAGTCACACAGATGTCTTTCATAATGTAAAAAGTTCTTCTGATTTCTGTAACAAGATCATAAGTTATGAATTTGTCCGATTTACTACACAAAATGATTTTGCAACTTATTAAATGCGTGCTATATATGATATTATACAAATGGCTTTAGATCTAGTGATACACGGGGATTAAAATAGACTGTTGAAATGAAATTACGTGGTTCTTATTTGGGATGTTTGAAATTCATCTTTGTTTGCAAATATATAATATGATTCAACGTCTGCATTTCACGACGTTTAATTGAAATTTCATGCTTTATTTATTGTAGTTTGACATTAAATTAATTCTTTTATGAGAATATAGACGCAGTATATTCACATATTACATCGAAATGTCTTTCCCTAGTGCAGGCCATTTAGTGATGCAATTTGCGCAATCTGCTTTAAAATTAATACATTTTGTATACAACCGGTAATTAAATGAGATGGCTTAATCGGTTTAAAATTTCCAAACATTTAGAGATACAATTGCAATTTTTTCTTGATGAACATTTTTCACCATACACAGCATAACAAATTTTGGTTTATATATGTTAATACTAGGACCAATATGAAAGGAAATTTGTGGTTTAATAATTGCATCTCAACACCTAAGCAAAACATCATCAAAGGTTTATATGATGTGCTTGATCCATCATAAAAGGGGGGAGATCGATATGTATGTATGTATGTATGTATGTATGTATGTATGTATGTATGTATGTATGTATGTATGTATGTATGTATGTATGTATGTATGTATGTATGTATGTATGTATGTATGTATGTATGTATGTATGTATGTATGTATGTATGTATGTATGTATGTGTGTGTGTGTGTGTGTGTGTGTGTGTGTGTATGTATGTATGTATGTATGTATGTATGTATGTATGTATGTATGTATGTATGTATGTATGTATGTATGTATGTATGCATGCATGCATGCATGCATGCATGCATGCAAGCGTGCGTGCGTGCGTGTGTGTGTGCGTGCGTGCGTGCGTGTTTGCGTGCGAGCGTGTCTGTGTGTGTGTTTGAAGGTTTTGTTTAGACTAACGGCTAAAATATACATCATTATGGATTTTTAAGATATTCTGAGAATCTTATGAAAATGGATAACAATTAATGAGCGAAAACAAATTCCTTTTGAAATTTGATGTAGTGAAAACATTTATGTCCTGAAGCATCAGAACCAAGCGTTCACATGCAAACGAGAATGTGTGATGATTGCCACGTATCTGATCCACGTTCCTTGGTAATGTACAATAAATAATAGTTGGAGACAGCGGTGATTGGTCAAAAACAGTAACTCGGTTACACATTTTACACGGGCTTGTATTTCATATTTTATTTTATGTGATGAAAGATAAAAATTAAGCTTTTATGAGTAAACAGATTTACAATCTCGGATGTCATGTCCTTTGTATCCTGTCTCCTCAAGACATCCAAATATTCTGTCGTGTGCGATGATAGACGTGATATGAACGTTTTTAATGTATAATATTCAAAAGCTTCAATTTTGATTGCTGTTACATTGTGCTTTTAAAGACCTTTAACAGGTAATTAATTCTGAATAGGTTAAAAGAATTAGTATACACTTCATATTTCATATAAAAGCAACATACTCATTCTAATTTTCAAGTTTAACATGAATTAGGATTTTGAAGTTTTCTATGTCCTTTTGAAAGACTAATGCATGGAATAGACTAAAATATTGAGTGATAATATTGAGTGAGGAATATCAGATTACTAAGATAAGTGTCAATTATTTAAGTTCGATTAAAGAACACGACCTTCACTTCGGCATGTTTTAAAATCCAAATTAAATAGATATTCTCTAAACATCTTACATCTTATTTAAAATTTGCTGCTTGAAATTTCATAATCTAACACTGGACCTCCAATGTTTCTGATAGCTGGTTGTTTAATTTAAATTCGTATAAATGACTATATTTCCTTTCAATGAGCGTATTCGTTATTCTATGTATAAATGAACGAGAATCAAAGGATATTTCTTAAAGCCTTCCAAATCAAGATTTTACGAAAGCAATACAGTCGAGAGCCACATCCTGCTCTAGATAAACTTCGACCGAAAACATTTTGACATACATGTAAGATGAAGATTGATGACTGCTTATCTGTTTCATTCGGTGTCTAGTGACAATATCTAAATGATTAGCCTTGTTCAGGTGGTCACACGAATCGAATCGATAATGCTATCGTGGCCCGCAGCACCTTGAACTCTCGGTGGCTTGAGATATCTGTTATCTTTCTAGCCAAGAAATACAGTGACTACCGCAATATCTCAATCAATCAATCAATCAGTCAATCACTTGAATATAGTTATCATGCTGACATATTTAAAACAATTAAAGGAAACAAATGAAAGATAGAAAATATAGGTATAAAACAGGTGAATACTTGGTACTTACTAGATGACGTTAAGAAAGTATCATACAACTTTGCTGTATGTAAGCGTTTGCTTCAGCACGAGAAATGTGTTTGAAATTAACGTTTAAAATTCTTTCCAGAATATTCAACCACACCCTACTTGTATGTTGTAGGGTTTAACGCCATTTTTCAGCACAAGATAGGCTATACATGGCGACCAGTATTAATGGTGGAGGAAGAACCTTGGAAAACCCAGGGAAGAACCACCGACCGACGAGAAGCGACTGGCAGGCTTTCTCACTTACCCACGTTAGCCGAGTCTGGATTCGAACTCACGCAGAGAGAGGTGAGATGGCAGTGATCCGTAACGGTCAGCACTTTAGACCACTCGTCCACTCGGGCCCCCCCCCTATTTGTATGTAACTGTAGCATAAATAATTATAAATTATTTACATTTAATACCAATTAACTGTGAAATTTTTTTTCAACATGAAATGCATGAACAGTTCTGATGTGGGAGCTGGTGTAGCCGAATCCTGGGAGTGAAGCGATCGAAAGCCAGTCTGATCAGGTAAGGACAATACGATCATTATGAGAAAACAGCACAACGTGGATGAAAGTTTTTTTTTTGTCTGTCCCTCTTTGATAAACTTTCTCAAATAGGAAGAAATGATATTAAAACTTTTTTGACTTGAAAAATCTTTCATGGCAACATATTCTTAGAAAATGTTTCAGACACGAAAAAAATACATTGATCATATAACATTTTATGTGGTCATATTATCAATGATAAAATAATAATCCCAATAAAACTTTAGGAAAAAATAATTATTAAAAATTCGTCACTGTCACACCAATAATTTTATGCATGTTAACAAGTAAAGAAAATAGGCTTTTGCAAAGTTTTCTTTTGCCATGGAAAAAATATAAAGTTATTCAAAAATTAAATCAATTTTTGTTTTGAAAAAAAAATAGATTAATGGCCCTTTTTAAGTTGAACATAAATTAACGATCCGTTTAAAATTTAACATAAGTAATGGTCCTTTTAAATTGTAACATAAACTAATGGTCATTTTAAAATTTATCACAAAATCTTTCTTCATATATATAGATGTATAGTTAAACCTAAATCCGAGTCAGGTTCTAACTAATGCTTAAATTATTGCCTTGAGATGAAAGAAGGGTTTTGATGGCTAATTGACGGAATCTGGAGTTATTACAGAACTTGTAATATTAGCCAAATTGATGCTCTTCGACTTTGAATTTCTTTTTTCAGTGACAAAAGAATGAAAACATTTTCTTCCTAATATCCTATTCGTCGTATTATATGCCTAGTTGCTTCAGCCATATATAAAATAAATATGTACTAATTATTTTCACCTTATATATTCCACCTATGGGATATATACAACAAGCCTTTTATGACAATTCGGAGAAACGAAACCGCACACATACACACTAATTTTAAATGACATCATATGTGTAAATACCGAAAGTGGATAAGAAATGTCATTTTCCTCACCCATTCAATGCGTTTTGTGATTAACATTCATGCAAGGTGAAGAAACAATTTGGCGACTAAATTGAATGTCACTTTCAGTCCAGTAATTTTTACGGCTAGCAATAAAAGGAGGGACCCGGTTTCGCAACTGGAGCTAGGATTAGGGCTTAGGAAGACAATAGCGATTGTAGCCCAAAACGTCTGGATGGCTGAGGCTACTATCACGCAAAATGAGTAAGAGAAAACTCCTAACAACTAGCTCAGCCGTAGACCTGGTGATTATTACACGTATTCCACGGCCCCCGTGATGTAATGCGTGCACTCGTCGGAGAACTTCAGCTGCGCAATGGCGAATGGGTCCTCTATCGCATCGACGTACTCCATGAACTCCTGCTCTAGCGTGAGGAAGAAAATTTCCAGAATCTCCTGGCTCTTCGATACATGCACACGATCAGGCCTGCGGGTGCCATCCAGCATGCAATTCGTACCTGATGAGGTCTGTGTCCCCAAGATATATGTTTATGCCATTGAGGGCAACAGCCGCTAAGATAAACTGCATAAAACACAGGCGACGAAGCCTCCCAATATACTATTGTTTCTTCGCAAAACAGGTCGAACGCTTTCTGGTAAATCCAATACTCATGAAACGGTTGAGGTGGGAGGATCGCATCTTCGCAGCTTAAGAGGATATTCCAGCCGCACACAGCGTTGTCATAAGCTCCACTTGGGCATCATCCTTTGCTCATAATTTTCTCCAACGTCGAAGGAGGTGACTAACACCGTCAGCGAGTTCGCCTATACTTCGTTCTTGACCACCTAGTAAACATCGCACTCGTCGAGGGTGATCCCGAATTCTTCCTGAAAGAATGAGCAGTAGTGCACCACATGCGGTCCATAAAAGTGTCGAGTTTAGTATAAGCGAATTTAATCATTTTTTTTTTGGTTGTTGGGGGGAACTGACGACTGACCATTCTGCCATTGATATCATGGGTCGCCGTTGTTTTTAGTTGTCGAAGCAAAAACTGATTAAAGTAAACAAGGATCAGCCCAGATGGCGTTCCCCGTGGCTAACAAGAACGCATGGCTGATCGAGAAGGTAAAGGTATCGTATTTTATGTCGGCTGCCACTTAGGTCACGATTTAGGGGGATCGAAAATGTCTCTCACTGCCAATCACAGTTGAGCCACTGGATGATCACTAACTAAAAACTAAAGTCTAGAAATGTTGTTGCTGGGTAAAACCCTCCCACCCTCTGCGTTGCGCCCGAGCGAGAAAAGCTGAAGGCCCAACGGAGGCTTCGGCCATGAAGAATACGTCAGGCGCACTTAGAGCCGTAAAATTACACGAGGTAGAATTTGATCACATTCTGGGACAAATTGAACGTTGGTGTGTCGTCCCTTTATGAGTGACTGTAGATGTTTCCATGCCTGCTGAGATCTGTGCGTTTTGTGTGGGGGTGGGGATAGGGCGGGGTGGGAGGGTGTTCAAATGGCCTTAGATTAGTGTCAGAAGGAAGATCAGGTAATCGACTGTTTTCCTCAAAAGCTCAGAGGTTTGTATGACTTCAATATGATAGTTGCTTACCGTATTATGAACTGAAGACACTACACATAAAAGTATTTTACTAGCTTACCCAAATATTCACATAAACTATTTGAGCAGGATGGTTAAATGAGTCACATGAGAAGACAAAAACCACAGTTACCCACTGCAAGCAGATAAATGTACGCAACAAAATCTTGCCGAAAAGGGATTTCTGCATGAGAGGGCAGCTTTGATCTGTTTTGAAATGCAATCGTTCAGTTCAATTTTAAAATGAAAGAAAAGTACAAAGATTTGAACAATCAGGATGTGAGTACAAAGGCTTACATCGATTGGGATGTACGCAGCATCGATGTAAGCTTTTGTAGTAACATGGTGATTCGGGTTAGTGGCTACACTTTACTATAATCCTGTTTGAAAAGAAAGTTTCCCTATAGCAATTTTAAATGGAGTTTTTCAACAAGCAATATTTAAAGCCAAATTCAGAAAAATGCGTGGATTTTCGATGTAATCTACTGAGCTATTAAAGTTTTGAGACGCCTGTATTTGCTGAAAACATTGCAAATATGCGCACTAGATTGGTTTGATATATTATATACATGGAATTGTATAGTTTACAGGTACGGTGAACTGGAAAGTTATAAATTTAAGGTATACGGGTGAATGGTGTAAATAGATAAAATCAACCTTAACACATTTAAAACTGGGTCATTGACGTCAACATGCCTCTGATCACATTAGCTGTAGAAAGTACTTTCTGTGTCCCTGAAACCATAAGCAATTTGGAATGAGCCCATTGATGACGTTATTTCCATTATAAATATTAGGCACGGTAGACCATGTATGTATGAATGTATGTATGTATGTATGTTTGTATGTATATATATATATATATATATATATATATATATATATATATATATATATATATATATATATATATATATATATATATATATACAGATTCTAATTTTAAGTGTCACATTGTGATCATACACTTTTCAATATATTCGTGCATATTTATTGTCATAGTTCATTTTGTCTGTTTGTCTGACTCTTATAATGTATGCTAACTATTGTCGAAAATACTAAACAATTATACTGTATATGTTATATTCGATCATTTTGTTTGACTGGTATAGGATAACTTTTCAAACTAAAGCCAGAATGGAAGGGAATGAATACCATCAGAAGTAAGGTGGTAATCCATATTTTGTTTGACTGGTATATGATAACTTTTCAAACTAGGGCCAGAATGGAATGGAACGAATACCATCAAAAGAAAGGTGGTAATCCATATTTTGTTTGACTGGTATAGGATAACTTTTCAAACTAGGGCCAGAATGGAAGGGAACGAATACCATCAGAAGAAAGGTGGTAATCCATATTTTGTTTGACTGGTATATGATAACTTTTCAAACTAGGGCCAGAATGGAAGGGAACGAATACCATCAGAAGAAAGGTGGTAATCCATATTTTGTTTGACTGGTATAGGATAACTTTTCAAACTAGGGCCAGAATGGAAGGGAACGAATACCATCAGAAGAAAGGTGGTAATCCATATTAGATGTGACTGTTAAATGCCAATAAAATGTCACATTAAACTCAGATTGTAGTATGAGGATATATTGCAGCGAATGTTGAGATTTAGGCCGTCTGTAATTGCGGGACAATAGCAATTACAAAATAGGACGACGTCTCGTTCTATTTATTTCTCTTTACAAGACGGTTCATCCCAATAGCCTTCTTGAATATATTAATATCTATTCTCCATTTGTTTCCTAGAAATTACCTGCAAATTTATCGGTTAACCTAAATTTTAGGATTAATTGTCCCATTTCTAAGATTTGCGCCCCTTCCAAACATCTGCCATTCAGATCTTGAAATTCAACGAGAACAAATATATTTTCGCGTCGAAAGATCTCATTTCAAATCGTTTTTGTAATGCGCTTAACTTCAAATTCTTAGGTTAGAGTATATTTATTGTTACTGTTACAAATCTTGGTTTTACACTAAGTAACAGAAAAGAGTGAAACTCGACAAGTTTGGTAAAATTGAACAAACAATTTATTTTCCAAGAATACTTAGTTAATATTTACAAAGAACTTACAGTTTTGTTAATTAAATATCAAATAATCCTAAACGTTCTATCACAAGTCCTAATACATAAAATTCCAATTAAATCCATTAGCATTCCAATTAAATTTCAATAACGAATGTGTTGATATGCCTTAGTATTGAAAGTGTTAAATTGTCATTGGCCTAGAATGTGGTGATTTATTAACAGTCTTTTTATGTATCACAATAACATAATCCAAACTGCCCAAGTCTGAATTCATTATAATTCCAAATTAATGTTTGAGTCGAATAATATTACTGAGCACTTTGTAATTCCAGTAAATAAAAATTTGATTAAATAAAATACATCCATATTAAAAAATGAACACAACAATAAGAATGATTCTGCTTCAGATAGTAAAGCAGTAATTTATAATCAAAATGTAAATATATTATAGACGCCTATACTTGACATAGATAGCAATTATTGTTTTCTGGAAATACTCTCTCAACTTAATGGAAATTTTCCTTTCTGGACGTTACTTAGTTCTAAGTTCAAAAATTAAGACTCTATTTTTAACTCAGACTGAAGTGAAAACGTGTTTGCTATCAATAATGATCTGTATATTTGCTCTATACTCATAGAGAAATAATAACTACGAATTATGATGTTTGCAATATAAATATTAATATTCAGGAACACCTTGCATTTGATTTTGGACAAAAGTCAAGTACCAGATATACATAACATGTGATCATGAAGAAAAGCTAAGAAATAAAGAAAAACAAATAAGAAAACAAAATAAAATGCACCTCTAAACAATAAATTAAAATCAAATGAAAAGAATTCTTAGGGTGGGCAAACGTGGTTGGTGTTGAGATTTCGACTCCGGAATTTCTTGTTTCTCGTTTAAACGAATGTCTCTCCCCATATAAGTAATTTTTGCTAAATTACATTTTTTTTATCCAGCACTTTATGCATCAGATCTAGCGTTTATGATTTAGTGGTTGTTGTTTGTTTTGAATATGACTGGCTAATAGCAGAAACAAGGAGCTTACATTGCAATTTCTTGCTTTTCGTTTTGATTCACAGTTCCGGAACTTCTAAGGGTATGTTGCTACCTGCTAAAAAATAGGTGATTGGTCCGTTGGGATGATATGGTTTCCTCACCAATGACCTCCAAAGATTAGAATGCATGTTATTAAGCAAAGCGAATTAGTATCACCAGCAAAAGACAGCCTGGTTAGGTAAGAAGACTACTTTTTTCTTTATGCAGAAACAACAAGGGTTTGCGAAGTTACGATATTACTAGAAAACTAGAGAATATCGCGATGCACTTAGATAACGAATTTTCGTTCCATTGTTTGTAGTTTTGGTGTGCACCTGATGGTTTATCCAACGACATGGACTTTGAGAATGAATTTTTGTTCCTTGTTTGTAGTTTTTGGTGTGCACCTGATGGTTTATCCAACGATATGGACTTTGAGAATGAATTTTTGTTCCTTGTTTGCTTGCTATATGTTCTAATCAATTTTGCTGAGTACCTGCTTATATCTCCAAGAAGGGAAAACATAAACATTTATTTATCTTATAATTTTCATATCATACCATAAATTGCTAAATTAATTTTAAAATAAAACAATCTTTCAACATTTATTATCTGAAGCACTTATACGACGGGTCATGTAATTACGATCTTTTTTTAAATGTTCAAATATGCGTATGCACTAGATTTGTCTCGTATAATTCGTTGATTTTTCACACCTTACGAAATTCTTTCAAAACGTGACGATAGCATCATATTAATGTTTACGATGCATCATGTCCTGCCTACAATTGTTTGAGCTATCATAACGGTACGGTATTAGTTTTCATCTTCTGAAGTTGTTGAAACTCTGGCCAAGGAAATAAGTGTGTGCAAGTAGTAAGAAAAGTCCATTTTCACTTAGTAATGCTACATTATCAACCCATTCCTGGCAAATACGGTGTATTGGAGCTTAATGTTGTACTCACTAGTGTAGGGTGAACTGTTCAAATAAATAAAATTTAAAAAAAAAAACATGCTGGGCATTTGACGTCACCGTCACGCGTGGATGCACTCGCTATTAAAACTACTTTTTAAAACCGTACATATGCCAAAAGAATGATGTCAATAGTTTTTCCATATTAAATAACAAACATTGTACTAGTCTTTTTCCACCTAGGTAAATATTAACATAGCATCAATCATTCATCACTTCTTTATTCACAGAGTAATATCCCACAACCATGGTCATAAACATTGGTGACTAATAGTATTTCAATATCAGTCGAAGTGTTTCATGCACTAGGGCATTTTCCATTGTGGGGGGTCTGACTCCATAGTAGTTTGGTTAGTGATGTGTAGACCAGCGTAAAAAAAATCCTGTGCCACAATAACCAGTTTATGTGCGTGTGAAAATTTAGGAACCAGATACGTTCCTTGCCATGATCGTGTTATAGTTATGTCTCTATGGAATGCATCTGCCAAGAAATTAAATCTTTTTTAAGAGCATTAGTACAATGGAATATAGTTTCTTTCACAGTAACTATCTTCTGGTGCAGAGCAATGAAAATACATACATTGACACCAATGATAAATAGGTCATTATTGCTTCAGTCTTTAGTCCCTGATAAGTCTTCCTTGATTTGTCTACTCAACTATCCAAGTAATTATAAAGGAACATTCACTTTTTTTCGTTTCGATGCAAACAGTGTCTCCAAAATTTCTGACCATTGTACAGCTATTATAGTGTGCTAGTTACAAAAAGATCTTAAAAACACATTTGTCCAATTTAGATAAGTTCAAATTTAAATTATACAGACCTTGGTCACGAATTGGATAAAGAGCGCGTTATGTCAGCATTTTGTCCAGTAGTCGTTGCATATTAAATATGAATGACTTTGCAAAATATCTGGTTTCATAAGAAGTCTGATGTTAATAAGATAAAAATTGATATATGTATCACCTTGATGTGAATTTTCATAAAATAATCCATTGAAATTAGGAAATGTAAATACTATTTCTTACAAAGGCATATTTATGAATTTTGAACCTGAAAAAAAGATTAATGTAACATTTATACCCATTCAATACACTGCTTACGATGTTGAAAATGGATAAAGAAGGAGGTGTGACATTTTCTAAAGAATCACAATTAAATGCTCTACAAGAATAAACCACGCTGAGTGTCAAATATCACGGTAGAATGAAAAAGTAAAAATAGACTTCGATTCGGACGGAGTAAGTCAGGAGGTGGCGATGTTACCATATAACTTACAATATTATCTTGATTGTAAATAAAACAAGTTCTAAATTTTTTTGCCGACTGCTTTCCACTTGACTGACTGACTTTCACGAATATTGCATTACGTTATGGATGTAATGTACATTGATTTTTTTCAAATTAAGAAAATATATTTTAAAAAAATTAAAATATAAAGAAATTCGCGCGTCTCAACATATTATTCATTGTTACGCCTTCAGAATTTGTTTTAAACGTGGTGATAAAAGCCCGATAATGTTAATGCCCCCAGGGTGAAGGGCTTTGAAGCGTCATGTCGGCACGTTCTTTTGGAAAGCTAATATCAGTAAAACGCAATTTCGTTTCTTCTAGTCAAAATTTAATCAGATGGCTTTTGTGTGGAGGTTAAAAGAGGAGTCATTTTTCAATGGTACGACCTGAGGTATTGCATGAACTAAGAATAAGTTTTTTGCTGAATACCTATTAGATCTGTGTATTTTACTTTAAACGTAGACTACGTTATCCTTAAGCAAGTTATATATATATATATATATATATATATATATATATATATATATATATATATATATATATATATATATATATATATATATATATATATATATATATATATGGAGGGTGATAAATTGGCGGCGTGCAAAACACACCAACCTCTTTCACTACGGTTCGTTGCTAGGGAATGACCTCCGCGATGTAACTTACCCAGTGCGGATAGATAGACAGAAGAATGCTGATCGATGAACAAGTATATTGAAGAAATAAACACAACGAGCCTCTTTCAATGAACAAATATAAAATTTAATCAGTTAATCAACAGAATTTAAAATGAAAATAAATCAATTACTGGGTTACAAAAGAAGAAAAATTATACTAACATGTACTCAAAAAAAAGACAATACAAATTTTTTTAAAGGCTACAATTACTTTCAACGTTAATATTCTATCTTCATTGCCAACGAGATGTGACCTTTGAGTGCAACAATGAGAGACTTTATCACCTATTTTATGCGGACATCAAGACTTCCGTTCGTCCTTGCTCTGCCGGTCTTTGTGTAGTTGTTTGGTCTCGGACTCTTGTCAGTCGAACTCTGATTTGACAATCGTCTCTGGACTTAGATTTCGGCTTAGAATTTGCTCTAGTCCTGTGATTGGTTCAGGGGTTTCTCAGTAGAATCCAGGAAAGCTGTTTCCTTCAATAAATAAAATGTCTCGCGATAGACAATAGGTCTCATTCCCAAGTATATCTATATTTTTACATTAATTCGGCTCAGAAAACAAAAGGCATAAATTCTGCCGCAGTACCTCATTGCTCCCTAACTCCTATGTTTACATAGATGGTCAATGCTTGTCCTGACCCTAATTCGGGTCACGCTAGGGGTGGTCAATTAGATTCTGCTCGGCTCCCGTATGAACCCGTAAATAACCCCCACCTTGACTTCTTACTCTACCAATCTAGCAGTGTTAAGTTACATATGGCTTAGACCCTCAAATCTAACTATTCTAAAATAGTTTACTCGCCAATTAAATAGTACAAACTAGAATATAGATATACACTTAAGTGATCAATTAAATATTACAAACTAGTATATGGATATACATTTAATATTATGTCATACTCATACTGGACAGAATTAATCCGTAAAACTATGAGACATTACCCATCATTTCTTAAGCTTAATTCATAAAAATTCCTAATCACTCCTATGTATTAAAGATTCAATTACATGCAATCTTGTCAATTCATTTAACGATTATTTAATTACATGCAACCTTGTCAACTCTTCTAATGAAATTTTAATTACATCCCATCTTGTCAATTCTCCAAATGAATTGATAATTAGAAAATCAAAGAATAAAATGTCATGACTAGCATTTCACTAAAATCCTGCAAAATGAAATAATGCATACATACATCATATCATGAATACATTTGCAAATATATCAACAAATGAAATAACATACTAAAATTGGGAAACTACGTTTGTGTACCTTTTACCGTTTCCTTCAAGTTTCCACAATCTCAAGTATAGTCCGTCTCCTAACTGAGACAACTATCTGGCCCCTTACTCATTCGAAAGTAGAGTTTGTCTACTCGTTGAGACAACTCTCACGCTTTACTGCCAAATCTCGAGATAACGTCTTTCACGCTCCCAGAGTCGACCTCCTAACTCAACACAAGAAAGATTGAAGACTGATTAATTTTTCTAAAGTAAAACCTTTAATTTCTTACAGAGTTACGCTCATAAATCCATATTAACCAATCGAAATAGACTGTTTCCTAAATCTCTTCCGTAGAATGTTTGGATTGACCAGACAACTAAACAACTAATCATGCCGTAATTAACGTTCCTTTGAACAATCTCTTATGGCAAGCTTCTCCCTTTAACCGGTCGATTTCGGAAAAGGGTCTTATGTCATTCTCTTGTACCATAGCATATGGCTCGGTCAAGTTACGTCGGTTGTAACGAATTCCCTTATGACGTTTAGAGATGAAATGAAAATAATCATACCAATCTAAGTACCGAGATTTTTTCACAGTCTTGCTTTCATCCAACAAATCATTGCATATCATATAATATTTTCGAATTAAATTCAAGAACCATATTTTCTTCTTCCTAGATGTACGCTTAGAACGAGATTGCAAGAGAATGTCAAACGAGATGCACAGTACAATTATTCAGTCAATGTTTAATAAGGAGTGGCAAGTCAAAACCAGAATATATTTTGTCGGTTATAAATACATTGACTCCGATATTTGTGTCCAGTTTGTAATGACATTAAATGAACGGTACTCAAGAGTCCGTTTTCGTAAATATATCAATTCCTTAAAATAACTAAGTTTTGTATCCAATGCCAGGGAATTTGTTTACAACAAAGTATGCAACATCTGTTGTTATGATTGATATTTTAGCTTCAAAGAAAAAAAAAAGATCAAAGTATTTTAACAAACAGAAGCCGCATCCGAAGATAAGATCAAAGTGCTTACTTTACGTTAAGGTCGCTTTCTTGTCGCCAAATATTGATTAACGTCGACTCATATTTCAATTTAGCTGACAGCCGTATAAAACTGAATTTTAATTTTCAAAAGTTCATTGCTTTCAAAAATTGGAATTTGAAATTAGTCTCAACAAAAAACAAATAGTGCAGTGTATGAATTTTAAAATAAAAAGAGACAAAACCTGGCAGTGTGATATTTATTGGCTGATAATTTTACTGCTTTGAATATTATTATTGCACTAGAAATAATAATAATAATAATAATAATAATAATAATAATAATAATAATAATAATAATAATAATAATAATAATAATAATAATAATAATAATAATAATAATAATAATAAGGTGGAGAAGAAAGAAAGATGAAACTTAGGAGGAAAAGGAAAAGCTGACCCCACACTGATTTTGATCGTAAAGATTTTTGTAAGTTTTCATATGTATTGTGTATTTTACATTTTTGCTATACGATGGAGCTTGGTAGTTGTAAAGGACCAAAATTTTAGGTCGATATTTATTAGAATAAATTATGGAAGAACACTTAGTTGCATATATGTACCATTAACGAGATTTAAGGAGAAATAGCCACATTGTACAAGCAATACAGTACACATTAGTTCAGAAAGGCCAGAAGTTATTAGCTTTTAATTATGAGCTTAAATTGTTTAAACTTACCGAACAGGGTTCAAGTTTTGTTCTACATAGATTGTAGGAGACAGCACAGTCATAGCCATTTGTTGATTGAAATAGCGCAGTGTTTAGTTCCAGAAAGGCAGGAATTATTGTAAATCTGATTGGTCACGCAGTAGAAGGAAGCATAGTTTAAAACGAAAACCTTAAGTTAAATGTACTGGAGGGATTTTAAAACTTTGGCCTGCATTTCTCTGCGAGAAAGAAAGAATAAATACCGGTAGACTCCGGAGATTTTAAAAAGTAAAGTTCTCGTCAGTCAAAATTCTATCCAAGGGAGAGACGTTTGTCTCAAGGATTCGACACACACCAAAAGCATGATTTAATTACTTATAAGTTCTTGTATTTGCAGAAATTTATAAGTGTCGTTTTTGTTATGACTTAATTGCTTGTAAAAGCATGTATTTGCAGGAATTTGTTGAGTCGTATATTAATTTTCTTGATACGTGTGTTTAGTTTGTTTATCTGAGCCCGCGCAACGATATTTCGTTTTACATATGCATTGGCGATTTGCTAAGTTATATTCTTGATTATTGTAGGGATTGAGTAAGTTGAATTCATACTTATTCTATATACGAATTATGTATCCGACATAAATGTGTTGAGTTCATTTAGCTGATAATATTGTATTTATAGTCATGGGTGAATTGATGATTGATGTTACGGAAGTAGCCGGAACTATTTGAACGAATTTATTATGTGTAATGTTAACCTTGAAGTATAGTGAGGAATTTCATTCATTTACGTTTAACGATTTTGAGTGAAAGGCTAATGCCACATGTGGCGTAAATGTACATTCGCAGATCATTAGTCTGGGAACTAGCCGTATAGACTGTTTGAAGTCGATAGAGTTAATTTTTGACCTCGTGGGTCTAATGATGTACTCCCGTATAATGTGACGGAAGATTAAGTTGTTTGTTTATATTTTTTAATGGTGAGATATTCTGTAAAGACGTTACAACCCAAACAGTGTGAGAAGGAAAAGGACAGTTGAGAACAAAAGGAAAGACATTTAAAATTGTTGGAACGAAGGAAAGTGGAACGGAAGACGTACTGAAACAACGGAACCGAAGTACAGTTTATGAGGACCTGTGGGACGGAATTAGTCAATAGGTTATGCATTGATGCTAAGAAGAGCTATTCGATATACTAGGACTCGTAAATGATGATTTTTGGATTCTATCGTAAACAGAATCGGCTAATATAATAATGTCATTGTATTTTTGAAATTCCTTATTTAGTTAATAAGTAAAGAAAGAAGTGTATCTTTCAAACTGTAACTTTCATATTATTTACTCGTTGAAATTTTTATTGTTTGAAATTTTATTAAATTTTGTCTATATTTGTAACCGGGACACAACTTATTTGTTCTATATATTGGCTCAGATTACTTCTTTATTCCATTTATAAATTCCTACTTGTAGTAGCTTTATTTGATATCGGGCAAATTTCATCGTTGGAGGTCACTCCTAGATACGAATCCAAAGCCTTTAAAACTGCCACAAATAAGTTGAGGAGGGGTTTACCACCACAGTGGTTTGAAATATTCTTCCATGACCTTTATAATGTAAAATCCAATGCATTCACAAACAACTTATTGACATAAAGTACAGTAAGAGTGAAGTGAAAGTGCAAACAGTTTCTTAGTTCTGTATGATATTGTTTGTTTTTATGGATATTTCCTTTGCCAAGAAGATAAGGATGACGGTGAAATTAAACAATACATGTCCCACACTTCCTCCCAAGGATTTTCCATTATAATATTCCAACCTTTTTATCAATCATGTATTAGAAATTGTATACTCATACTGGCCCATTCGACCTATGAGCAATACCATTGACCACTGATCTAGAATATGAAAAACGCACATAATACGAAACGTTGGCCACCAGTGCTTAGATTGCATAATTTAACCTGTTCAAAGGAATATGTAAAACACAAGCACTTGTTCATGCAAGGAACATAGATACCCATAGGACCAATATCAAGTTCACCGTTCGTTTTGAAAGACTAGACACCTCTCTCTCTCTCTCTCTCTCTCTCTCTCTCTCTCTCTCTCTCTCTCTCTCTCTCTCTCTCTCTCTCTCTCTCTCTCTCTCTCTCTCTCTCTCTCTCTCTGTATATATATATATATATATATATATATATATATATATATATATATATATATATATATATATATATATATATATCATACACAGAGACACACCGTTTAGATTTAAAGAAGTTACTGATGGAGATTCGAGGTGCATCTCAGAAACCAAATATTGCTCAACATGGGTCGGTACCAGTTGAGCAAAAATAGGGATATGTAGACGAATGAAGAGAAGGACATATCGAAACAGATTTTGCTCGGCCAGTGGACCATTAATAATAACGAAGGAATCTATGATTCAGAAAGGATTCTCAGATATTTGCAGAAAGCTCCTGGACCTTAATAAATCCCTTTATCTCTCTCTTTCCATAGGCTTTAATAGTATCAACGGAGACCAAATGTAATACAAAAGTATCTCCACTGCTGATAACTAACTCCACCTCTAATAACACAGGGATTACATTGATCGCGACAAATAATAATTAACCGTTGTTGACTCTTGTGGAAAGTCAGCGTGTTCATTTTTTTATCATGCAGAAGTCAACGTCACAATCCACATTAAAGATGTCATGATTCCATAAATGGAATGACAATCTAACGAAACTTTCGTTTCCTCTCCTGAGTGTTATTGGTGTTAGTTTTATTACTTCTGTTTCTGTTTTAATTTTACTACACACAACACAATTTTGTAGCACGGTCAATAATATGCCGGAATACGTCATTTTCTCGATAGCCGTAGTCATCATCGACCGAACGATATTCATCTACATTAATCTCAAACAAACAAAAGTAGACCTAGGGAAAACTGGGGAGATCAGACAAACCACGATTTGGAGCTCTGACCACCTTATCCGCTTCTCCGTGCAAAGAGGATTAAATTAGTAATTAAACTGATTACTTGCCATGTTGAGACTGGTAGCGACGTTATTATGGTTGTCTCGTCTCAGCTGATTTGTATTTCTTGAGGATATCCCCTTTGAATAGAAAGTATCTTCGTGTCAGATGTAACACAGCTATAAGCCAAACTGAAAAAAACAAATGGCGTCATATAGGACCAGTAATGGTGCCTTTTTGTTGTTTATTCTGTCAATTGGGTGTAGTAAATAAAATTTGCAAATGTCTGTTTTTCATTCGTTGTAGAACATATTTTTAATGCGTCAGTACGTTTTTGGATGATTTGAGTTCGTTAAATGCATATATTTTTCTCTGTGTCTCCGCATCCTCGTATTTATATAATTGATTCTTTTGGAGAAATATACTGACGTCATCTAAACATTCTTATTTGTGATAGTAATCCACAATTTATGAGCGGATTTTCGACATGAATTTGATTTTATTTTTTCAGATCCAACTACATTGACATAAGCACATTTGTGATACCGTTCGTGGTTTGTTTAGTCCCTTCTGCTATACTTTTTGGTAAGGACCAGTCACTCAAAATTGTAAAGAAAACGCCGGTCTCATTCTAACCGCACCTGACGCCAATAGCTAGGCTCTTCCGTCACTCGCAAGGATTTTGCTCAACATCTGCATTCTTCCAAAATGTCAGATATATGTTTTCACACGCTCTTCAAAGAATATTTTAATTGACAACGTAGCATAAATAAAACAAGGAATTTTACATCGTTTTTGAAATTTGTCTGAGAAACATACTTGACTTTTGCTGAAGAAATTAGGATTTGTATTGCAACACTCAAAATGATGTCGTTTGCTGCATGCCTAAATAATAAATCGTAATTTATAGTGCCAGGTGCATTAGACAATTTCTTATATTTGCTTCCTTATTATTTGCATAGTAATAGTGATTAAAGTCTCAAAAAGAATTTTCTTGTAAATCTAGCATAACACTAAAATGGTCATAACGGGAAACAGTAAAAAAATCTCATTTTTTAACATTCATAAGGTTTGAATTTTATAACAATTAAAACAGAAAGAAAGTTTCGCTGTTATTAAAAGAAATATTAAAGGAAATGAAGCTGTACCACAGATTTGGTCTTAACTTATCTTGAGATTATTGCGTTTTTACATTACAATAATGTGAATCCAGTAAGACCACTTAGCCGTTTTAGTTAAAAAGTTTAATCAGATGCAAATATCTTAGATAAATTTATTGCAAACTAAACATTTTGAATATATCTTTCTGGAAGAATATAACTGAAGGCGGCATACTAGAATATCCTTAATGAAACTCGATATGTATAAAAAAAGGATGGATGTTGGCTGTCTTAACAATAAATTTATTAGACCTAGATTTCATGATTGAATATACTTATTTATTTTTAAGAGGAATCAAACAAATCAATTGATAATCAAATGTAATATGAAAACATCATCAGTTATCAACGTTTTTGATGTTGCTCTTTGCAATACACATGTGTATATTATTATTGATAATTTGTGTCTTTCCCTACCTCTCTACACCATCCCGCATAATATACATTACTCTGTTGAAGCACTATATATTTATATTTCCTCACATTGTACTGCACCGACATCCAATAACTTTCTAACCACCCGCCTGGTCAATGAAATGGAAAAACAAGTTTTCAAAAACTGATTCATCTTCCCACTTACATGCATATGCCAACGCCAATAAAATGTTCAATGTTCGCTAACGGTAATATGGCAATTGAAACTCCAAATCGCAGTTTCTGTTGCAAATATCATCTATACACTATATACATATGACAATTTCTTCCTCCTCGCAAAATGCTTTAACAAAACCACATGACAATAAAAGGGTCTAACTGCATATCTTGAAATATTGCGGAGGTAGAAGTGTTCACGCAAAGTATTCACCAGTGATCAATCTACAACTGATTCCTTGGAGATTTCTACTGTTTCAGTGATTTCCATGATGAGATGGCACAGACGTTTCCACAATGTGCGCACGAATAATCTGTCTGAAACTATTTGCAATAATGTTTCGATGATGAGAGTAGAGAGATGTTCTCAAAAGGTTCGTGTTCTTTCATATTCACTTAGTATCTTCCCTAATATTAGTTACAGTCGAAATTTAGGACAAACTGACAGATTTGTAAATATCTTGATAAATGTTATTGGTACAGTATTTAGGGCACAAATAATGTATCATCAAGAACAACGCGTTTGATTAAAGCAACATTCTGGTTCTGAATTTGATACGCTGTTCCAGAATTTACAAGTTCATGTTGTCATCTGTCCAGCGTTAGTGATTGGTTCATCATGGGCTCTCTTGTTTCTTCTACCAGAATTGTCATATAATGCTAAGCTATGTGCCGATGAGAGTACATTAAACATTTTTAATTTTTGTTTTTATAAAATCCAATATTGAACAAAAAGTGTTGACACATTTTATGATATAGTGAATAGATGCTCCAAGAGATGTTATGGTCTGACCATGGATCTCCAAAATTTCTGAAAGCTGGTTGCTTAACTTTCTTCGCATAAATGATATTACCTTTTTTAGTTGAAGTGTACGGAATGTGGAAAAATTCAAATTGAGATATTTATGAACGTGGAAATAGCTTGAACACTTCGGAGGTGTTTAAGACCAAAAATTGAAAATGTTATCCGAGAGACCATACATCAAATCCTGATTGAAAGGTATTCTAGCATAAAGAATTATCAAGTGTCTGCTATTGAATACCTTTGAAAGGAGTTGTTCTCTAGCACGAACTACATCAACTGTATTAAAAGGACATACGCAGTGGTAATCTTGAAGCGCAATTGATGTAGCCAAAACCCAATACGTCACACCCATCAACACCAGTCTGCTCAATCAGTTGATGTAGCCAAACCACATGCGTCACACCAATCAAAACCAGCCCGATCAGTCATGCGTAGAACATCTTTTACAGTAACACGTTCTCACAATATTTGTCAGATGTGAGAAAACGTTCTGACGTTGATTATATTTTTGAATGTTGTGATATTATCGATGATTCATTAATATACCAATAAAATTGTCACAATCCGGAATTACGTTAAATTTACTAGTGTCACTTGTGTAACTGTATGCATGATAACAAGCTGGGTCTTTCAGTGGCATCGAAAACATAGAACAACTTATATAAATTAATGGTTGTAAATGTGCAAAAGACAATTTAAAACTAAAACGGTTGTATCTTCCTTTGCACATACACATATGCGTGTTTAAAGCTCAATTTGAGTAAAATATTAACTTAGACTCAGTTTGACAAATATTTATTGCCTTGAGATGAACGTGGGTTGGGGAATTTTTAGAATTACAAGGATATAAAAGAAATCATATTACCTCAGTGATGTAATTCGACTTTCAATTTCTTTTTTTTTGTAGGGCATCTGCAGATGTCTGTGATTGGAACAAAAGCTATATATTCTAATCCTAACATTATATCCAATATTACCAAATCAATATGTAAAATGAAAAAAAAGTAAAGATTTGTGAACCAAATGCCCTTTATGTAGATTAGGAAACGTTTATAAGTATCGGTTTCCAGAGAATAAAATGGGAAATTAGAATTTATGGTGTTAAAGTATAGCCCCATAGTGCAATGGAACCAAATTTCCTCGCATTAAATCTTCGCCTTAGATTAGCATTGTCGTGCATCTAGGATACGTGATTACTTGCTGCATAGTTTCTTGTGTATTAAGTGCTGTACATTCTTAACAGTACCTTGCAATCGATGTGTGCGGTTAGCTATGACGCACCGTAGCGGACAAAATGCTGGTCCAATAAGAAAGCTGCAGTTGAAATTTCGATGTTGTTTGTCGAGAAATCCAATATCACGTGTCGGGTCAAATTTCATGTCCTTGAAAGTTCCAGTTTGTCTGGTTGAGAATTTAGATTGCATCTGTTGAATTAAACAGTAGTGGTTGAAAGTTAAATTTTCTATGTCGAGGTATTAGATTGTGTAGTTTGAATTACAAGGCGGTTGTTGAAGTTTCAATGTCATACGTTGAGGATTTCCAATACACGTATTGGTTCAAAGAGTTCATGTTGAAAGTTCCATTTCATATGTTGAGTATTTAGATTTACCTGTTGAAATACACAACGCTGGTTGAAAATACGATGTCCAATGTCAAATATTTAGAATGTATCTTCTGAATTACACAGCGGTTGTTGACATTTTGATGCCATATGACGAGAGTTTCAATTTAACATGTTGAATCACATTGATTGTGGTGAAAGTACAATTTCGTATGATGAATGTTTAGATTGTATCTGTCGAATTACATAACGGTGGATGGACATTTTTTATGCTTTGTCAGAATTGCTATATTTATATGGTGCAATGATCCATTGGTCTTACAAGAAACATTACACAATGTCCACTTTAAAAATTTAAAATAATATCGAGTATTTAGATACATCATTCGTGTATTCAATTACATTTCAAGCATCTACCATTGAAAATTACCATTCACATGTAGATAATTATTATGAATCTCTTCGCTAGAGGTCGCTCTCGTGAATGGAATGCATTATTTATAAAAAAAAAAAAACAAGGAGGTTGCTTCTCGTTGCTAAGAAATTTAAGAGATAAAATCTAAATACTTGCCATATGAAATGGAACTTTTGTCACAGTTACATTCAACGTGTGAATTAGAGATTATCTTCATTTGATATTGAATTTTCAACTGCCACTGTATAATTCAAAATATACACTGTAGAAACGTCGAAATAGGAAACAGAACCTTAACCCACCACAGTAATACAAATATATAAAATCTAAAATCTTGATCTAAAAAATGGACATGAAATTTGATCCAACACGTGATATTGGATTTCTTGACATTGAAATTTCAACTGCAATTTTCTCATTGAACCAGCTTTTGTCCGCTGCGGCGCCTCATATTTTGTGTCACATTTATCGGCTGATAGACGACTCACTCCGGTATAAGATACATGAAGAATATCGCTTGAGACATTACATTTTCTTATAGAAATTTAATCTATGTTATAGGGATTTAATCTCTCTCTCTCTCTCTCTCTCTCTCTCTCTCTCTCTCTCTCTCTCTCTCTCTCTCTCTCTCTCTCTCTCTCTCTCTCTCTCTCTGAGTATATATATATATATATATATATATATATATATATATATATATATATATATATATATATATATATATATATATATATATATATATATATATCTTTGTCAACAAGCAATTTGGTAAAACTAAATTTAAAATGAGTACAACCAGGTCTATTTTCTCCTTCTAGTCAAATTATTACCATGAAGTCTTGTATCCAAGTTGAAACACGAGTCTTTTCTCAATGACATCTACGGAGCTATTCGAGTTTGAAAAACCACCTTTACTAACAACACGATAAGTGCTTGTAATTGATATATTAAACACCCACACAGTAAACCGAAATGTATGGTATACATGCATCATGTGTCAGAACCTTATAATGAAGTATATGGTATAGGGGTGAAAAGTGTACCTAGATAAAATCAGTAATAACACACGCTTGCAAAGTGGGGTCTTTGACGTCACTGTTACTCAGGCTTGGCAATCGCTGTTGGGACTAGTCCTTGAAACCGTAAGCATTCCGGAAAAAGTCATCGATGACCTATTTCCTTAGCAAATAACAAGCCTTGTAAATTTAATAATAGGGCCAGCATTTGTTCCCCGGTGTGTTCATTTAGCAGTCTCTGACTTTTTCACTCGAAAACTGTCTTAATTAGATCCGTTCTGAGAAGTTACGAAGCCCTAGGCACAAACTCTAACCTTAAAAGTAACTAGAATTGCGCACCAAGCTCTCAGTCTCTGATATAGAGTATTGCATTGCATTTCCATGTGCACGTGCGTCATTTTGTTAAATTTATTAATATAGTACTAAACTGGTAAAACAAGCGACACCGATATTGTTTTTAGGTCGCCGCGAGGCATTATGCTACGAGGGGCACTACGTCTTAAAACTGCACTGGTCTTGCTGATCAAAAGCATTTTAATACAAGTAGAGGCGTTAATTGACTTGGAACATCTTTTTGTGGTTTGTTTGTGGGTGGGTGAGTGTGGGTGGGTGGGTGGTAGCATAGGTTTGATTTAAATATGCTGTATTATCACAATATCATGCAATAGAATAGGGTACGTATTGGTGAGTGTATGTGGCAGATTGGTTTTTTTTAGAGTGGAGCAAATGTATGCTATTGGGGTATCGATACATAACCACATTTTCCCAATCAAGTGCCACAGTACAAATCAATGCAATTAATTTACTGGTCAGAAAACTAAAGTATGATATACCTTACGTACTAAATAACTATGGTTGTATAGTGTTGTTGTTACTTATTTCAATGTATCCATGTCCAAGCACGTATACAGTATCCATTACATAGCTTGACATAATATCCAAGATGGTAATTATTTTTTTTTAATTCTCAGACAGCCAAATTGATAAAATGATTACACGACTAAAACCGTATTATGCATTAAACAGCCTTCTGTGTTATGTATCATACATGTATCATTCTTACGTATATCTTTATATTCAAAGAACAGTTATATGCTAAGGGGGGTGTCTGTGGGTGGGGTGGAGACGAGGACAGTACTGTGATATAAAATGAAAGGTACCCGACTTCAGACATTGAGTTTGCCTGTCGCACATAATTTCCTTGCGATAAAGAGCGTGTACAGTAATAAAGTTGATCCTTTCATTACTGGCTGCTTTTCTTAGCAAGCATTAAGTCAAATACTTGAACAGAAAAAAAAAATCATTATTATCCGTCAAAACTCATCAATCCAATGCTGACAAGAAATACATTTAGTCAATCTGTAGTGAAATCAAAGTTCATGTACGTCTATAAACGATAATATTTATTATCATTTCTGAATGTTTTGACTGTTTAGGACAATTAAGCTTAACAAAAGAAACTATATTGCTTGAAACATTCAAAATATATATCTTTACACAGCTGAGCAAGTTTGTCACAAGACGGCTTGCTACGGGACATAATTATTCATACGGAGTAATCCGATGTTTCGTGTCTAAGTAGTCCTTAAGGAGTTACATCACGTGGCAAGCTTTTATAAAACAATCTTTGGAATTTAAAGGAATTTGTCTTGTAATACGACCATAGAAAAAGGTTCCATTTTTTAGACATATAAGTCGGAAATAAAAACCTAAATGTTTTGCGTGCTTTAAAGCTTGGTAAAATGTCCTTACCTACGAATTACTTTTAATTTTTGTGTAAAAATAAATCTGGAATTCATTTAATAATTATGAGTTGATTTTCTTCTTTTTCGCTCAAAGTAATTAAAAGAATAATTCAATGAGGGATTTGTTTTCAAAAATCAATCCCAGTCTCATTCCTGTGGTAGATTATTTGGTTGAGTTATAATTCTAAACTTTTAAAAAAAAATTATCGCAGAAAAAGGACACTGCTCTCTATCGACACACGAAGCATGTTGACCCTGTAAAATTATGGCCATAGAAGAGACAAAGGTTCGTAATACCTTTTAGAATGATTATTCTCAAACATTACTTAAGACAGCCGTCTGCCCCCTAGTTTAAAGTGTTATTTCTCGTAGTTGTTGAGACAAAATTAATATAAATCATACAGAGAAAGTGAATGATCGGACGTTAGCCTAAAGATCATACTCTGTGCACCCATATGACTCACATACGCTGGACAATATGGCATCAGCTCCAATAATACCAGTGCCAACGAACTTTGAGTGTTGGTAAGAGCATATTGTTTTCCTGTTTACTAATGACAATCGGATCTAACAGAATGGACCTTTCTAAATAAAGTTTAGGAAGTTGCTGTTGTACTTCCTTAGATCTGGACAACTAAATATGACATTGCTCTTGATGCTTGCATTTTAAAATAAACAATAAAAATCTAGATGTACACAAATTGAAGTGAAGTGTTTTTTGATATGGTTTAAACCGGAGATCTGTAATGCAGTCGATAAACTCGTGTTGTTTAGTTAAATTATCGGATGATATCTATAAACTCAACCAGTGATGTTCTAAGGGTACATGGCGCCCGTATCGATGATGAAGACATCTGGCACCCCGTCTACCTATCTCCGTTGATACACTACTGAACTCAAGTTACAACACTGGTTAATAAACCAAGGGAAATAAATCTTCATGTCACTTTTCTGAATCTTTGTAAGGTCTAGTTCTCTTGTCACCATATAAGACATGCAGCAATAACCTTCAATACTTAATTTCTCCAATCCTACAGAAAGTATGTCGCTTTCTGTGTTATTTCATCCGGTAATTTCCGGCATTATGGGGAGGACGGGAGGACGTCACTTCTACAACACAAGCTAATGCGGAGATAGTTCCGTTTTTTTAAACCTAGCAATACATAGATGGTGTGGGTTTTTTTAAAAAATAAATATTCAAATGTAGCTTACAGCACAACACTAGATGTAAAATTAATAATCCAGTGTTGGTACCTCTACACGCAATCGGGTTTTTATTTAAACCCAATGAAAATATCATGGCTGCATTGTCCCGAAAAATGCTATTAAGATGTACAGGTTAGGTATAAGTTTCACGGAAAATATACCTTTCATGTATGTATGTACGTATGTATGTATGTATGTATGTATGTATGTATGTATGTATGTATGTATGTATGTATGTATGTATGTATGTATGTATGTATGTATGTATGTATGTATGTATGTATGTATGTATGTATGTATGTATGTATGTATGTATGTATGTATGTATGTATGTATGTGTGTATGTAGAAGGAATCAACCCAGCATGCTTTTATGTTTTTCCTCTGCCTGACTCGTTGCCGATTTTATTTTTTACTTTAGTGTATTTTTCTTGCAAAATATTTTTTGTTTATTCTTCATAAAGATAGACACATAGTTTTACGACTGAGCATAGCTTTGTTTACTCTAGAAATCTATGGGATATTTGGAACTAGGAAGCCATTTTTTGGCTGTACTCTTTATAGTAACTGCTCAACGATGTTCTTCGGAAGTATTTATGTAGCTGTGTTTTACTGAACACTTGCAGAAAGAACACGTGACAACCTAACGTGCAGATTTAGAACTAGATATATACCGTATCATATACACCTTTGAGATTAATAAGACTTCATTTCTTGTTTTTGTTTTATTTCTTTTCAGATTATACACTTCACAACCATTTGTTTTAATCAAAAGTTTCGCCTAATGCCTCATTGTTTACCCTAAATTTTCTCAGATTCAGTAAGTAGATGATGATATTCACCAGCTATATATTTAGTCACCGCATAATATTGTTGATTCGAGAATGTTATAGGAGGCGGGTTCTCTTACCCTTATATAATTGTTAACATGTCCTAGGTACAAAATGAAATTATATCAACTTAAGCCATGTTCAAAAGATATAATACTGATTCAAAATATACAGACATGAATTGATCCATCTACGCTGTGTTTCAGCACATAAAGGATGAAGACAGAATGGAATTGGATTTAAAATATAGAATTTATACAGAAATATGAAAAATGTATGATTTTCCCACTAATGGTTATCAAATCATATTTTTTTATATATAAATATGACTAATGTGTGAATCTTTAACCAAGGTTGATCGATGTATAGAATTTGTACCAATCTATTAATAATGTATATTCATTCACAAGAAGGATATATATATATATATATATATATATATATATATATATATATATATATATATATATATATATATATATATATATATATATTATGGACTTTTACTCCTAAAGCCATATCGAATTTTTGATTATATATGATATTCAATAATAATGATTCTAAAAGTTAAAAATGTGGCTCATGGCGTCTAGTTTACGATAAGGACATGTTCTGGTTCCACGGCTCTCATCAAATGGTCAAAGGCCATCACTCACGGCCCGTCCACGCCTCCCAGCCTACCGAATGACCTCTTAAGAAGTTCGTTATTCCAAACATACCCGTTCGTCCCCAAAGTTCTGGTCCCTCACTGCAAGTAAAACAGTACCGTCCTTTAAGATAACGTTACCATCGACGGCAGCATTTGAGTTACACCAAACCCCACAGAGTTCTACGACTCATCATCAAAATAAAAACACAACAATCGGTTATACAGCCAAAGATTGTTTTGTAGAGTGGACATGTTCTTGACAAAGCTTGTTGTATTGTAAATTACACAAAGAAAATTTACTGTAAAAAATACTCTGATCGTGTTGAACATCCCCCAAAATATAAAAAAACCCTAAATCCCCTACCACTCAAAAAATAGCCATCACACTGGGAAAACTAAGCAAAATTATTTGAAAATTACAATATTTGTTCTATATTTAATATGAACGATTTTACTAAAACATAAAACTGAATTTAGAAATTCGGGTTTTAATAAAAAAAAAAAACACTTATATATTTTCCTTTAATGAGGTGGGTTTTCACAGAATTGGCAATGAAAAATTGGCAGCTGTCTATACGTAATGATGGGTCCTTGTCAAATATTCATTCTAGACACTGTTAACCATGTTCAAAATAAATAGAGCAGCACAACGTTACATTTTTCCAATGAAGTACAATTTAAAATGTTTAGCAAGGTTAAAATTTATCATCTGAGAGTAAAACATCACTGTGTACTGAAATAGCAAGCAGAGAACCGGATGGGGAAGAGTGGTTACGTGTATATGTTACCGCAGAACTTACATTAAATTTTCTTTTCTAATGTGTCACTTTAAGATGTCAATATGAATTAAACTAGAATAAATATTTGTCCTCGAACCTACTATTTTAATCTAAATTGATGAAATATCATGTAAATGAAGCACGATTTAAATTGTTAATAGAATTACTGTCATTCCTACACAATTACATTTCATAGGCAATGAGCATGCCTTGGATTCAAGTTACGAAAATATATTCAAAAGCTCCTTTCAATTATTAAGTTATAAGTGACTTGAAAGCCTTCGCAATTTGTTTCAAATGCGACAGTATTGTCCCTATAACATAGCACCTTTCAGCGACGCAGTCTGTAATGGGTCTTGTCGTCTAGACTTAGTTTTTGAAAACTGGTGGCTATTTTCCTGTATTGTGAAAACTGAATCACGAAGGTTATTGTATGCCAGTCTATAAAAGGTGTAAATTTTCAGTAACACCCACGCAACAACTGAAATTACAAGAATGCGTTTTGTTGAGGACACACACACACAAACACACATACATACATACATACATACATACATACATACATACATACATACATACATACATACATACATACATACATACATACATACATACATACATACATACATACATACATACATACATACATACATACATACATACATACATACATGTTCGTGTTGTTCGTCCGTCGAGTCGACGAAGACCACTCTAGTCATCCGTGAGTTGGAAGGGCTGGTTCTGTGTAGTGTGTGCGCAGGTGGCTGAAAAGGCCCATCCTTGCACGGAAGGTTCGGTTTCAGAATGGACACGAAATAAGTGGGACATCTCCAGGAGGGTCGCTGGCACTTGCTTTTCTGACTTGCCTCTTTATCTCTGCAGCTGCTATCCTGCTCGATTCGCACAGCTTGGAGCCTTTGTGCATATCGGAACGAAAGTGACTCGATCACTAGCTGTTTGCTCCCATGAGTCAGGGTTTATGTTGACTGCTTTCAATGCAGCTTTCGAATTATCTTTGAAGTGTTTCTTCTGACCTCCGTGGGATCTCTGTCCTTGCTGTAGCTCGCCATAGAAGAGTCTCTTAGGCATCCGGTGGTCTGGCATGCGTATAACATGTCCCGCCCAGCGTAGCTGGGACAGCATCAGGATGATGTGAATGCTGGGGAGACCTGCTTTGGCTAGTACCTCGATGTCTGGAACCTTGTCCTGCCATTTGATGTTGAATATTTTCCTGAAGCTTATAGTGTGAAAGTGGTTCAGCTTCCTGGCATGGCGTTGATACACCGTCCATGTTTCGCATGCGTAGAGTAATGTGGGGAGTACAACTGCCCTGTAGACCTTTAGTTTGGTCGTGATGCTGATGCCTCTTCTATTCCATACATTCTCATACAATCTGCCAAAAATTGCGCTGGTTCACCTCATCGTCAATAGTGACACTCTGTGAATCTGTGCTGCCAAGGTAGGTGAAGTGTTTCACTACGTTGAGTTTTTGGCTGTTGACGGTGATGCTTGGCTCAGGGCTGGCTGATGCAGTACTTCAGTCTTCTTAGTATTGATGGTGAAACCGAAGATTGTGCAGGAACTAGAGAACTTGTCAAAGCTGCGTTGCATGTCGTCTTCTGAGTCAGCATGGAGGGCGCAATCATCGTCAAATAACTCCGTAACGTTGTCTGTCATAACCTTGATTTTCACTTGTTGCATCCTGGGGTTGAACAGTTTTCCATCTGTACGGTACCTGATGCCGACTCCAACATCTCCGTCTCTGAAGGAATTAGTCAGCATGGCGGAGAAAAATAGACTGAATAGTGTTGGTGCCAGAACACAACCCTGTTTGACGTCATTGGTTACTGGGAATTGTTCAGATGATTCATTTTCCTGAACTCGCGTCTGCATGCCGTCGTGGAATTGCTAAACCATGGAAATAATTTTTTTGGACATCTATACTTGGCCATTACTTTCCATAGTCCTTCTCTGCTGACAGTATCAAAAGCCTTTGTCAAGTCGATGTAGATGGAGAAAATGTCAGCGGTTTGTTTTTGACATTTCTCTTGCAGCTGTCTTGCAGCAAACACCATGTCAATAGTCCCACTTTTATTCCGGAATCCGTACTGGCTTTCTGGCAGGTGTCCTTGATCAAGGTGCATAGTAAGACGGTTCAGTAGGATTCTGGCAAGTATCTTTCCTGCGATTGAGAGCAAAGAAATACCCCGATGGTTGTCGCAGACCTGTCGGTTTCCTTTGCGTTTGTATAGGTGGATTATGGAAGCATCTTTGACTTCCTGGTGGATTGTCTCTTGCTGACACATCTGCAAGATCGGTTCGTGGATCCTTTCAATCAGGGCTACATCCCCTTTTTTGTAGACTTCTACTGGGATGGCATCTGATCCGGGAGCTTTGCCACTGGAGAGCTGATGAATCGCTTTCTGTGTCTCAAGAAAGGTTGGAGGGTCCTCCAGTGATTCGTTGATTGGTAATTGAGGGAGACGGTTGATGATTTCCTCGTTGATGGTCGAAGGGCGATTCAAGATACTGTCAAAATGTTCTGCCCATCGTTCAAGAATCTTTTCTTGTCAGTAATTAGAGTGTTACCATCTGCACTGAGAAGGGATGATGATCCAGCAGATGTAGGTCCATACACTTCCTTCAGGGCATTGTAGAAGTTTTTCATGTCATGTTTGTCTGCGTAGCCAAGTGTCTCGCATCTTACATAATTTTTGCTGAACCGTTCTGCGTATGTTGATGAATGCATGTTTACTGGAGGTGGAATCGGGGTTGTTAAGGTAGGTTTGGTGGAGGCGGTGTTTCTCAGCCATCAAATGCTTGATCTCAGCGCAGTTCTCATCAAACCAATCTTGGTGCTTTCTATATAAACACTGAGTCCTTCTTACCTTGGAAAGTCATTCTGTGTTAATCTGGGTGAGTGTATGTACATAAAGTCATTCTGTGTCATTCTGGGTGAGTACATGTACATAAAGTCATTCCTTGTTATTCGGATGGAGTGCATGCACATAAAGTCATTCTATGTCATTCGGAGTGAGTGCATGTACATATAGTCATTCTGTGTCATTCTGGGTGAGTACATGTACATAAAGTCATTCTGTGTCATTCGGAGTGAGTGCATGTACATAAAGTCATTCTGTGTCATTCGGAGTGAGTGCATGTACATAAAGTCATTCTGTGTCATTCGGAGTGAGTGCATGTACATATAGTCATTCTGTGTCATTCGGAGTGAGTGCATGTACATAAAGTCATTCTATGTCAATCGGAGTGAGTGTATGTACATATAGTCATTCTGTGTCATTCTGGATGAGTTTGGATAATTAAAAGGAATATGAATAAAAATACGTATTCATGGAAGACGCTTTAGACAATCATACAACCAACGGAAAATTCACCATTCTTTCCAAAATTAAAAATCAGTCCTCAGTGAGGGCATTCCATTAAACGAACTGTTGATCTCTCTCTCTCTCTCTCTCTCTCTCTCTCTCTCTCTCTCTCTCTCTCTCTCTCTCTCTCTCTCTCTCTCTCTCTCTCTCTCTCTCTCTCTCTCTCTCTCTCTCTCTCTCTCTCTCTCTCTCTCTCTCTCTCAAAACGTTTAAATTGAAAAAGGGTACGGAAGGAGATTCAAGGTGCAACAGAAAAACCTAATGTAGTAGTCACCAATCCAGAAAGAAATATTTGATAAATAGACACGTGAAGAGAAAGAAAGACAAACATTTGAATAATTGATTATTAACATAACGGGGAGATGCATGAAATGATTTTAATTAATGTATGCTACTAATTACCCGCTGTCATGGAACTAACGCTATCGAAAAATAGGATCCGTTCTGGAAATCGGTGAATATAGAACAGAGTATATGAGGATTTCCTTGGTCAGGATTGGTTGATGATGAAAGTTTGTTGTAACTGTAAAAAAATAGAGACTCTCGGTCCTTCAACAGTCCTGAGTTTGGAACACTCAGTACTGAAATTAGCATGTAAGTATATGGTGCGGAATTGAAAGCACATATGTCAAATACATGTAGGTTCAGAAAATGCCGCGGCTCATATCATTTTCTCTACATAAAAGCTGTTATCCAGGATACATCTATACTGATAAATATAGGTTTGATCATTAGCGCCTAGAAATTTAAAGTTATTGAAATTATAAAATCATGGTGTTTGCATTGGTTTACTATGGGAACTGAACTAGTATTGTCAGTACTATAGAGATTCAGCAACACAGTGACTCCATAAATACACGTTCAATTGACTGTTAGTATAAAAACTATTATATGTTTCTGTTTGTGATTAACAAGCAAAGTGAATTCCTTTGTAACCACGGAGTGACTTTCAGTGTGATATTAAACAACTCTTGCCGGGAGGTAGAAGTAGTTGCAGTATGTACAGTGTGTAGATTTGACTGATGATCCTAGATGGAGTACTTTGCTTATTGTTTAATTCAATGCAATCACACACACACACACACACACACACACACACACACACACACATAAATTTGCCATTTATAGAGTTCAGCAATCTGATATTTTCTTTTGCTGTGGTTTTGAATTTTGAACGTTATGCTTCAGATATAACCTTGTATCCCACTAATCTCATTCAGGGAGAGTTTTGAAACTTCATATTTTGGATTTTAATGGACTTATGCCACCTTACTTTAGTTTTAAATTATATGTGTTCTGGGGGAATTTAAGCCTTTTTTCGATCGCTTGGATGGCCTAGTGGTTAAAGCGTCCGCCTCGGATGCGAGAGGTCGCTGGTTCGAACACCAGCCGGTTCATACCAAAGACTTATAAACTAACGGATGCCTCGCTAAGCGCTCAGCGTTAAGAGGTTAGTATTAGGACTGGTCGGCCTGATGTCAGGATAATGTGACTGGGTTTGGGCATGAACTTGCAATATAATTTAATATTCACTAATGTAATCTTTGACAAGCAGAACTATGCGCATTGCTTAGTTATGCATTGAACTACTATTTCCGGGTCTGTCAAGAAAATTAAATGTATAGATAGGATACACGGTACTAATGGTGTGGAAAAATGCGATCCAATATGGGAATGGGTGAAGTTATCATAGAGTGTATACGAGATTATCCTAGCTGTAACTGAAAATAATAGATGATGGAAATTCAGTCCTCTAATAGTTTTGAGTCTGAAACGCTCATTAATAAAATCAGCACCTGATTATTTGGTGCGAAATTGAAAGCATATAGTTCAAAGACATTAGGTCCAGAAATGCCGCTGCATTTATCCTAATCTCCACACAGTCATCCAGTATGCATTTATGATAAATATAGGTTTGAACATGAGCACTCAGAAATTTAAAGTCGTTGATATCTTAATATCATGTGGAAACTGAATTCCTCCATTTCAAGATCATTTTCAGTCAGACGCATAATTCCCATTTCAAGATCATTTTCAGTCAGACGCATAATTCCCATGCATAGTTATTAACATGCTTAAATCCGTCATTTTCTCTATAATCGCAGTCATCAACTACTGTATTTCATTCATCCACATTAATCTGAATAACACTTGCAGTGTTGAGAAATAATTATTAATTTTAGCGAGTTTCGTGTTTTGACTTAATGGTTATCCCTTCTCGGCTGATTGAGGTTTCTGAGATAGTTTTATAATGTGGCGAGCATCATTGTGTTATGTGTATCACATCTTCTAGCCATATCGATAAGTCAACTGGCGTCAATCAGAAACGGTGCAAACATTTCATTGTAGTTGATGTAGTCGATGCGATTATGAAATCTGCAAATGTCTGGCAATCACGAAATTGTGTATACCTGATGTTTATATAGTATACCCGAACTAAAATATGCTTGGATTTCGATTCCGCGTATATCATTTCCCTGGAATAGTTTATTTACGTCTAAAATTATTTCAAACTTCTGAGTTTGATTCATCACATGCTGTACAAGCAAACTATTTGCAATGAGCAAATCGGTACTCTGGTCGACGATTTCACCAATAACCAGGATACAGATAGATTCGGGTTAGACAGTAACGTCACTCACAACCCAAGTTTTGTCAGGAAAATATCCGCGTGCAGGAACGTGAATATAAAATTGCATTATATTTTCGCAATCCATGCTATGTGATAGAATAATTTGATATATTGGTTGCTCTTGTATTTATTCGAAATGTTAGAGACGGTCAAAGGTATATCACATAACGCCACATTTTTAGATACACTATAGTATATTTTCACGTTAGCCATTACATAACTGAACTGGCAAATTATATTCATTTAAATGTTGCAGGTATTAAATGATGAGAATATGTTCTAGTTCTGTAAGATTATTCTTGTGTATCATATACGAACCGGGTTATTATAATAATATGGTACAGTTCTTCCCATGAAATGAATGAATATGCAAACCCACGTGCAACGTATAACATTGTATTTTTACATGACCGTGCCACATGTCTACACGGATTTTAGTCAAAAAAATTCAGCAGTCTTATTTTGGAGGAGTGAATCTTGAGGAGTGAATATTCGAGTGAAAATCCAAAATAGATTCAGTATTCTTATTTGACTGAAAACACATACACAAGTATAATGTCAATCATCAGCGATATCATTTTCGTTATATTGGTTGTTTAACTTAGTGCACATCACTTTGTCAAATCTATTGTTGGATATTATGCGCAAGATTTTGGTGTCCAATTGGATTTTATAATGTCAAGTATAATATCATAGTGCAAAAACGTACAGTTTTTAATGAAATCTTCGTCAAAGGCTTGTATATGTGATATTTGTTACATATTATTTTTGTATCCCATTACATGGTTTAATGTTGGGTCTCGTGAAGACGCAGTTTTGGCAAGCTAATACAGAGTAATTTCATCGATTCAATCTTTGAATTCGAAATTTTGGTCACGAAAGGCATTGTATGCAAGATAAGAAAGGAAACAAGTCTATTTTAAATCACATCGACTTAGGTATTCATGTCTCGAGAATTCTTTGCTGACAACTACAAAAAAATCCACTGATTACGTGTGATATATATTCCACCCTAACAATAAACCTAACGGTATACAGGTACGACTTAACTGAAGCGTTGCAATAACGTTCAAGGTATAGGGATTAAAAGTGTAAATATATAAAATCAACAGTAACACCGTAAAGCTGGGTCTTTGCTCATGCATGTCAGTCGCTGTGGGAACTACTTTCCGCGTCCTTGAAACTGTATTCTGGTAAATAGCCATCGATGTCCTTATTTCACTAGCAAAGAACACGCCTTGTATACAATTTTATTTCCCCGTGCTAGGTTAATATTTGAATAGCATCAGCACTTCTTCAACACCGTGTCCATACAAAAGGCTACTACCTTCACCATAAAAAGGTGTTTTGTGATTACTAGCAATTCATCACAAAAAGAAGTCTAATATTTATAAAATGTAACTTTTGTATGTGTGTGCGCTTGAGTGTATATATGTGGGCGCGCCTCGTGTGTTGCATGGTTAGCCTCAAAAATTGCATTATAACAATGCGATACAATGGGTTTGTGCACATGTTTACGGGTGGGGCTGGCTAATGGAGTTGGAGGAGACGCCATACTATTTTGGGTAGTGATATTAAGTCACCCAAAGGCTACACAATGAAGTATCAAGGTAAACTTCAATTTACAGAATATTTTTATGTAAAGGTATGTGTTGGGGGGGCTATGACTCAATAAACGATCATCTGGTCTAGATATTAAGCTTAAAAGTCCCATACAAACCTCAGTTGTATATGACATTAAATCATATGATACTGTATTCAAATTTTTTTAAACATCTAGCGTTTCTTATCTTTTCTTCTTCTTTTTTTGTCAGGAATAAGTTGTAATTTTTTAATTAAATTGTGTTATCTCAGCTCCAACCCCAACCTCCTTTCTAACATATCCACCATACAGTATTTAGTTCCTTATTATCGGTCCTATATCTTTATTCAAGTGAAAACGAGCGAAATATATTCATTAAATTTGTAGTGAAATATAAGTTTATACATGTCTAAAAACGGCACATTAATTTTTTTTTATCTACGTATTTAATTTTGTACGAAAGTAAGCTGAACAATACAGTATAGCATATATTGCTTTTAACGATTCAAAATATTTCAAGTTTGGCACAACTTGAGCAAGTTTATTATTTATATAGAATAACCTGGTATCTATGTCCATCCTGCCCATAACGAGTTACTTTTCGTGACAAACTATCAAAATCAACCTTCGGAATTTAAAGTTACGTGTCTTGAAACACGACCATCTAACCAGAATCCATAATTTAGATTGAAAGTCAGAAATGAAATCCCAAACGTTTTGAAACTTGGTAACATTTTGATGTGTATGAACGCGTTTTATATCACACTATTTTCTATGTAAGAGCATTTAATTTACAAAGTTACCAAATCAGCTTTGAGTCGGAATAGAAAAGACATGTAAACCTTTGGTTTAAAAAATGTATCAACAAGTATTTTTTTCTTTCACACATCACTATGGTTCTGTTGTTTTCTAAACAAATATTACAACCTAGAGGTCAACGTAAAACAGAATCTAACAAAAGTAGCATAGCAACCACTTCAAAATCTGGCTGAACGAGGTACATGCATTTATGCGGGTGACTTATTAAGGCACTGATCATTTGATAAGGCTGCCGGCTGGAGGGTTCAATTCAATAATAATATTTTCCAGCTGATTTTATTTCTTCATATTTACTTCAAAATTCTGATGCATTTATCTTAATTTTATTTTTGTGTATGATCAAATATGAAATAATATTTATGAAAGTCAATTTGATTTCTCTCTCAAAGCTCAAAGAAATGATAAAGAATAAAGAATGCTGGATTGTACTTATAAAAAAAGCCCAAACATTCTAGTCTCCTTACCAAAAAATATTAAATGGTCAATATCTAATTCAAAGCCAGTTTCTTGTTCGTACTTTAAATGTTTTATGTTATGTAAACTCGCGCGTGAAGTGTGAAAGTCGTGTCAGTCCTATTTTCGAAATTTTATTTATCCTGGATAATAGTAAAACCACTTGGTATTAAGAAATATATAATATAAAACCAAACAAAACGCTAGAGTAAATATACAGAGAAAGTGAAAGGCAAGATATTAGCCGAGATGTCCGTGAAAGGCAAGACATTAGACGAGATGTCCGACTTTCTACATACCCGTAATCTCCTTACTCTGAACAATATGGCGGCAGTTCAAATGTTACCCGTGCTCACGTACATGAGTGCAGTAGAGAGCATTGTAAGGTCGAATAGACATAATCTTGAAAAATATAATTTAGTTTTTGCCTGTGTTATATTATAGTCTCAATGCCGTTCAGTAGAAAAACTAAATTTGAACTGCTTTTTTGCGTACATTGTAATATTAATAACATTGTAAGTTGAAGGACTCACGGTCTTAAATCAGTTTTCATGGTAAACCTATGCAAACACCATGGTTTCATTTATAGTAAAGTAAATTACACCTGCATATGTGGAGTCACTGTATTGCCGTAGCTGTCTATAGGAATCACGGTAGTAATTCAATTCCCATAGTAAACCTATGCAAACACCAAGATATTAAAAATTCAATAACTTAAAATTTTCTAGTGCCCATGATCAAACCTATATTTATCAGTATATACGAAACCTGGATGTCAGCTTCTGTGTAGAGGAAAGAAAATGAGCCGCGGCAATTTCTGAACCTGCATGTGTTTGAAATATGTGCTTTCAATTCCGCACCAAAGAGTCAGGTGCTAATTTTCGTAATGAGTGTTCCAACTCAAGATAGTTAAAGTATTGAAATTCCATCAATAAAACAGTGTCTCTATTTTTATTCACTTTCAACTAGGATAAGCTTTCACACGATTCTTTTTCCTAAAACATAACCTACATTATTAACCAATCCTGGCCAGCCAAACCCACATCTACTCTACTCTATCTGTTCACCCATTTCTTGGCTGGTTCCTATTTGTCCATACCATTTGTGCCTTGTGTCCTATATCCACTCTTGATTTTCTTGAAGGATTAGTAGTTTAATACATAAATAAGCAATGTGAATAGTTCTGCTTGTCAAAGATTACATTAATGTATCTATTCAATTATATTGCAAGTTCTTTTTTACCTAAAGAGCAATGGTGCATTTCAGGCAACATTCAGATATATATATATATATATATATATATATATATATATATATATATATATATATATATATATATATATATATATATATATATATATATATATGAGATATATTTAAGAAAATCAGTAAAAGATTAAAATAAAGCTGTTTAATAAGAGTCATCTTTTTAATATCACCATTTATCTCTCTTCAATTTAATATTAAAATATGTTACCAGCCTTGTCATATTATATAATTAAGGGGATAAAGGTCAAGGTTACCATCTATATGTAAATGTATTATTACAGAGAAATAGATTTAAATGCCACAAATACCTAATATTCCTCTCAGAAGACATTTAATTTAAAACTATAGTAAGGTAGCCATAAGTCCATTAATTGCAAAATATGAATTTTCAAAATATTCACTGAAAGAAATCAGTAGGAAATTTCTGAACCTGCATGTGTTTGCAACATGTGCTTTCAAATCCGCATTTTAGTAATGAGTGTTCCAATTCAAGACTGTTAAAGTATTGAAATTTCATCAATGTGTCTATTTTTTCACTTACAACTAGGATAAGCGCTCAAAAGATTCTTTTTCCTAAAACATAACTTACATTATTAACCAATCATGGCCAGACAAACCCAAATATACTCTATTTCCAAGCTGGTTCCCATTTTTTCTTACCATTAGTACCGTGTGTCCTGAAGTGATTTGGATTTTTTTGTGGTTAAAACTGGAAATCCGTATTGGCAGTCTGACCAGACCAGTCTGTTTCATCTTATAATTTGATAGTCAAAACATGTTTACGAGTAGAGACAAATTCAGCCACCAAAATATAACATATTTTTACACGAGTATCTAACTGCATTTAATATATTTCATTAACATCTTATAGTGCAAGTGTCAGCTGATCTAGTTCCCTCGGACACAAAATTTATTGAAACTGTAATTTGCACAGTTCAGCACACATTGTGCGCTAAACCAAAACAATAAAGATATTTAACAATTTTGCGATCGAATCCTAAGGCAGCTGTATATGTCCATGTAGTGATTTTGTTCATTCTCCAATATATCCCAAGTTGAAGGAAAGATAATATAAACGATTTAAAATTCTCCAATATAACCCAAGTTGAAGGAAAGATAATATAAACGATTTAAAAATATAATTTTACAACAGAGACTTTTATGAAGGCGTAAATAGCTGATATCTTTAATCTTTCCTCCGAAGAAACGTTACATATTGGCAACTACCATGACATACATAATCAGTGAGGATTGAGTACTGGCCACAGAGCAGTAAATTAATCAATACTTTCATTTTCTGAACATACTCTCAATAGTCGTATCTTCAAATTAAACTGCTAGAAAGGTTTAAACAATTATCATTAAAATAGAGGTATGACTTTGTAATCAAAGTTCAAGGCTGTTATCGTCAACCATGGTTTCTTGATCAATGGCATGTTATGTCCATTTTATCTTTCTAGCAAGAGGACACATTGTGTGGTACAAATTACGCATAAGTTAATAGATTAATTAATGAATTAATGAATTAATGAAATTATATTTAAAGCAAACGAAGATTGGTGTATAAGACAATCGTCATAGTATAGTTTAAGGGAAGTAAGAGGCAAAGTGAAGCAAAGATAAGATGTAATTACTGCATGATATTAAAGAGATCTTTCTCAAAAACCTGGCAAGGGAAGCGTTTACACCCGAGTTACAAAATCTTTCTTGAGTTCTACTGAGAACGCTTTGTTAACAATTGTATCTCAACATTATTTTAACAACAATAGATATCAGCAACATACAATGAACATCAAATATCCCTGAAAAGGGTTTTCAAATGCGAAGTACAGGAACTGCAATTAAAAAATAAAACCAACAATACAAAAAAGATACTTGTGAAAAACAAAACAAGCCCCCACCTGGATTACTAAGCACGTCCAGCGAGTCGGGATTACTAGAGAATTAGAGAATGAAAGCCAGATCGATCCACTTTGAATGTAATTGTTGTTTAAAACTGTTTTTAAGTGTATCTGCATATGCCAGAGAAATAGAAACAAAAACAAGTATTTATCTATTTATTTACTAATCTTCTTTTCATATCCTAAATCGCTGAATTAATTGTAAACGGAAAACAAACAAATATATATATATATATATATATATATATATATATATATATATATATATATATATATATATATATATATATATATATAGATTGTATAAGCTTTAAGTGTCAAAATATGCTTAAACGACAGAATTTTCCTTTTATAATTTTTTTTTATGTGTACACCGTCCAAGTTGTTTTGTTGAACGTTACGCTAAAAGTACATTTCCTCAAGCAATTTTCCGGAGAAACGCATGTAATGGTTTTTACATTTTTCAATTCTTTAAGGTAATATCATAATAACTACATTTCTTTTTGCCATCTATTTAAACTTTGATTATGGGGTATAAAATTCATTTTCAATGGCGTGTACTGAGCTATTTAAATCTTCAAAACACCACTCTTTTCAATTCAAGACACGATCAATCTGATCACTTTAGGGTATTATTATAGGCCCACGCAGAATAGGGACGGGTGAATTGGAGACTTATGATGTAGTGCGTAGCATAGGGCTTGAATGTTAAAATAAATAAAATATAAAACAGCATTGATACTTCGTCGTCCTTTGACGATTTCGTCACTCATGGATGAAATCGCTGTTAGAACTACTTTCTTTGTCATTGAAACCGTAGTGGTTCTGAAAGAAAGCCACTGATGATTTGTTTTTGTCAAAAAAAAGTTGTATCTAATGTTTAGGACCAGGAAAATATTCAAATTATTATTGTTTTTTAAGAATATGTTTTGCGTAGAATAATATCCCACCAGTATATTGCTGATGATTACTTTCATTCAATTTCTGGGATTGTGTTCATGACGTCTACGTCAACAAGAATAGATTTCGTAAAAAAAAGGTGATTTTGTCACAGGATATATTTTGCGAGAAATGAATATGTACAAGGAACAACGGCCAATCATGTAAACATTGACATTTTTTACACGGGTTCAAAAATAGTTACGGTAGATATGCACACCACTATGGACAATTTCTGACACTTAGGTTTCATCTATATAATCAAGAAATTTCAAATATATCAGCTTTACATTGTTTACATCAGAATAGGTATTTTGTCCTAATGGTTGGCCTCTACATACAGTTATTTTAAGATGTTGTTACTAAAACATGACACAAAAATGGTGCCAAAAAAAGTGTTGAGAAATTATTGAACATGTTATTTGCTGAATTTTTAACGTGATTGATGCACATTGCATTTTAAATAATATAATGATATGTCCTAAAGAATCATCATGCGTGAAGTTATCTGTCCACATAACAGGTGTGCATTTATCCAGTCCAAATAACAGAATGAAGATATACTGTCCACAAATTTTTCTTTTGAAGTTACCCTATGCACATAACAGGTGGAAGAAAATGTTCCCTTTCAGTATCGTGATCATAAAACAAAGGATGGATGCTATTACATTCCCTCCATTAATTCGGTATGCAATGGTAAATAAACTGCATATCTGATGAATTATTCAAATAACATTTTGCGTGCGCACACGAATATATATATATATATATATATATATATATATATATATATATATATATATATATATATATATATATATATATACATACAAGATAATTTTATATTAATCTCGTGAATACAGCTCTCTCTCTCTCTCTCTCTCTCTCTCTCTCTCTCTCTCTCTCTCTCTCTCTCTCTCTCTCTCTCTCTCTCTCTCTCTCTCTCTCTCTCTCTCTCTCTAGATCTCTCTCTAGATCTCTCTCTCTCTAGATCTCTCTCTCTCTCTCTCTCTAAATCTCTCTCTAGAAGTTTCCGGCGGAGATTCGAAGGTACAACGCGGAAATCTAATACTGCACAACATCGAATGTGGTCTATACTAGCCCCAGCAAGAAAACTTTGATAGACGAATGAAGAGAAAGACAGACAGATTCAGATGTATCCAAATATTGGATCATTAAAATAATGTGGAAATGTATAAAATGATTTTAAATAAATTAGGCTGCTCAAATATTTGTAGAAAATGGGATCATGTCTGGAAATGCGTGACGATAAAATAGAGTATATGTGGGTTTGTTTGGTCAGGACTGGTTGATAATGAAATTTATTTGTAATTGTATAAAATAGAAACACTGTTTTCTGATGGAATTTCGATTCTTTAACTGACTTGAGTTTGGAACACTCAATAACTGTCTTGAGTTTGGAACACTCAATACTGAAATTAGCAGCTCATTCTTTGGTGCGGAATTGAAAGCACATATATCAAACATATGTAGGTTCAGAAAATTCCGCAGTTCATAACCTTTTTTCTACACAGAAGCTGTCACCCAGGATACATACTGATAAATCTAGGTTTCATCAAGAGCAGTTAGAAATGTTAAGTTAACTGAAATTTTGATAAAATGATATTTGCAGAAGTTTACTATGGGGACTGTTAGTCCTATAGAAAGCCGGAACAAAACAGTAACTACAAAAATACATGTGCAATTTACTTTAATATAACCATAGACTGACTTTCAGTTGGATATTAATCAACTATTGAGATATATCAACTACTGCCCGGGGGTGGGGTGTACAGTGGGGAGATTTGACTATACTAGGTGGAGTACTAAGAATATTGGTTAATATCTAATAATGACATCTTAAATAAAAGTGACTCTTTATTAGATAGTTTAATCTTGAATTTTTTTCTTAATTTCTTAAATAAAGCTTAACTACTTGAATATTGCTTGAACCATTTATATATTGGTGAACATGAAATTATATTATTTAATATTCACTGACGTAATCTTTGACAAGACGTATGCTTGTTGCTTGCCTAGACTTGTAGAGACATCACTATTGATTGTGGCGAGTTCGGTGTTCCGACTTAATGGCTATCCCGTCTCGGCTGATTGAGGGTTCTGTGATAGCCCATTTGTGTAGCCAGCATATCCCTTCTCGGCTAATTGAGGGTTCTGTGATTGCCCATTTGTGTAGCCAGCATATCCCGTCTCGGCTGATTGAGGGTTCTGTGATAGCCCATTTGTGTAGCCAGCATATCCCTTCTCGGCTAATTGAGGGTTCTGTGATTGCCCATTTGTGTAGCCAGCATATCCCGTCTCGGCTGATTGAGGGTTCTGTGATAGCCCATTTGTGCAGCCAGCATATACTGTTTTGGCTGATAGAGGGTTCTGTGATTGCCCATTTGTGTAGCCAGCATCATCGTGACAGGTGTAACGCAAGTTTAGAATGTCCACTTTTTTGGGAGCATCTTCAGCTGTGGAGGAACGTGAAATATAAAAGAATTGTTTGACATAACAGATGCTTTAGTATTAACATTGAATTTTACTGATAGACAAATAATCCCATGTTATTAGATACGCTATAGTCTATTTTGAAGTTAGCCTTTGTAACTGAACAGACTAACTGAATTCATTTCAATGTTTAATGTATTAAATGATGAGAAAATGTTTCAGTTCTGATAGTAGGATACTGATTCATGTAACCTAATTATAATAATAACATTGTGCAATTCTTTTGATGAAATGAGTTAAATGCAAGTTCACGTGCGCACATGCGTAAAGTATATTCTTTCCATTTGTACGTGACCATGCCTCGTGTAGTACACGGCTTTAGTCATTACATTTTCTGATTTTAGAGGTGTGAATTTGGAGGTATAACTATGGGTCTGAATTAGGAGGTGTGAATTTGGATGTGTGAATTTGGAGGTGTAACTGTGGGTCTGAATTAGGAGGTGTGAATTTAGAGGTGTGAATTTGGAGGTATAACCATGGGTCTGAATTAGGAAGTGTGAATTTGGAGGTGTAACCATGGGTCTGAATTAGGAGGTGTGAATTTGGAGGTGTAACTATAGGTCTGAATTAGGAGATGTGAATTTGGAGGTGTGAATTTGGAGGTGAAACTATGGGTCTGAATTAGGGTGTGAATTTGGAAGTGTGAATTTGGACGTGTAACTATGGGTCTCAATTAGGAGATGTGAATTTGGAGGTGTAACTATGGGTCTGAATTTGGAGGTTGGATTTTGGAGGTGTAACTATGGGTCTAAAATAGGAGATGTGAATTTGGAGGTGTGAATTAGGTGTTGTAACTATGGGTCTGAATTAGGAGGTGTGAATTAGGAGATGCGAATTTCGCTGTAGATCCGATATCATAGGTGCATAAATCAATGACCTTTGTATAGCCTGTGCTATTGCGGTGGTGAGGATGGCTCAGAGAAAGACTGGTTTTCTGGTGGTGAGGGAGCAAAGCTTAGGGACCAACCATTCTGCTGGGAACAAGGTGGCTCTTGTGGGATCATTTGGCAGACTGGTAGGGGCAGGCAATGCTTGATAGTCTTTTCATTATCCAACAGAGCGATGGAACTGAAAATATTTTGCGGTTGTCAACTGTACTCCTTGAGTTCTGTTTTTGAATTTTTCACTTTTTAAGTGAATATCCAAAATATACTCTGTATCCCTATTTGACTGGAAAAAAAACACTCACGCACACACAGGTATAAATCCTAAATATGGATTAAATAGTATTTGTATTTGTACAAAATTCATACACTCGTTCATGGTTGTGTAATTCTATACTTTTATACCTTTGGTGGCAAATGCAGCACTGTTCATTTGTCTATTCATTGCTAGTTGTTTAACTCTGTGCATATCATTTTGCCAAATTCATTGTTGGAATATATGCGCACAAGTTTGGTGTCAGATGGAATATTGTTTCAATAACATTATAAGTACACATTACATTCACGAAATTGTTTTAGTGTCTTGTTATAATCTAATCCCGACCCGAATCGTGGTCCGACACGGGCTGTACGATTTAGTAGAAGGATAATGTGGGTATTTTTACATACTGAGATAGCATATATTTCTCTCATCTCTTGATTCACAATTCGATACATTTGATCTCCTAAGAGAAATATACTAACGTCACTCATTAATTATAGGTTACTGCATTTGTATGGGAAAATATGAACTGGTTTTTCGAATGGCTATACTGCACGACCTTGGTGGTGCAGTATATCCATCCGAAAAAAACGAGTTCATATTTTTCCAAATGCAGTAACCTTTTCATTAAATGCTCATATTTTGTTTCATTACAAAAGACGTAATAATAAATTCCTTCAATACACAATAATAGTATTCATGCGCATATAGCTCCGCCCACCGACCTTTTAACTTCATAGCGTACCGCGCGCTCGTGCATCAAGCGCGAGGAGTACAATATGAAGGTGTTCAATATCGGGGAATATTTAACAATTCTGACAATGTAAAGATAACGGAAAAAAAATGAGCATATAATAATTCATTTTCTGATACAGGTCCACATGCAGTTTGCCATTAAAGTTACGGTAATGCTTGGTTTTTCACTAATAACTGCTTTCATCATTGCAGACCTGTCATCTTTAAAACAAAGCTTATCCGTTATTATGATCTTTGTTCATTTTGTCCCGTTTGTGTTATTCTTTGTTGATATCGACCAGTCAAGCAATATTTTAAAGAAACGATCCGTCTCTTTCACAATTAATGCGTCTTTTTGCCATAACCAGTGGTTCCATCATAGGCTAGACTCTTCCTTCGTTCACTAGCTTTGGATTAATGTCTGTATTTTCCACAGAAATCATTCATATGAAGTACATGAATGTCTTCTGTTGATATGCTCTTCAAAGGACATTTCAAGTTCAAATATGTCAAATCCGTTACAGTCATTTAGAATTCTGTTTGCAAAAACTGCCGGAAAATCATGTTGGATTTTTATTCAAGGCTCTGTACTATGGTTGGCAGAATAGATATATTGATATATTGTTGTTGTTGGGCTTAAAGCCATTTTTCAGCACATGATAGGCTATTCATGGCGGCCAGTATTATTGGTGGAGGAAGAAACCGGGAAATCACCGGAAAGAACCACCGACCCACGAGAAGCTACTGGCAAGCTTTCTCACATATCCACATTCGCCGATTCCTAGACTCGAACCCACGTAGACAGAGGTGAGATGGCAGTGATCCGTAACGGACAGCGCTTTAGACCACTCGGCCACTCGGGGCCCCACACATTTATAATGTGCTTTGGAAGTACTTTTAGACTGATATAAAACAAGCAGTGTCAAGTATAATCTTATAATGCAATGAAAGCAGATAACAAATTTTGTATGAAGTTTTGTTTCTAACATTTGTATATGTGATATTTGTTGCACACTGTATACTGTAACAAATGTTTCACCCATATTAACAGCATATATTGATCGATAAAAGTTTGGTTAGTGTTATATTTACGACCAAATGAAGGTTCATTTTAGTAGGTAATGGATGGAGGAGATCGCAAGAGACAATACATTTTCTGACTGGGATTTTATCGGATGCATGTCCTATTACAATGTTTGATGATGCGCTTGGCAACACGCAGTTTTTTTTTGGAAGCTAATACAGAGTATTTTGATCGATTCACTCCTTCAAGTCAAATTTTGATTATGAAGTCAATTATATACATGGTGGTAAACGAGTCTATTACCAATCTCTTATAATGAGCTATTCAAGTCTTGAGAAGTCTTCTTTGCTGACAACCACTATAAATCCGAGTGCTTCACTACTTACGTTTGATGTATATTCCACGCTAATAATAAACCTAAAGGTATTAAGGTACGACGAATTGGAGAGCTGTAATAAAATTTAAGGTAGGGGTGTGAGGTGTAAATAGACAAAATCACAGCAAGACATTTAAAGTTGGGTCTTTGACGTCACCGTTGCTCATGCTTGTCAGTCGTTGCGGGAATTACTTTCCACGTCCTTAAAACTAAGCTTTCCGGAAAATGGCCCTTCTCTTAGAAAATAGCACGTCTTATATACAGTTTGTTTTCTCCTTACTATATTAAGATTATAGTATCAGCAAATCTTCACCCCTATGTCCACACAGAAGACTCCCACCATCGCCCTCGAAAAGTGTTTTAATGGTCACTAGCATTTGAATAAACATAGCATTGTAACAATGTGATACAATGAGTCTGGGCACTTGTTGATGGGCGTGGGTAGTTAATGCAGGTTGGGAGTCTCCGTGCTATTTTGGGTAGTGATATGAACTCAAACATCCCGAAAGGGCAAGTAATCAAGTGTCATGGTAAATTTCTATATATACACCGATTCATGTCAGAAAACTGAAGAAGTATACACCTTAATTACTATGATCACGTAAATTGTTCTTGTTATTTATTTCAACAACGTATCTGTGTCAAATCATTTGCGCACTATCCCTAATCTTGCTTTGCCATAATATCGAAGGTGGTATATTTTCTATTCTGAATACCGGATTGGTAAAATATCTCCACAAAACTTTCTTCTCTGTATGTGTTTGTTATCTCGTATAATATAGTATGTATTGACTTTATTATATAATATAACTGTAATAGTCTTATGTCACTCTTCAGATGTACAGAATTATTGTAGGTCAATGAGTGATGGATGGGTGGCTATGATATAGATAGGACGATATTAGGCTTAAGTGTGTGCGTGTGTGCGTGTGATTTTGAGGTTTATTTTAAAACAGATTTGACAATTTTTCAGTCATACCATACAATTTTAAGTTGTATATGTGATTAATGCATATCATATTGCATTGAACTTTGCATTACGACATTCAGCATTGCATTTTTATTTCTTCATGTCATGTCAGACTGCTTCGGCGGCTTAGTGGTTAATGCGTCTGCCTCGGACGCTGGAGGTCGCGGGTTCGTACCCTGGCCGAATCATACCGAAAACTTATAAAAATGATACTAACAGCTGCTTCGCTAGTAACCCACATTAAGATGTTAGTGTCAGGAATGGTTGGCCTGGTGTCAGAATAATGTGACTGGATTTGGACATCATGCTAAAATAATGTCACAACAAATATTTCTTTCACACCAGTTCAAACATTGGTATGGTTCTTTTGTTTTCAAAAGCTACTTTGCAAACTGCACGTCAGTAAAAAAAATAAAATCTAAAAAGTAACAATATCAACTGCCACCAAGACCTGGCTGAACAAGGTACAAGTATTTAGGTGGAACCCTAGCAAGGCACTGACCATTTGATAATGGCTGCCAGAGGAAGGGTTCATTTCAACTATATTCTTTTCCAGCGGATTTTATTTCTTCATATTTACTTCAAACTTTTAAAGCATCATTTTTAGTATTATTTTCGGGTAAGACTAAATAAATCAGGAATAATATTTATGAAAATTAAAGTATTTTCTTTCACACAACTCCAGCAAATTGAAAAGAATAATAAGATGCTGGATTATTTAACAAAAACAACAATCCGTGCCTCATTCCACAGGCAGATTAAATGATCGAGATCTATTTTTAAGTCAAATTTTGTTCCTACTTTCAAAGATAAAGCTCTGTAACTACCAACAAATCAGGTGGGCACCAGTAATCTAAAATAGCGGTTAGACGAATGGCAAAAGTTGGTTTGACCTCTGAAGCGGGAGCGCTCTGAACCATCAAATGATTAAGACAGTCGTCGGTTTCCTAGTGTCAAATGTAATTTATCGTAGATGTTAAGATGTGGTGACCTTAAGACATAGTTAATATAAATCCAAACAAACCACCGAAGTAAACATACTGAAAAAGCGAAGGATAATATGTTAGCCGAAATGTCAAACTTTCTACGCACCTGTGGTCACCATCCTCTGAACAATATGGCGGCAGTTCAACTAGTACTCATGCCATGTACTTGAGTGCGAAAGAGAACATTGTTTTTCTGTGTTAATAAGAGTAAGGTCAAATGGACAGAATCTTTAAAAATATAATTTAGTTGGTTGTTATTGCATATATATATATATATATATATATATATATATATATATATATATATATATATATATATATATATATATATATATATATATATATATATATATATATATATATATATGAGCTGCCTTTTTCGTACAGTGTAATAGAAATAACACTACATTTTGAAGTGATGTGGATTTTGATGTGGTTAAAACAGAAGATTCCTAATGACAGTTTGACACCAGGCCAATATATTTCGTTATATAAATTGAGATTCAAAACACGTTGTTTACAAGCAGAAACACATTCATCCACCAAAATACAAGATCTTTTTAAAATGAGCATCTAAATATATTTGATATATTGAATGCATGTCCTTTAGTGCAAGTAGGAACCTCTATGCATAGCCTTTAACGGTATCCTTACAGTAAACAAACAAGCTATATCAAAAGTTTATAAGAGCATTTCACGTTCCGACACTTCTTACATCTTTTTTGTGGAGAAAGATGTGATGAATTATGGGTAATTAAGACTCGGGAAATGTTACGAGATTACAAAATAATAGAATCAGTGGTGTTCCGTAAGGTAATCATAGTAATATAGCATATTACAAAACTGATTTTAAAAGATTTGATATTTCTTTTCGACAAAAAGATTTTATTTCTAAAAGTGTCATGCACTTTTTGCAAATTCTCATAAAAAGTATCTAACATAAGATATTATTGATAATTTCAACACAAAACCATGATCGGCCTTCAACAGGCATGCTTGACTCCCGAGTCATGGTCAAAAGGCATGTGTTACTGCTTAGCCATTGTCGGTCGTCAACAGATGAGTGTGAAGGCAGTCAGGATTGGTCGTTGAAAAGAATGCTTGCTGTTTCGTGTTCAACTGAAGACATTACATTAAGTTTCTATAAGTGTAGACGTTGTAAAACTGTCAAAAATATTAATAGAAGCCTATTGTGAAAAGTGACATTTGGAAATATTCTAAGAGTGAATTTTTAAAATGGTGATTTGTTAAAACACATTATTTAGAAAAGTTATTTATGTGAATCTCGCCTGATAAAATTTAAAAAAGGATGGTAATTTAGGTATTGTTACATCGAACCTGCTGGAATATAAATTAATGGTGGTATGTGCTTGGCGAGTCGGCTACTTTGGCATCGTTGAGTGTGTGTGTTTGTTTTTTCTAATAGATCGGTGTAGAGTGGCCATGCAGCAGCAGAGAGAGAGAGAGAGAGAGAGAGAGAGAGAGAGAGAGAGAGAGAGAGAGAGAGAGAGAGAGAGAGAGAGAGGATGGGTGGGGTTCAATTACTCCATTCCTACACCATTATTATAAACGATCAGCATAATATCAATACAATCTAACAGGTGACAATACACGTATTCCTGTATTGCTTAATGTATGTAGCGAACATACCACCGTACATCTATTAAGGTTATTTGCATTGGTTATAACCATGACTCTGCTAACATGGTCGGGCAGTCAATACGAGTACAGATATAATTTTGATAGCCACCTATAACATTCCATAAAATAGGGTGATAAAGAGTGCTTGAAAGAGACCAAGTAATTGAAATTCCCGCTATATGTGATTATTCCTCCAAGAGTCCGAGGAAATTCAAGTTATTATTGTTAGGACCTTACAATGATATCCGGAAAAGTGGTACGAAAACTATTCTGCAACAAAATATACTTATGATATACCTTTTACCCCCGCCCTTTCCGGTCTTCCTGTATTGCATGTTGTGTATGCAGAACAAATGCTTCCCTTAAAGATCAAGTCTATTTAGATTCCATGAAAAAAAAACAGTGAATGAGACATACGCTTATCATAAGATTATTATGGTAGATAATGTTTCAGAATAAAAAAATTGTTTTTGAAGGCAGTTAAGTGCATTTGATTTACTCCAATAAAGGTAATAATCTATATATAAAGCTGGTACTGAGCAAAGCCATTTTTACGAATAAGTCAAATTAACCTGAGATAACAATGTTATTATCTTGATAAGGAAAAATATTGTAGTGATACCACATTCTTCTAACTCAACACTAATTAACCACCTTAAAACTAGGGAAATAATTCTCCAACGCCATCTGCAGGATTCACATTCTCTTGCCTTAATAGAAGACGGTTTAGAAGCCTCTTTCAAATAACAATGTTTCTGCAGCTTAGAAATAACCGCCACCCTTGTCACCTATTTCAAAAGAATCTAAGGTTGTGGCGTTAATTTCGTTCCGTTTGTCAAACCTATCCCTTAATATATGAATAGATCCATCATTAATCATACTATTTTAGTATTAATGATTCACGACTAAACATTACATTGTTGCAATATTAAATGAAATAAAAAGATTTGTACAAAATTCATTATTTAACATACACACACTTAAACTACAGGGTCGTAACAAACTCCACAGGGGTTTGTTATGTCATGTATGACAATATCATCGTAAGAAAAATGGCGTCAAACTCCAAGACAAGAACAAGAAGTAAAACTAAGGGTATTGCTCAGTTCATAGTGTAGGGCTGGGAGGGGGGCGGGGCGCGGTAAACCTGCAAAATGAAATACACATTATATACAAGCGAGGTTTAAATGTTAACTTACAGAAGTAAATACACTCAACACTGTTCACTGAAGAATGTGGGTAAAAACTGTTCTCGAGACTGACAGATGTTTATTAAACATTGCATATTTACGCAGTAAATATGTGATGCCATTCCGACTCAAAATTGATGACTGACAGATGTTTATTAAACATTGCATATTTACGCAGTAAATATGTGATGCCATTCCGATTTAAAATCAGTCTCTTATTTTTACATATTCTGTAATTTGCTGTTCGAAGTCAAGAACTACAGATATCCGGTCATATATGCATTACAATACATATGGGAATTTCTGCACCCAGTAAACCTCCTTTTACACCAATATTGCAACAATGTAATGTTTAGTCAAAGTGACATTAGGTTCTGTAAACATCGATCGTCTAATGCTCTCTAAAGGGTACTACATCAGAGACATCGTGCGCTCATTGGATATTCTGTGTTGAAAATGACTGTGTAAAATGTTCTGCTTATTAGAAAGGATGCTTGTTCTTTGACTTATAGTATGCAAAAAAAAGTGTCAAATATTTTTAAACGTTAATACTAGTTTAACTTTGTTTGGGACTATTTTCAGTGGAAAACAATATGCGATAAAAAGAATCGCACATACGTAATAATTCAATATTAAATTTATTAAATCCGTTGAATAATTTTCAGCTTTTGTTCGCCAGGCTAAGGAAAAGCGGGACATTATTCAACTCATTTCATAAATTCAGCATTAAATAATTATCAATTTGAGGTCCTCTATGTTTATTATGACTGTCATTAGACCCATTATTAAGATCTAGGCTGCATATTCATGACATTTTCCATATAGATGTAAAGTTGGATATAAACATGTGTGTGTGTTTGTGTGTGTGTGTGTGTGTTTGCAATATTCATATATAGAAGTGCTCATTCTGTCGTTAAGTTTGATTTCTTTCACCTATTATATATCAATTTCACCTGCCAAACGAATAACTCCTGAGTTGTCCCACAACCATTAATTACATAATAGTGTTTATTTTATAATCTTTTGCTTGTATATATGCGACTTCTCGATGAGTCTTTTCAAATAATTTTCTTAATTAAACAATAATATCTCATCCCGAGTTATTGAGTGCCGACAAACTAATGAGCATCCTGTATCTCACGAGATGATTTGTTTATTTGAAAGCTAAATATTTCGATACTATCATCGAGAACTTTGACCCTGCTTTCAAAAAGAGCAATACATATGTGATAGAAAATTAGGTAGTCAAAATAAATACTCAGACTCTAAAATGTATGACATCTGAAATCACAGACCAATATCTACAAAAGGTTAGTGTGATAAAAAGACAATCTTAATGTAAAGTCACGGTTATAACGTCATTCACTTCGATAATATAGCGGAAGCGTTTGTGGAGAATATATCTGGCGTCACTGTAATGTAAAAAAAACAAACTAAAATCGTTAGATAATAATTGGTACACTATTATACTATAGGAATCCCAATATATTACGAGGAAATAATAAATATAACGAAACGATAGCCTAATCTTCTACATAAATTCACGGACATTAAACTGGCACCATCATTATCATGTATATTGCTAGTCATTATACTTGTAAACATAAGTTAACTCATCAACTGCCATTTTGTGAAGCATGTGGAACATGCACTCTTTTACCAGTGAAAAGTTCCAGGAATTTTAGCTGCTGACAATGGCATTACTTTAAGTCCCTATAACGACAAAATATCATTGTCAATACATGTTTTATTATTGATCTCCTGAGCCTGGTGGAAATGTAAGCATATAAACTGATGGAGGTCTTACGTTTTGAGCTAGTTTTTTTTTATTCTTTCAAAGTATGTGCTCCTATAGCATTTCAAGTGTGGCACGAATAATTTACCCGGAAAGCTGTACCCAGTTCGAAAATACTCCAGTAATACTACCAATGTAATACACAAGTATATCAGCACACATGTATAATGTACAATATCCATTTTAGAGTGGTTTTGAAAAGTGATTCCCATGGATAACAGTAAAATGTGTAAATCACGGTAATATTTTGGTTCAGAATAGCTTTATCTCCATTCCTTCTGTAAATTTCTTGACATCTGGTTCAAAGTGTTCAAACCTTTTCTAAACGTGCAGTAGTTTTAAACTATTGATCATTTGCTTAGAAGTCACAGTTTGTGTCCATCCTAGCACACTCTAGTCTTGCTCTTTATCAGCATTTTTATCATGCTACTATATACATATCATTACATTGAACAGTCTTTTTCTATTGAAATGGAAGGTATTACACCACTATTTGAAACAAATCATTGTGGAAACATGCTAAATTAAACTCCTATTTCATTGCCAAGATAGTCGGATTGTCTCAACATTGTAATAACATATTTATCACCATTTTGTGGGCCACAAAATTACGATTCTATGCTTGACTTTGGCCTTAAAATTTGGGGTGCCGGGTGAGTGAGTGGTCTAAGCCGCTCACATTTAGCAATCACTTACACCTCACTTCTGTTCGAGCAAGTTCGAGTGTTAAACTAGACTAACGTGAGTATGTGAGAAAGCTTGCCAGTACTTTGCCGTGGGTCGATGGTTCTTTCTCCACAAGATATGTATTGCCAGCCATGTTCTTAACAGGGCACGAACTCTACAACAACATTGACAACGACAAATTGAATTGTCTTAAGGTTGTTGCAGGTAGAAGTAGGGCGTAATCAATGCCGGTCGCAAAGAAGATATTGCTTTTAGCACAACTCTTATTGTATCCGTAACGTTATCGTCATGAAACTTCTGTGCTGCTGTACCAAAGAAAACTAAACGTCTGTTCTGAAATTAGCGGAAGTTGGTTGATAGGCAGGCACGAGGTTAACTTTTAGAATCGATCATAATCATGAATGATCTTTTTTTTTAGTGCCGAGATATATTGCTCTTGTAGGAAGCGGACAGATAAAATTCATCACAATATATACATCATTTTAACGAGAGGAAAGGTATCAAATTCATATATCATAAAAATCATAATTAAATGCTGATGGTGTCAATTTTAGCAGTCAAGAATCTTGCAAAATTACTCAATTGATTTGGCTGCAATTGTTAGATACTTCCGAAAGGAACAATATTTAACTTGGACGGGAATTGTTACACTACCTATTATGAAATTTAGTGACCCACATTGTAAGGTTTTGCCTTACTAAAAAAGTAATAGAAGTAAATGTACCATAAGTTAGATAAACTATGGTTGTTGTTGGGCTTAACGCCAATTTTCAGCACACGATAGGCTATTCATGGCGGCCAGTATTAATGGTGGATGAAGAAACCGGGAAATCACCGGAAAGAACCACCGACCCACGAGAAGCTACTGGCAAGCTTTCTCACATATCCACATTCGCCGAATCCTAGACTCGAACACACACAGACAGAGGTGAGATGGCAGTGATCCGTAACGGACAGCGCTTTAGACCACTCGGGGCCCCTGATAAACTATGGGCTTCTGAAATAATTATAATACAATGAACGGTTTTGATAATATCATGGTCTATAGTGAAGTAAATGCAGGTCTTGCAACATAAAAAGGTACTATTATTTGTGGACATGGACCATGAACCAGAGTGAACTTAAACTATATCAGAATGATAAAGAGAGTGAGTACACTTTCGAAACATCTCGGCCAGATGCAGTAGTTGAGTGGTTAATCCGGTGTGAGGGCCATTCGAATATGTAATAGATCATATAAGTAAGATGGCATTCTACCTCATGCATGTCGGTGAAACAATGTCCACGAATGTTGGTGTAGAGCAGAGATTTGCTTTCGTATACAAAGAAATGAACCTTTGCTTTCGTATACAAAGAAATGAACTTTTATAGATCTTCAACTATTTAAAGCCAGTGTGTTACCCTACTCAAAGATTAAAAAAATATTTTGCAAATAGTTCGTTTCCTGGGTACATCAGCAAATCATAATATCACTATATCATATCACTATATATTTGACTAATAGGTGCACTTGTTACATCTTCAAACAACACAAAATAATGGAAAATCCTTAATCGCCAAAACGTTTGGTCAAAATTTAGACAATTAGTTTTCATCAGTGTGAGCAGCTGTACTAGAAACAGACGTTGGAAGCTGTATATGTTATATACATGTTCATTTAAACATAAATATCCCAAGACATATAGGCATTTAACATTTGACTTAACTTAGTGGACTTATCGATTTGTCAGTGTTCATTTGCAATTGATTTTCAATTTGAATTTCTAAATAACAGTTTGTTTATGTTTTTATGAACCTTTCCAAGTTCCACATGCATCGTTGTATAAATAGTACAAACTTTCGCGGTGAGTTTAACTAACCATCAGTAACGCTATTGGAAGATGTGTTGCCTAATGTTGTGTAATGTGTTCATTGGTTTCTCTTTAATATACTTTATTGAATTGTTCAAAAACTTAAATTTCAGTTTCTTTATTGAACAGACCAGAAATCTATAACATCAAATATTTACAATTTGTGACAACCTGTTAAAAGTTAGGACTTTGCACACGTTAATGTTACGTAATAAATTGATATTGGTGCATGAATAAAGAAAAGTGAGCATCCTGTTCGGTTATTTTTTTTAAACTCATTTATCAGTGGTTACAAGATATTCAGGAAGAATCTTTGCTTAATACAAAGAATCAAATGTGAATGATAACAATGAAGGATCACGAAAGTGTTTAGATGAAAATAAAACTAGACTTTTCTTGATTTATTTATCCAATATCTAAAGAGTATTATTATTTGCATCAGACAGGAAATTTGTTCACTCGTTTTGAACAAATGCGCGGGAATGTTACAATACAGTCATTCTGCAGGTATCCACGATAGTAAGGTCTAATGTGTGTGATGGTTTTGTCATATCTTATGCTGTTAAAGCTAGCGAAATTTGGGAGAATGATAGTTCCGCGAGTTTTATTGTGTCAGCTCTTCTGTGGGCATGGTGAGGAATAATAATCGGTAACCTGGTTACTCGGCTTGAAAAGAAGAAATTGTAAATGCAAATGATTTGGGTTCCGGGAACCAGCTTTACGACTCAAGGCACTTAGCTACTGATAGATAGAAAACTATTCAGATGCCCCTGCATATAACCACGTACATGCTTAAAGAGTATGACATTATACTGTTACCAAGTTCACATATGCCGCTGGTAAATTCCTTAGTATCTGGCACTTACCAAAGTAGCTTAAACTTCATGGCTTAGTCAAAACGGAGAATCGAGATACGTGTTTTATAAATGCAGAATTATACTTATTATTAAAGAATGAATTACCCTCTGAAAGTAAAGGCAAACAGAAGAAGAGATTTCAACGAAGTGGCTTGTAATAGCTATATGGCTTGCATTGACCCGAAGTGGCTTGTACTAGCTATATGGCTTGCATTGACCCGAAGTGGCTCGTACTAGCTATACGGCTTGCATTGACCCGAAGTGGCTCGTACTAGCTATACGGCTTGCATTGACCCGAAGTGGCTCGTACTAGCTATACGGCTTGCATTGACCCGAAGTGGCTCGAACTAGCTATACGGCTTGCATTGACCCGAAGTGGCTCGTACTAGCTATACGGCTTGCATTGACCCGAAGTGGCTCGTACTAGCTATACGGCTTGCATTGACCCAAAGTGGCTCGTACTAGCTATACGGCTTGCATTGACCCGAAGTGGCTCGTACTAGCTATACGGCTTGCATTGACCCGAAGTGGCTCGTACTAGCTATACGGCTTGCATTGACCCGAAGTGGCTCGTACTAGCTATACGGCTTGCATTGACCCGAAGTGGCTCGTACTAGCTATACGGCTTGCATTGACCCGAAGTGGCTCGTACTAGCTATACGGCTTGCATTGACCCGAAGTGGCTCGTACTAGCTATACGGCTTGCATTGACCCGAAGTGGCTCGTACTAGCTATACGGCTTGCATTGACCCGAAGTGGCTCGTACTAGCTATACGGCTTGCATTGACCCGAAGTGGCTCGTACTAGCTATACGGCTTGCATTGACCCGAAGTGGCTCGTACTAGCTATACGGCTTGCATTGACCCGAAGTGGCTCGTACTAGCTATACGGCTTGCATTGACCCGAAGTGGCTCGTACTTGCTATACGGCTTGCATTGACCCGAAGTGGCTCGTACTTGCTATACGGCTTGCATTGACCCGAAGTGGCTCGTACTTGCTATACGGCTTGCATTGACCCGAAGTGGCTCGTACTTGCTATACGGCTTGCATTGACCCGAAGTGGCTCGTACTTGCTATACGGCTTGCATTGACCCGAAGTGGCTCGTACTTGCTATACGGCTTGCATTGACCCGAAGTGGCTCGTACTTGCTATACGGCTTGCATTGACCCGAAGTGGCTCGTACTTGCTATACGGCTTGCATTGACCCGAAGTGGCTCGTACTTGCTATACGGCTTGCATTGACCCGAAGTGGCTCGTACTTGCTATACGGCTTGCATTGACCCGAAGTGGCTCGTACTTGCTATACGGCTTGCATTGACCCGAAGTGGCTCGTACTTGCTATACGGCTTGCATTGACCCGAAGTGGCTCGTACTTGCTATACGGCTTGCATTGACCCGAAGTGGCTCGTACTTGCTATACGGCTTGCATTGACCCGAAGTGGCTCGTACTTGCTATACGGCTTGCATTGACCCGAAGTGGCTCGTACTTGCTATACGGCTTGCATTGACCCGAAGTGGCTCGTACTTGCTATACGGCTTGCATTGACCCGAAGTGGCTCGTACTTGCTATACGGCTTGCATTGACCCGAAGTGGCTCGTACTTGCTATAAGCTTGCATTGACCCGAAGTGGCTCGTACTTGCTATACGGCTTGCATTGACCCGAAGTGGCTCGTACTTGCTATACGGCTTGCATTGACCCGAAGTGGCTCGTACTTGCTATACGGCTTGCATTGACCCGAAGTGGCTCGTACTTGCTATACGGCTTGCATTGACCCGAAGTGGCTCGTACTTGCTATACGGCTTGCATTGACCCGAAGTGGCTCGTACTTGCTATACGGCTTGCATTGACCCGAAGTGGCTCGTACTTGCTATACGGCTTGCATTGACCCGAAGTGGCTCGTACTTGCTATACGGCTTGCATTGACCCGAAGTGGCTCGTACTTGCTATACGGCTTGCATTGACCCGAAGTGGCTCGTACTTGCTATACGGCTTGCATTGACCCGAAGTGGCTCGTACTTGCTATACGGCTTGCATTGACCCGAAGTGGCTCGTACTTGCTATACGGCTTGCATTGACCCGAAGTGGCTCGTACTTGCTATACGGCTTGCATTGACCCGAAGTGGCTCGTACTTGCTATACGGCTTGCATTGACCCGAAGTGGCTCGTACTTGCTATACGGCTTGCATTGACCCGAAGTGGCTCGTACTTGCTATACGGCTTGCATTGACCCGAAGTGGCTCGTACTTGCTATACGGCTTGCATTGACCCGAAGTGGCTCGTACTTGCTATACGGCTTGCATTGACCCGAAGTGGCTCGTACTTGCTATACGGCTTGCATTGACCCGAAGTGGCTCGTACTTGCTATACGGCTTGCATTGACCCGAAGTGGCTCGTACTTGCTATACGGCTTGCATTGACCCGAAGTGGCTCGTACTTGCTATACGGCTTGCATTGACCCGAAGTGGCTCGTACTTGCTATACGGCTTGCATTGACCCGAAGTGGCTCGTACTTGCTATACGGCTTGCATTGACCCGAAGTGGCTCGTACTTGCTATACGGCTTGCATTGACCCGAAGTGGCTCGTACTTGCTATACGGCTTGCATTGACCCGAAGTGGCTCGTACTTGCTATACGGCTTGCATTGACCCGAAGTGGCTCGTACTTGCTATACGGCTTGCATTGACCCGAAGTGGCTCGTACTTGCTATACGGCTTGCATTGACCCGAAGTGGCTCGTACTTGCTATACGGCTTGCATTGACCCGAAGTGGCTCGTACTTGCTATACGGCTTGCATTGACCCGAAGTGGCTCGTACTTGCTATACGGCTTGCATTGACCCGAAGTGGCTCGTACTTGCTATACGGCTTGCATTGACCCGAAGTGGCTCGTACTTGCTATACGGCTTGCATTGACCCGAAGTGGCTCGTACTTGCTATACGGCTTGCATTGACCCGAAGTGGCTCGTACTTGCTATACGGCTTGCATTGACCCGAAGTGGCTCGTACTTGCTATACGGCTTGCATTGACCCGAAGTGGCTCGTACTTGCTATACGGCTTGCATTGACCCGAAGTGGCTCGTACTTGCTATACGGCTTGCATTGACCCGAAGTGGCTCGTACTAACTATATGGCTTGCATTGACCCGAAGTGGCTTGTACTAACTATATGGCTTGCATTGACCCGAAGTGGCTTGTACTAACTATATGGCTTGCATTGACCCGAAGTGGCTTGTACTAACTATATGGCTTGCATTGACCCAAAGTTGTTTTTACTATATGGTTTGTATTGACCCAAAGTTGTTTTTACTATATGGTTTATATTGACACAAAGTTGTTTTTACTATATGGTTTATATTGACAAAGTTGTTTTTACTATATGGTTTATATTGACACAAAGTTTTACTATATGGTTTATATTGACCCAAAGTTGTTTTTACTATATGGTTTTTATTGACGCAAAGTTGTTTTTACTGTATGGTTTTTATTGACACAAAGTTGCATTTACTATATGGTTTATATTGACACAAAGTTGTTTTTACTATATGATTTGTATTGACACAAAGTTGTTTTTACTATATGATTTGTATTGACACAAAGTTGTTTTTACTATATGGTTTTTATTGACGCAAAGTTGTTTTTACTGTATTGTTTGTATTGACACAAAGTTGCTTTTACTATATGGTTTGTATTGACAAAGTTGTTTTTACCATATGGCTTGTATTGACACAAAGTTGTTTTTACTATTATGGTTTGTATTGACACAAAGTTGTTTTTACTATTATGGTTTGTATTGACGCAAAGTTGTTTTTACTATTATGGTTTGTATTGACACAAAGTTGTTTTTACTAAATATGGTTTGTATTGACACAAAGTTGTTTTTACTATATGGTTTGTATGGACACAAAGTTGTTTTTACTATATGATTTGTATTGACACAAAGTTGTTTTTACTATGATTTGTATTGACTTTTTATAGCTCCAGAGTCAGTTCAATACCCCTATGTTCGGATTCATTCCTTTAAAAATGGATCTATGTAAAACAGCCTTTCTGGAAATGCACATTTATAGTCAAGTACATTAAAGTAATGTACTTGAATGGCAAGGATAATACTATTCTCCAGGTAGGCAAAAAGCGCATGGAAAGATTGGAATATTGGAATATATGTAGACATAAAGTCTGTCATGACCCGAATGTTTCCAACACAGGCAGCGTATTTTACAATAGAAAGTTTCTTTAAATTCAGTTGAACAATAAAACGAAACCATTAATAGAATATAAGGCAAGTGTATTGAATAAATGTTCCCTTACAAGGGTTTCATGGGCCAAATTAGTTTGACCCGTATTGCTGATATTTTAGTCTTAGAACATTTTTTCTTTCAAAATAATACTTAAGCTCTTTCGTTTTATTCACGCGACGATTCTTAGTCTTTAATTGTCATGTAGTCAGTTCATGCTGACGATAGATTAACTATACGTCTTTCGCATTTGCAGTCTGCTCAAGTTTAAAATTTTTTATCCTTCTTAAAACAATATTCTTTTCCGAATGTATGGGCTTCACAAATTGACGTACGAGTCTAGTTAAAGATACGACATTTAAAAGGAACAAAAAATTCTTTGAAAATGGTACAATATCAGCATGACGTTAAGAGATGTATAGAGACAATGGTATCAAAAGGAGAAAATGAGCTAAAGATGTTTTCATATTAACTTGTTTTATCTGGAATCTTCAAATTAATTATTTCGTTCATAAATGTTCTATTTTAAGGTGTCAAGGGCACAAATAGTACATTTGTAGGCACACTTAAATATATTCATTGGCCTTAGTTGTGAACATGATTCATTTAAAGTTACATAACTTTATGGGCAGTGGTACAGGATAGCACAGCATCACTGGCCGGAAGTCTTCCTCGATGTCAACGGCCAGGGCGGAATGGCTCCAAGATGAGCTCAACGACCATGTGCTCAGTGTCAGGGTGTTCAACATTATATCAGTGGATTTCGCCTGTGGTCATCCAGTCTGGAGAAGGATGGGCTCCGCCAGTCTGTATCTTGCCCTTGACGCCATATAAAGACAATAAATAATTCATCCATACCAAATCGGTCGCAGCTGGGTCAACAATTACCTCACCTTCCTCTGCACACCATGTATGCTACTGGTGCCCTCACTACCAAGATCCGTGGTAGAGACATCTTCATCGGTACATGGAACATTAGAACATTGAGGAATTTTGGAAAAGTTAAATTATTTTACACGTGTTGAAGAGGTACAACTGGATCATTATCGGTCTCTGCGAAGTGCGTTGGAAAAACTTGGGCGAAATAAGAACAGATGAAGAGCACGAGCTCTACTTCAGCGAAATATGGTACAAACAACAATGGCGTTTGTGGATTTCTTGATCACAAGGACATTGAGAACAGCATTATGGGTTGCTGACCATTCTCATGCAGGCTCATTACCTTCCGCCTGAGGGTGACTCCTTTCAGCAGCATAATCACAGGCCTACACAACTACATGTATGATGACAAAGAACTTGAGAATGTTTATAACCAACTGCAAGATATCATGGACAACTCACCCAAGAAGGACATTCTGTTTGTAAAAGCAGACTGGAATTCAAAGGTGGAAGTTGATTCACAGACAAACTAGCAAAGCACATGTGCTCCCGTCGGCAATGCAGAAACAAATCTTTTTTGAATCTTTTGTAAGTTAGACAAATTAAGCTTAACAAGACGGCATATATTGCTTGTAGCTGTTAGATGCAAACTATTTTATCTTGACATTGACTATCCAAGTTAATTACATGACTGCTTTGCTGTGGGACAGAATTATTGATATTTAATTTTTTGCTGTTTTGTTTGTAAATTGTCCTAAAGTCGTTGCTTCACGTGGCAAAGTATCATATTGAAGCTTAGAATTACAAGTCATGTGTCTTGAAACACGACTGGCGAACTAGAGCTAGAAATATTTTTGCTTGTTTTGAAACATGTATGATTTCCATATATATCAACGCCTTTTTTCTCTTTATAAGCCCTTTCCTCACATTGTTTTCCTAGGTTGACTTTACGATGTTTCACATCTCTTGCTTTGTTAAGCTTTCAAACGGAATTCAAACGACAGTTAAAGTTTCAAATGGAATACAAACGACAAAGTTTCAGTTAAACTATGTATCAGCAAGCATTATCTCCTTTACATTTCTTCAAACACTTAAGAGTTTCATTCATATTGAAACGTAGCACTACATAACTACTGGCCATCATAAACCTTTAATCAAGAAAATTAATATAATATATCTGAACAATATAGTTATATGTTATTGGGTTTATTCCAAATAATTATAACTTCCATGACCTCGAGATTAAACGGTCTATCTTTAATTCAAAACGCGACTAATCTTACTCGTAATGACAAAAGCTCTCTATCATCACACGAGTTAGGTGGGCGCTTGTAATGTAAACAATAGAAGGCAAAAGTTGCTGTGAACTTTTATAGAAAGAGTGCTCTAAAAACATGCATAAAACAATCGCATCCGTTTTATTTTCAAATCTCATTTATCCTAGAACATGCAAGAGACTCTAAATGTTGAGCAAAACTTAGTACACATTGAAACAAAATATTCAAGAACATATACTAAGAAATTGAATGACTAAACATTAATAGTGTCATCTGACATGTACACCACTATGATTAACGTTCTCGTGACAACATAGCGGTATTTCACCTTGTACCATACACAGTTCGTTTTCGTATTCGACTTGTTAGGAAACGGCTCGTTCTATGTAACAAAAAGAAAAAAAAGGCACACAACAACCATTACAAATTTTAACAATCATACAATTTATTTTACTAAAATACAAAATAATGTAAATTATTTTAAAACAATACTTACGGTTTACAGGAATGATCCAAATTTTGTTCAAAAAAAATGATAAACAATATAAGTCCTGAAAAAAAGTTCTAAACAGTCTAAAGTAGTGATGTTCCGGTCCAAAATGGCGGTTGACCACGTCAGACGAAGGCTAACTTAATTTCCAGAATTTTTCACAAAACAAACAAGGTATGTGTTGTCCCGTTCAAAAATTAGGGAGAAAAATGTCCATATAGACAATGTTGCTCGCTAGGAAAGATAAAGAAGTGAAGGATAGTTCCGCTAACACGGCATGTTATTTTACGTAGACATAATAACGAATTCTTCTTCTGGCACAACAAATTAAAAGTTGTATGACTCGACTTGACTACGACAGTCTGTCCGTGATTGTTAGCTCTCGAACAGGACAGTTTGTATGTGCCTGTATGAATCACAAAATCTCAAAGCATATATGGGAAGGCTAATGCGTAGCCTGAACTACAATTGCACGAGAAAGCATGCAATTTCCCAATACTTCTGAACAATGAATTTTTGTCATCATACACAGCACGTGCCAACATGAATCACATCTACGACTCATGTAAACTTATCAAAAACATGTTAGACGATATAATGAAATAAAATGAAATAAAAAAGATTTATATAAAATTGATTTTTAACACACTTGAACTCCAGGGTCGTAACACCTTCCCCCATAAAAAGAAAAAAAAGTTTAATGTAATAAAACTTTTTATAGCAGATATTAATTCTACACAAAGTAAAAATTTGAAATAATATAAACTCATAAATTAATAAAAACGACATTTCTACACAGGAAATTCTGAAATAGCATTGACCTTAATTATAGTTTTAATATGTCCATGTCCCACAATATGTCCTAGGAAGGTAACACGTGCATGGCATAACTCTTTTAGATAAATAGTCAGATTTGCATCAGTGAATATGTTGAAGAACGTCCGAATCTTAGTTGTATGTCCTTTTCAGGTGTTGTTTTAAATGATATCATCAATATATACATCGCAGTTGTCTAGACCAGAAATCATCATATTCATAAGGCGTTGAAATTGAAAAAAAAATCTTCATCCCAAAATAAAAAACACTGAATTGGTATAGTTCATCTGGAGTCACAAATTTCTATTTCTTTTCTCTTCCTTTACGGGAATTTGCAAAACTTCAGGAGGTCGAATTTAGTGACGTATTGGCTTTCTGTTTTGTCGTTCAGATTCTTAGCAGTGGAAAGGGGTCTATTTTTGTCACAATTCTCTTTCCTATAATCCTTACACATTTCGTAAATTTATACTGTTTGTGAACTCCACTCTTACTGGGCTCTATACATTTATCCAGTAATTACTGAATCCCTTTTTTTAAAAAAACGTGTAAAATTTGGTTTGTCCTTGTAAGCACATCTGGAAACATGTTTATATTTGGACAACAAATTATTAAGTTCAGTTTTTTCTTGCAAATTAAAACAGTTTCTGGTCTAGATTTTTCACAACATCCGAATTCTGCAGACTTGTTCCAATATTAGCAGTATCCAGTTGATATCCTTCATGTGAATATACATTTGGTGGGACAGTACAACTAAATTGATTGCATTTATTTGGCTATTTCTTTAAAAACAGTAGTACTCCATTAATTTATTTAGACTTGAGTACGAATGTTATAATCTAAATCATTTTCTTCTTTACTATGTAAGGACCATATAATCTTAATTGCAGAAAATTGTGCAGAATTTGCAAGAGAGAATGGACTTTATTGCAGGACCCAAAAATTCTCTCTAGTACGTATTGGTGAAACCATAGTTTCACTTTCTACTTGATTTGCATTCAAGTGCAATAAGCTGGAATATACCAGACTTTAACTTTGACCTTTGACCAAACTGATCAAACTTGAGACGGCCAAATTGAGCAAAATTCCTTAAAGGAATTACTTCTGAAATACTTGTTGACACATGGTTGATTGTCAGCAAAGTTTGGTTACATGGCATGGTCTTTGGTAAGAGATCTATAAAATCTACTACAACTCTACCTAATGGTCTGTCAAATGCAGGAATTGGTTTCGAGTGAGCCTTATGAAAGTTTAGTTTCGTTTTCATACAATTTGACATACCTGACAAGATCTGCAAAACTTTGAAATATCACGTTTCATTTTCGGCCAATGAGTCAAGATTTTGTGATACATTTTATTTATTCCCAAATGACCACCCATAGAAGTTTCATGGGCCAAACAAAGTATTTCTTGTCTGTAAATTTTTGGAACCAAGATTTGATATTTTACTGAGCAATTTTTACTAGCAGGTACCTGGGGAGGTCTCCATTGTCTCAGAACTCCATTTTTAATGAAGTAACAGACAGGTAATTCAGTTGCGTCAGTTTCACTAACAGCCCGCTGAAACAAACAGGAGATCTCAGGATCCTTCTCCTGTTCAACGACAAGTGATTGTCGTTTATCACCCTGATCAGATAAAAGAGAATGAGTATTCAAAAGAGGATCACTATGATCAATACCTATGGACTGATCCAAATTAGAAGTGAAAGTGACTTCATCAAAAGCTTGACCAATACATGTGTCAGCTAAAGGAACAAAGTCCTTTTTAAAATCATTATCAAGAATCTTATTTGCCAAAGCTCTGGTAACTGAACAAGCTGAACAAAAATCAGGGATTTCTTTTTCAATAGGATCAACTTTTTGATCCAAAAGAAGGCTTGTCAGTTACAAGTGGATTGACCATAACCTTGTCTCCAGCTAAGTCGTTGCCTAGCAACAAATGAACGCCCTCAACAGGCAAAGTATACACTACACCTACGATCACAGGTCCTGAAACTAAGTCTGATGTCAAATTAACATAATGGAGAGGAACATTAGCAAAGCCGCACTCCACTCCCTGAATGAGAACATTCTCATTAGAACAGGTCTTCTAAGAAGGCAAAACACCTGATACTAAAACCTCTGAGAAGATCCTGTATCCCTTAAAATTTTAATAGGGATAGGATTGGCCAAATCACCCGAGAGTGATATAGAACCTTTCGACATGAATGGTTCAAAATTCTCCAAAATACACCAAAATACAATCAGACTGAGGTTTATCAGACCTATCAAATGTATTGTTTTCAATACATGACCTTGACCTTCTAGAAATGAGAGCAATTGGTATAAGTCTATCTTGATTCTGGTGCCTATATTTCAATTTGAAGCACTCAGAAATGACGTGTCTTTTTTTCTTACAATAGGTACACGTAGGTGGAGACCAGGATTTAGAATCAAGTCTCTCAGACTTCATTTTTAGAAGTTGTGCCAGATTGATTTTTACTGAGTCATTTGTTTGAAAAAAACTTTCTATCAGAAGGTTGCTGAGTGAAAGTTTTGTTTACAACAACTTTATGAGTTAATACCTATCTGCAGCCAGAGCAGCATTTTCCAATGTCTTGACCTCATGATTTTATGAGTTAATACCTATCTGCAGCCAGAGCAGCATTTTCCAATGTCTTGACCTCTTGATCAAGGTGATTTTTGATATCACTGGAAATACAGTTTTTGAACTCTTCGAGTAATACCAGTTGTTCAAGTCTTTCATAATCATGTTCAATTTTCTCAGACACCATCTCTTGAACAACTGTTCTTTTTCCCTAGCAAATTCAACATAAGTTTGTATATTGTCCTTTTTATAACATCTGAACTTTTGTCGATATACCTCAGGAACTAACTCGTAACCTTTCAAGATGCTTTCCATAACCAAATCGTAATCAGAACTTTGTTGTACTGATAGAGATATATAGATATTTCTGGCCTTGCCATGAAGTACACTCTGCAATAATTGAGTCCAATACTCTCTTGGCCATTTTGAAATCTCAGCTACTTTTTCAAACACTATAAAATATTTGTCTACTTCCTTTTCACTAAAAGGTGGAACTAATTTGATATTTCCCATAATGTCAAACTTTTCATGAGATGTTGAATCATGCCCGTCACTTGCCAGATCTAATTCTCATTTTAATTTGCATCTCTCTCTTTCTTCAAATTGCAATCTCATTTCTTCTTTCTCAAGTTCAAGTTGTTCTTTTTGTAGTTCAAGTTGCCTTTCTTTTTCTTTTTCTAATTGTATTCTCCTTTGTTCTTTTTGTAATTCTAATTGTATTTGCCTATCCTTTTCTTTCTCCTTTTCTAATTGCATTCTCATTTGTTCGCCTATCTTTTTCTTTCTCTAATTGCATTCTCATTTGTTCTTTTTCTAGTTGTGCCCGCTGAAACTCAAATTTATATTTTAACTTTAGCTCTGCAATTTTAACGTCAGCATCGGTTAAGGCCTTGCTGACAGATGTCAAAATATTCTTTCTCTACTAAATGCTGAATTATAATTTTTTTGATTTCTTGTTTAAAGTTTTTGCTTCAGATAGTTCAAGCTTTCTAGCAAGTTCAAGCAATTCATCCTTCCTAAAACTCTCCAACTGGTCTTTGGTTGGAGTAGAAAGAAAGATCTCCACTCTCGACATTTTTAACGAAAAAGCTTGTTTTCACTAAAATTTCAAATAAAATGAACTAGGGGAATTTAAGCCAATTTCAAATATCCCGAAAGACGAGCGCCCAATTCTTTTTATGTTACGAAACGACTCGTTTTATGTAACAAAAAGAAAAAGTGCACACAACAAGCTTTACAAATTTTAACAATCATACAATTTATTTTACTAAAATACAAAATAATGTAAATTATTTAAAACAAGACTACGTTTTACAGGAATGATCCAAATTTTGTTCAAAAAATGATAAACAATACAAGTCCTGAAAAAAGTTCTAAACAGTCTAAAGTATAATGTTCCGGTCCAAAATGGCGGTTGACCACTTCAGACGAAGGCTAACTTCAATTTCCAGAATTTTTCACAAAACAAACAAGGTATGTGTTGTCCCGTTCAAAAATTAGGGAGAAAATGTCTAAATAGGCAATGTTGCTCGCTAGGAAAGTTATAAATAAGTAAAGAATAGTTCCGCTAACACGGCATGTTATTTTGCGTAGACATAATAAAGAATTCTTCTTCTGGCACAACAAATAAAAAGTTGTATGACTCGACTTGACTACGACAGTCTGTCCGTGATTGTTAGCTCTCGAACAGGACAGTTTGTATGTGACTGTGTATGAATCACAAAATCTCAAAGCATATATGGGAAGGCTAATGCGTAGCCTGAACTACACTTGCACGAGGAAGCATGCATTTTCCCAATTCTTCTGAACAATGAATTTTTGTCATCATACACAGCACGTGCCAACATGAATCACATCTACGACTCAAGTAAACTTATCAAAAACATGTTAGACGATATAATGAAATAAATGAAATAAAAAGATTTATACACAATTGATTTCTTAACACACTTGAACTCAAGGATCGTAACAGACTAATTTAAATTTATATCTTGCAAAGAAAACTGGACATAAAAACATCCAATTAAATATAAAATACTAATTTTCCTGAGACACGATGTTAGCCTTTTTGTACAAAAAGACCTTTCTGCTGGCACTTAAATTTTCTTTTCTGCTCTTTCAATGGAAAAAATGGCTTTCATGATCATGGTCAACGCCTTCTAAGTCGTCCCTAACTGCACCTTCACTGACATATTTATTATATACATAATAACTTGTAATATGGCATATTTTAGTGGCATTGTTTAACTTATCAGCGATTTTCAACCTACAATAGACCGGAAATGGGGAAGATTCGTCTATATCATTAATATCTCACTGGATGGTTTCGTATTTTGACACACACACGCACACACACACACACACACACACACACACACACACACACACACACACCTAATTTGTAAGGTAGAAGGCATGAGCCTAATTATCACATAGAAGCTAAATCTGTAACGTGGTTTACATTTGCATTGAGTTACGCTTCAAAATGGGCTGGCTTGTTGAAAACTGCTGCCATAGTTAGAGGTATCACGGTACCAATTGTTTTTCCATGGACCTCAATGCTAATGTTTTGTGAAATAAATATACCTTCTATCCTACCGCAGCATGCATGTCACACGCTGTCACAGAGGACAATGTTAGATTGTCAATTTGACAAGGACAGAACCAGGTACTCAATTGCATTTAAGAGAGATAACTCTGCTGGATCTAGACAGTGGTAAGAGTTATCTAGTTACAACAGACACATTTCAGTCATGGTTTCCTCATTGTTTTTAAAACCAGTGATATAGCTTGGGAATGTAAAGTAACAAGTGTACTTAGTCTCGCTTGCGAAAAACAATTTTATAAGGTATCATGGTGTGTCTAATGTTAATGTGTATGTAAATGTCTTTGAACTATTTCAGCTGCTGTTTTCATATTTGCGCTTTACTAACAAATTATATTTTGGGAATAAAATGACTTGCTTTAACTATGAGTTGTGTTTCATTCATATCAATACTTATTGAACTTCACATGAGCGATATGGGATAAATAACATTATTTCATATTATGTAATAGCTAGGTCAAAGGCCAATGTACCAAATAGTACGAACCTCGTCTATTTCAGAAAGTACAATTACCTAAAAAAAAGGATTTTATATGTGTTTGGTAAATGCAGATCTTAACGCCAGAGACAGGTGGACATGACCCAATCTTGTTATAAAGTATAAGCAATCAACACACACTTTATACTGTCTGCATATACATGAGGTCACTAACCCCCAGTCCTCACACAAAGGTCAACCTACCTATCCTCTTTATGATACAATTAGAAACCTTCCCTCCTTTGTGTAGTGAATAAAATTGATGCAATAATCCAATATGTTACCAAATATTGTATATTCACAACTTCTAAGTGGTTATGCTGGAATGGGGTGAAATTTGGGGAATAAAATATAGAAAAATGCCAAAGATAAACAATAAGTATAGTGAGTCAAATGGAGTTAACCCAGAAGGAATGTGTGTATCTAAAACGGATATGTATCTATTAAAAACGAATTAAAGGATACAAAAGCAGCAATTAGGAAAATGGGAAGTAAACGTTTTATGACCTTACCTTGGAAAAATATATGGAGACAGTGCTCCATAGGTCCAAGGACAGTCCGAAGGCACCTGTGCTATAATATCCCTTAAATTCACTGACGTTTTAGGTGAAGTGGTGTTCATTCCCAACTAATATAAAAGGGTGAATGATTTAGAAATATAGATGCATATAATTTATATTTCCTCTACAAAAGAAATTAACATAAATTGGCTCCAGTTATGCAGATAAATACCTACACCAAACAAAACATCTTTTATCAGGCTTTAAGGATTTAAACTTTACTGAGAAGTTATTAAATTGTTTCTACTTATATTTTCATTAAAACTAAGGGCTAATATAGTACATCACAAATCTTCTCTTTATTTTCATAACCAATCACTGAAAATGTGAGTTTTTATTTCTTGAAATGTTGTCTGGTGTAAGGGAGATAACTAATTTATATACATAAAATGTGGTAATATATTATCCATGTAATATTGATGACTTCATGAACACATGTATTAACTTCAATGCAATTAAATTATCAAAAATACATTATTGATAAGTGGAAATCTAACATTCAGGCTTCTGTAGGTAATGGAGACCTTAAGAGTGATGTAATATTGTTCTCTGAGGTGAGGCGGCTTATTTGATTTCACATAGTTCATGTTGTCTACAATGCCGACACGTGGAGTACAGCCTTCCATAGACAAGCCAATAAGATCCCACGCCAATTGGATTCTTGGGATGGGATGCAAAGTTTGAAGATGCGTGTTTACTTGAACGGAAGGAATGGGAAATATGTGACTAATATGGTTATCACTCAATAATGTTGGACCTTTTGTTTTTTATTCATGAGTTTCATGTTTGGCAGGTAAAATAGTCAATATTTTGCCAAAATCAACTATATTATGTTTACATAACTTACTTTGTTGCATCTTTGCTAATCTTGGAGTTGACAACACAAAAAAAACATTCAAGTCTATGTCTGTCAAATCAAAAGCCCCTATCCCAAGACAACTTGTGCTATTTTCTGAAGATTTCATACATTTTATTCTTAAAAGATTGTCAATATATGACCAGAAGTGTTCAGCATACATTAGTTTTCATACAACAAACTATTACAGTTCATAAATGCCGCCCACATGTATGCATTTCTATGGATTCACTGAGAGGCTGTTCTTTCCTATAGTATCACATTCCAATTGTTTTTCCATGGACCTCAATGCTAATGTTTTGTGAAATAAATATACCTTTTATCCTACCTCAGCACGCATGTCACCCACTGTCACAGAGAACAATATTAGATCGTCAATTTGACATGGACAGAACAAGGTACACCATTATATTTAAGATATGTGTACCACATTTAAAATAAAAAAAATTAAATTGTCAATAAGACATGGACAGAACCAGGTACTCCATTGCATTTAAGATAGATAACTCTGCTGGAACTAGACAGGGGTAAGAATTATCTAGTTACACCATACACATTTTCAGTCATATGTACCACATTTAAAAAAAAAAACTTAAAAATACAAAATGTGATCCAGATATTAATTAGCATAACCTCACATATTGCCAAGAGGCTCAATTTTTTTAACCTTACAGATAGTACAACTCTTACATAATGCACCAATCACAGCTAGTTTTGTTGTTTGTATCTGAATGCAATGTTCCCTACACCTTAAGCTCCACCAACCTGGGGTTGTACAATTGGTACCGTGATAGCTCAGACTAGCATTGGGGATAATATGCGTAACTTGGGCTGCAAATGAGCAACCAACTTGGCTTACGTATTTACCTGTGTGTGTGTTACAGAGGTAAATATCTAAAAATCAAGATAGTTGACGGGTGATGAAAGGTATGTTAATTTATTTTTGTACTAGTAAACTTTAAAGATAAATAAAGTACATACTGATTATTTTAGCCGCCTTGTCTCAGGAAAATGTTCAAAATAGTTCTTTCCTGTCAAAAATGAATGTAAAAAAGAGGGGTTGGTGGTAGTATCAGTTCAGTATAAAAGCTACCAGTTGTATAAGGAATTAACCTTAATACATCAGTCAGAATCTTATAAGTATCCTTTAAACAGAAATAATTGATTAGTTTTTATATGTATCTTTAGTGTAACATTATTATCATTTTTCTGCAATAGGTCATCGTCTGCTGAAAATTTGCCACAAAAAAAAAACTGTCCAGCGAAACCTAAAACCAAAGTTTGATTTAAAGGGAAACAACTCTATCGAGACTACAACATAATCATCATGTTCAGCCTTTTTTCGCAATGCATGTTACATTCACAACTTTATCGTTGACAAGTCTACAATTATGTTCACGTATATTAAAAAATTTGTTCATTTCTACGAAAGCCAGACCAAAAATGGTGTGTTTCAATGTCTTGTATTAAGCGGAGGAGAGAAATTATTGCCATCATATCTGCATTCAAAATATTTTGTAATGTAGTATCAAGTAAGTCACATGGAGTCACTTTAAGTACACGTGTTTGATCCACAGATGGCATAACATAATTCTGGTTGGTATATATTCGGCCTGATGCGCTAATGTTAATTTTAGCTCCAAATGTTCATACAAACATTTATTTCTTAATATATGTTTATACTGATTCTGCTTATCATACCTTTTTCTTGTAAAGAGGTCACAGCTAATTTTGTACCATTTTGCACCATTTTATGAAATCTTACTTCTGCACTTATTTTCTTTGCCAATAACTGCATATAGTCTTGTGAATAAAGTGTATAATTTATGTTTGTAAGTATGCATATTTAAATGAAATGACACGAATTTGCATTAACTTTTCTTTCCAATAAGTGTATGAAGTGGCAGTTGTATAAAGAACCATTATTGTGAGAACTAATGTTTTTTGACTAAATGATCTGTGACTTCAGAACGGTCACGACACACTTTGACTTACTTTGACAGGTACTGTTAAATGCTTGAATCGTATTTTCAGTGCTTCTTAAATTTTTTACGTTCACCTTTTTTCAGGCGTTTGCTGTCAGTTGCATTCACTCTCCCTCGTTCCGACAAGTTAATAACTTTCACGATTGTTTTGTAGAATTATGACGATAGTTTTGTACATTTGAACATGTCATTCATAGTGTTAGAGTGTTGGGTGGCTTCATTTATAAATTTTACTGGTAGATGAATAAATAATATAATTCCATGATAAGATTGCATGTGCAGAAATAATGAGACCAAATATTCATCTTTAATTTTCCTTATTACTCACATCACATATTGCCATCCAAATAATGATAAATGGAGATAATGAAGATAATAAAAAGGGTATTGATATTGAGATAATTGTATTGATCTTTATCAACAAGAAAATTCAACCATTGCTACCATAATATGTTGTATGGGTGAAAACATAAGTGACAAAGTAAATGCACACATCAAGTTACATAACCACACGTGTCTGATGAAACTGTGCTACATGTAGATTAACAAAAACGTTCACGGAGCATGATTTGTATTAGTGTGAGTTTTCTCTGACCTTACCATCCTGTTTTACATATATGGATTTTTATATTGGGGTAGAAGGCTAAACCCCTTTCAATATCGAACAGATGGTATTTGACGAAATCACGCTTAAAACACAATCAAAATTTAAGGAATTTTGTATTGAATCCTACCTGCTTGATATCGACAAATTCAATATTGTTTTCTCATAACACGCATTTCGTCTCATTAAACACACACACACACACACACACACACGCGTACACACACACAATCCCAATCTGATTACGATCAATATCTACCTACATAATAAAAAGGGGTGGGAAAAGTCAGAGGAAACTCGATCTAGCAACATTAATGTGTGATATCTCTACATACATGTACCATCATCTAAGGTCAGTTAAAGTCTTACACGCCCTTAAAATTTCATAAATGTATGTACAAAATTGCACATGATCAATATATCCTATAGTTGCTTCTAGTTGGCAGCAATTTGCAAAACAACATATGATTTAGCAATTACTGGATAGGATTGGGTCAGCGATCATTTGGATTTTCGCGCATGCGATAGAATATATTGCATCCCGGTATGGACCTAAGTGACTATGATATATGGATTAAGATAACTCCTATGAATAGTTAAATGTATATGCTATTAGCCTTGAAATTTACCCAAATAAATTAAATAAAATAAATTGATTCTAAGAAGTTGCCGAAAATTTCAAGGTTGATTACAGCAGACATTACTGATACTGAATACGCTACGTGCTACTATTACTACTACTACTACTACTACTACTACTACTACTACTACTACTACTACTACTACTACTACTACTACTACTACTACTACTACTACTACTACTACTAATAATAATAATAATAATAATAATAATAATAAAAATAATAATAATAATAATAATAATAATAATAATAATAATAATAATAATAATAATAATAATAATAATAATAATAATAATAATATATCCTGTTATGGAAATGTATATTTTCCTTTTTCAGTCTTACTGACTATGTCTGCCGTAATCTGTGTTGACATGTTCTATGAAATCAAAGCATGCAGGTTTTCTTTCATTTGAGATTGAAATTATTTCTTTTATATATATATATATATATATATATATATATATATATATATATATATATATATATATATATATATAGATATATATATATATATATATATATATATATATATATATATATATAAATGGCTTATCTGGTGAAAGTGAAGAACATTGTCGTTATCACGTATTTAATAGCTCATTATGGCAATGACGCCATACCATTCAGTATGACGAAAACTAAAGTTTGCATTTTATGCTAATAAAAAAATAGAATCACTACTTTATCAAGTTGCATAGTGGAATTACATTCCAGTACTCCTGACTAAGGTAATTAGGACAATGACAGAGCATGGACGGAACGCCGTCACTCAGGATCATTGACGTTCTGATGATATTGATTTGTTGGCATACTATTTCGTTTTGCATACAATGTACACCTCTCTCTGCAGATTCATGCTTATTGTATACTGACATTGTAATGGTATGGCCTTCACTGGTGCGGTATGTTGCATGGGTAGAATGTAAATTATTTAATAAAATGGCATCGTATTATGTGTATAACGTATGAACAATTTTATATATCTAAAATGTTTTTTTTTATATACAGCCCTGTCCAACATATATGGTTAGGTCTTCAAGTGTTTTTTTTTTTTTCGTTCTAACACTTGGTCATCGGGCGCTTTCTGTTTTGTGTGACCCTTTTCTACCTACCCCCACAAACTCGTCTCAAGTTCTATGATTCTGTGATTCTGGCTTTTTAATCATAACCATTGTTATATCGTAATGTACGAATTTATACGTGTCGGTGTGATCAAAGTTGAATTTATGCTAGCGAAACGAAGCATTTCGAGATTCGGAAAGACAATGTAGGTTTTAAATCACCACAGCAACAACCTTATCCTCTGGCATCTCATATCCTTGTGTAACAAATTAGAACTTTGTTTTCCGTGAAGAAAAATAAATGGCAACGATTTTAGTACTGCATAGATCCTAATACCAAATTACATTTACGGTTCAAGCTGAAAACATTTTCCTCACCTCTAAGTGATTTCATTACCAGATAGTCATAAAAAATAAATATTCACAAAGCTGAAAAGAAACAGTAAAAACACTTTATTTTATATTTCAATAATCCATTATCAATCAGAGCTCCAATAATATGCAAGCTTTTTAAACACGAGGAAGGTTGAAAAGTTTATCGCTGTTAATTCTAGACTTTCTCAGTATCAGAATGTCTAAGTCACAAAATTCCCACTCAACTTATCTGGATAAAACATGCGCACAGTTTTAAATTCGGTAAGATTAGACAGTTATTAAATAAATTTACTAATCAGAAAACACACTGGATAAAACCCTACCTACAAACGATAGTAGTTTCAATCATTTCTAATATATAAGTAAAGCTTTATTTTGTAGTCTTTGTATTTCTCTTTTTATTCGTGACCTGCACATAAACAAAGCTCACGACCGCGCTCATAATGAGTTAATAAGTGATCTAACTTTAAGTTTCAGAAAGCATTCTAAGACACCAAAAACTATCTTGGTTTTGCCAGTGATCTGCAGAGAAAAGTATTTTAATCATTTATCCAAACAAGAAAGCAATATGCTTCTCAGTTTATGAACGACCGGCTATGAAAAGCAAGTACATTAAATATATCCTCGAACACGCTGTGCCTACCTTTCGCAAAGAATGCCAAACATAAATAGATAAATAAATAAATAAATAAATAATAAATAAATATATAAATAAATAAATAAATAAGACTAATTTGTTTAGAAATGATTTAATAGCATACCAAATTGATAAACTGAGGCATACACATAATGAAAAAATAATTTAAAATTATAGGCGACATATGGTTAAGACTTATAAAGTTAATATTTATCTCTTTCTCTCACTTTCGTTGTGAACAAAAAACATGCACAATAAATTTCCAAATGTTGTAACGGCATATATGAAAGACAATTTGTCTTCAATCGTACTCATGACCTCTCTCTCTCTGACACACTTATTTATGATCTTAAAACTAGTTCAGTTAGAATGTTAAACAGGAAGCCATCGATAACTCATCTGCTGTGATTGCTGAAAATATAACCCAAAAAAATATTGTGTTTGAAATTTCTGTGATATTTAATTGTCGTTGGCCCTTGATTTCGTCATAATCTGGATATGGGGCAAAACAACATCACTCCTTGCTGCAATGTTAAACAAATCATTACGTTGATGTCACTGTATATTTCTCTTCAAATACATGTCTGTGTAACCTTTTTTTCTATGTAATTGCTATTCGACGATAAACTTCTTTCTTTTCTCAATTTCTTTTTTAAACGAAACTATTTACAGCCAAAGCACAATAAGAATGACACAAAGAAATGAAGTAACGAAGGACCAACAACCGGCAATATAGAGTTACTAATTTAGTGACAGGTACCGAAAGTTATTAACCATCTTATCGCAAAGCTTATTACACTATTATTTTACGCTATTATTTTTGCGATTCCGATGTTCAAGAATAAGCCACTGTAAATTCCGATTTTTCCGATTTAAAGGTGACATACACTTAAGATTTACGTTACGCTTTTTGTTAAATATTTAATTTGTTTTCATGAATATAAGTTCTGGTATTGGACGAATCATCACAAAGAAAGGACAATTAATTCTGTGACACGCTTTAACATCACATCGATCTTGATGGCCAAGATCACACACACACACACAGTGAATTTGCAATAAAGGTTTTAATTTACGTTTTTCATTTGTATATTTTTTTGGTTCATTACGGAAACCGGGAATATATAAAAATATGTTAAAGGGAGGATGTGTATCTTGAACGAAACGATGTTGTTCAAACACATTTTTTCAATATTACTATATTTTATTCGTTTAGTTTAAAAAGACCAATACTTCAACCTAATTTCGGCATTCCTAGTTTCCCTTGCATTACCGCCAACTGATTATAGGTCAACCGAACTTGAAAACAGGTCCAATTGCTTGTGTTAGGATTTCAATCCATAACGAGAAAGACATCAGCATAAGTCAATTCAGACAAAAGAAATATTATATTAATTTGTGCAAAAGCCTCGATATGAGCTACTAAGTTTGTGAGATATTCCTGAAAATGTGGCATTTCTTTCCTTTTGTATGTCGACCGGGCAATATGCTAAACAACGCCGTTATTTAGGCTGTATATCGGGAAACGTTTACATTGTAAGACTACCTGTACTGATAATAGGGTGTTTTACATTCATTTAAGATGTGTTAAACGTTTGTTATAGTTTGATTTTGTAATATTTACAAAAATGAATATTCCTACAGGGCTATCTTTTCTTTTTTTTTGTTGAAGCGCTTTTAAGGAGAATGACTTGTTCCATCGATATTCATATATAAATATAAATCCGTAATGAGGATGCGTATATCAGGCGTATATCATGTTACATCGATATTCATATATAAATATAAATCCGTAATGAGGATGCGTATATCAGTGGTAAGGTTATTCTCAAGTAAAAGTTATTGCCTCATTTCAAGTAATGCATTATTGACATAGCGATGTTCATGGAATTTCCCCATTGATCAATATTCATATATGTCTTATACGTTCTAAGGTTTGATAGCTGGAATGATAATCAGCGGTAGTATTCATATGTGAAATAATATTTTCGGTCTGTTCAACAATACCCCACCGGTGATCATTGAAATATAATACATCGGAAGCGATAGGGTTACCACCTCCCTTCACAAAATTAAATTCCGTACAAAGAGGAGCTCCATGCCCTAAATGGCTGGAACATAAAATGGGTCAGATTACTGCAACTTTTGTTGTATTTACTCACATTTCTTTTCTCCATCTTTATTTAATGTTATATCTTTTCCTGCCCATGGCCTGAGTGATCTAAGGATCTCCCTCTTAAGGATCACTGACATCTGGTATATGTCTCTGTTGATTCAAGCCTCTGGCTCAGCAAACGTGGGGATTTGAGAAAGCTTTACAAAAGTTTCCCCTTGGTGAGTGTTTCTTCCTGAGTTCTTCCTTCATCAGATATAGAGGAGGCCAGATATAGCCTATAATGTGAACAAAATGATGTTAAACTCACAAAACGACAAAATCTTGTCTTGTTGGAATCCGATATTACCATTAAAATGTTTGCTCCTCATTCAAACATGAGAACAACTGGTATATATCCACTGTGTGATGCCAATGAACAATTCATATTCGTACTTAATAAATATAATCAAACCTACCCAGTGTGTGTGTGTCTGTGTGTGTGTGTGTGTGTGTGTGTGTGTGTGTGTGTGTGTGTGTAGAATAAAAGGCTCTATGCATATTATACATCCATGTTTTAGATTTGAATATAAAATACTTATCGTGCTAATTTGGTGGGAAATAATCAACGGATGAAATAGTAAATTATCTAATAAATATATAAGTTTGCCACTACATTAATTAAAATTATTAATATGAATTTACAAACGTTTACTTCGTTTCAAAATGTATGATGAATTGGAATCTCTTTCGTTTTACAAATATTTTTTTAAAATTTTAAAAAATATAAACAACAAAATAAGTTCATGGGCCATATTCGTACTACGTCAATCCAAACATAGCAAGGAACATGCTTGTTTGTACAAACACAGAAAACTGACATAGCATCATGTGTTGCTCATTTTTGGAGAGAATTTAGTTCTAACCGCTATTTCAATTTTCAGATTTATTTTCAAAAAATATGCAGTCGTCATGCAGAGCAGAAAGAAAATATGAATAATATCTCCTCAAAATATGAGTCGTTGGTCATCAACTTTCATATTATATAGCATTTACAATCATTCAATATTAAATGATTTTTAGAAACAAAATAACAGACTGCACGTGAAACTCTAATGTGCTGGCTTATATTTTGGACTGACTAAATATAAGCCAGAGTATCTCCCCATGTAAAAAGAAATTAAAAGTAAGGTTTTTGTATGTCATCGTAATTCAGCTTTACTATTACCACGACAGTTTCACCTGACATAAACTCAACAAGTTAGGACAAATATTGCCATGTTGTTGTTGTTTTTAATGGCCTAACGCCATTTTCAGAAAATGATACTCTATAAACGATGCCAAGTATGTTTGGTGGAGGAAAAACCCGGCAAAACTCCGGGAAGAACAACCTACCCACGGGAAGTTACAGACAATCGTTCTCATCTACCTACCTTGGCCGAGCCCGAGACTCAAACGGTGCCAAGTATGTTTTGGTGGAGGAAGAACCCGGCAAAACCCCGGGAAGAACAACCTATCCACGGGAAGTTACAGACAATCATTCTCATCTACCTACCTTGTCCGAGCCCGAGACTCAAACGGTGAGGTGGCAGTGATCTCTAAAGACCAGTTGATTTAGACAAAGCATTTTCTGGGGCCTCGCATGTGCCTATAGTGCTATGGTTATACTACACAGAAAACAAACGCGCTTACCATTGAACACATTCATTAGGTCATATAATATGCCGATAAGCACATATATTTCTCTTCGCCATAGTTCATGCAAAATCTTATAGCCGGCTTTTAGCGGAGTTGTCGAAATGTATGTATATCTATCATGTAATGCTTCATTAACTCTCTCTCTCTCTCTCTCTCTCTCTCTCTCTCTCTCTCTCTCTCTCTCTCTCTCTCTCTCTCTCTCTCTCTCTCTCTCTCTCTCTCTCTCTCTCTCTCTCTCTCTCTCTCTCTCACACACACACACACACACACACACGTAGCTTTTAAAGCGTTTCCAAGGTTTTGGTTATGGCTATACATATTCCAAATTTTAACTATTTGCTAAATCTTTGAGGCGAGGGATGTGTACACGTAGTACAGGATGGGGATATTAATAATCTCAATGTTATGACAATGGGGATGAGTTTTCCGTTGTAAAATAAGAGCCTTGGAATATCACCCAGTGTTCGCGTACGTCAGAGATATGTTGATAGACAAATTCATGATCATTGTATTTGCCAGCTTTCATACATACAGAGCTAGCATTGACTAATTTTTTGCCAGCTTTAAGGGTTAGAGGTTAGGTTATGGAAATTACATACTTGTGACCTAACAATCATAGATACGTACGAACTGTGTCACTATATCCCTACGTTTGTTTGAGAAACGTAAAGATTAATCCCAAGTATGATGTTAACAATACCCATTGCCTTTGATATCTGATGAAAATTCTGTTGTTTTTTTATCTGGAGATTTGTTTCGAGATCCTAGTTTCTTACAGTAGTCATCCACTACATAATCTTTCCTCAGTTTGTCAGCCTCATCACAAAACTATTTATTCCTTGCATACATTGTAACTGACCAACAGGGAGCTGCGTAATAAATAATCGAATGACATGCGTACCTGTCTATACGTATTCATGCACCAATAATATATTAGTGATATTAATGTGGAGTACAATCAAGGTTTTTTGGCCTTGCAAGAGTACCCGTAGTTCTTGCATTTATGTTTGATTTTAATTACTCTACGTGACTGTGTATATAGTTCGAATCTTATTTTGATTTCATTGTCATACTTGCAGGTTCTAACAAGTTGTAATACTATTTGTATTCATTGTTTTCTTGGTTGTACGATAAAACCTGGCAAGGTGTCCTTAATAATGTATGATGGTATGTCACAGATAAACTAGTTAAGATTGTAAAACTTTGTTAAAAAAGCGTCTAATAATGCTTTTGAATTTTACTTACTCGCGTTGTGAAAGCTTGTACTATTTATTCAGTGATGCACGTAGTACTTCAAAATGTTAGTACTTGATCTTAAACATTGTTATTTGGAAATTCAAATTAAAGCCCAACATAGACAAAAAATCCACTCATTTATCATGTTAAACGCAAAGACGTATTCGGATACTTTTTCTTGCAGTGTAGATGACAAGCTGATAAAGGGTTCCTTCTGATGATGAATCAATGTTAAACTACCATTGTTCGTGCCGTTGTGACTCTAACTCAAACTGGTCGCATTGATCCTTCTGCTACAGAATGCACCCCTATGTCAAATCCCTCGGTAGTGTGCAGGCAACTAACATACCTTTGTTTAGGTAGATCTCTATCTCCTCTATGTGCATATTTGTTTCAACAGCAATATTCCATCTGTCTTCCAGTAATTGTTATTACCGAAAACATATTGCTTTCGGGATACTCAGTGGACCATTGACTAAATTTGGCCATAAAATCTTTATAAAAAATATAGTATCACTGGCTGTAACTGAATTATTAAATACACACGCTTAACTTTTAATGTATTCACCCTTGTCGATTTGACTGTTTAGACCCGACAATAACATTTTTGTGGCTTTCAGAAATAGCACTCAAATGACATCTGATCTGTCATCGTAGATACGTTACTAATGGCTGAAGATAATACATTTTATCTTCATTATAAATATATGGCAATTACATATTATAATATAAATATCTGGTAATTGCCTATATAAGTGAACATATTGGCAAGAGATAAATTTCCTTCATGTCAACGACCAAATTCTCTAGCAATGACCCTAATTGCTTAATATTTTAATTCTTTCTTGTGTGTGTGTGTGTGCGTGTGATTTAGATTTAACATTTTTTCAGTCATATCGCTACGATGTCTGCAGTGTGACAGTTTATAGTGATGTCTAGCACCGGGGCATCACGCCACAGACATGTGACATGATGTCCCACCCAGTCACATTGTCCTGACACTAGGCCAACCAGTCCTAATACTAACCTCGTAATGCTGAGCGCCAAGCGAGACAACTGTTAGTACCATTTTTTAAGTCTTTGGTATGACTCGACCGGGGATCGAACCCGTGACCTCCCGCATTCGAGGCGGACGCTCTAACCACAAGGCCACCGGAGTGATGAATGCTTCCTTGAAAAAATGATTCAATCATAGCTTTCATTATATTGATGCAAGTCATTAATCTGGCAATGATCTGGGTTAGGTAACCACTGGATGAGTCATCACTATCAAGTTTCGAAACACATGGGAAATTTCTTTATGTATACGTATGCATAGTGCCTCGCTTGAGAGCATTATTATTGAGAGCACTCTTTACTGCGTGATGTCGCAATGCGTTTAAAGTGTTGTTTATCCAGCTATTGGTAATAAAAGTATATAGAGAGATCGGTTTTGCACACCTTTGTAGACACACCATAGATAACACCATTCTGTGTAGACAAACGAAACAAATTCTTAAAGTGCACCTGAATGGCTTTCATTCTCTTCGGATAAAAGACAAAACAAAAATGCTTTGAAACTGATATTATAAAGTCTACGATAGCTTTTTTTCACTCAACATTGGTAAAGGGAGATATACAATGATATGATTTATATGGACACATCCAGTGCCCTGAGTGGTTAGAGAGTCCGCCTTGAACGCGATTGGTCGCGGATTCGAACCCCGGGCGAGTCATACCAAATAATTATAAAAATTCTACAAGCAGCTGCCACGCTTAGTTCTCAACTTTAATAGGTTAGTGTTAATGCTGGTCAGCCTCGTGTCAGCGTAATCTGACTGGATGGGACATCATACTACAAGTCTGCGGCATGATGTTCCAATGCTAAAGATCACTACAAACGCTACACTGCAGACATTGTAGAGATTTGATTAAAAGTGTCAAAGCTACGTTAAAAATTAAAAAAAAAAAACAGACAAAAATACATATAAATTATACATCCATTGCAGTCAAGTTGTATAGAACTTTCATAGGCAAACTCAAGTTCATATAGTGTATACATAACAGGTAATGAGATACAACTTTTATCGTTGCAAATGTTAGATTTTCAGGAAATGTGTTTGGCTCTTTCAGTATTTGTGTCTTAATATATATTGTGCATTGTCTCTCTAACGTTATATATTTAAAGGTTTACAGGGCGTCATAAATATTTTTTATGGAATTAAAGTGTATGCTTTGAGAAGCAACTAAACTTAGGAACAATTCAATATTAAGCCAATGCTCTGTTTTCTTTATCTAGCAGTTCTAAGATGATTTTGTAATATTCATTATATTATTTCCCTTCTTTAAAACTTTATTAGCTATTGAATAACTTGCCTGTCTTTATATATCATAATAGTAAATATGACACGTCTACAAGAGTATATAAACAAACTAAACTATTCGTCTATTAATATAGTATGCATTTCATTGACTGCATATATTTTTGCAATTTTTTTGACTATGAATCATGCTAACATATGGCATATACGTATTTTGACTGAATCATGCTAACATATGGCATATACGTATTTTGACTATGAATCATGCTAACATATGGCATATACGTATTTTGACTATGAATCATGCTAACATATGGCATATACGTATTTTCAATGATGTGGATCTCGAGTCATAACTACCATTGTCAGGGTTTTAGTGTTATAATGCAGAACAATATTTTCCACTTCTGTGTTATTTTAAAGTTATCTTGTTGAAATTATTACATCTCCTACAATACACGTAAATTTAAATTTGTTAATTTTTTAACTGGGTTTCGCATTTTTTTAATCCACTCCTTGAATTAATATGGGTTGATCAGAGTGTACAACAGGCTAACCCCGATGAATTAAAAAAATCAATAAAATACATACTAGAGCAAACACAGTCACAAATGGAGTAATATAACAATGAATTCAAGAAAAATGTCCAAGTTTGCAATTAACCTATTCTATTGTTGCAGTGTTACAAACTGATTGGGGAAGTGGGTGGTCACCTAGTAAACACACGCGTTCACACGCGAAAACACACACACTATCTAGCTGTCAACCTATTAATTTACTTATCTGTTAATATAAACAAACAAGCAATCAAAGACATGTAATCTCACGTAAAGCATAGTTTGGACCATCAAACAATATGTAGGCATCAAGCCAATGTCATAATGTAATAGGCTTTCTACAGAGTATTTCATTTTAAATAAAATGAAACTACCTACACTGAAAACAGTTTAAATAAAAAACGTTCACTTACTGGATTTATTTAAAAATGGAAGCAAATAGTTGACGGAAAACTGACAAATGTCAAATCCCTTTGGGGTTAAGCATCCTTAGGAGTTGGAGCAGTAACAGTTCAATAGTCAATACGTTACCGAGCTGAGTTGATGGACAAGACTGAATTGGTGATTTTAATTTTTCTGCTGCATTAGAAATATATAATACTTCAAAAGGTTCGTCTGATTGGCAAGAGAGAAACTTTCACAAAAGCTCTCCACCACTCTTTTATAATCAAATTTCTAGAGTATGAATTCAAGACTAATGATGAGTGATATATTGGCTGATTTTGCACGTCACATCTTTCTTTATATTCCTTTCAGAAACGTATAGAGTGTAATATTGGTAATGACTTTGCCAATATGGACAGGATATTGTAAAAAGCAATGATGTAAACATATTACGTATCCTTTACATGTATTTCAACGCAAATGTGTCCATATTAAGTGGCTATACAAGTTGTATAAAACGACACTTGGGGTACAATGTTAAATAAACATTACCATGTCATCTGTGTGGTGTTATAATGAGAAAGGAAATGGTAACGTTAAAATGTCCATATATTGAACTAATTGGTGGGTATAGGAACAAATGAAAAATGACATTAAACTGCCATTTTTGCTGGTTTAGGGGACAAGGTGAAATGTAATGCTACAAATATTCATACGTTTTACATGATAAAGTGACAATGGTGTTTAATATAATGTTGCCATGTTCATGCACAATTCAGGGATAGCACTGTTTAGTGTATATTAGTAACTCTCTCTCTCTCTCTCTCTCTCTCTCTCTCTCTCTCTCTCTCTCTCTCTCTCTCTCTCTCTCTATATATATATATATATATATATATATATATATATATATATATATATATATATATATATATATATAGATGCAATAAACTGACGACGAACAGTACGAAATAGTTTCGTACTGTTCGTCGTCAGTTTATTGCATCTATTTTAATTAATCCCTGACAAACGTGATCCCTTGGTGGATCCAGTACGCTTGAGAGGGTTGTTATTCGCCATATGAATTGTATTCTTTATATATATATATATATATATATATATATATATATATATATATATATATATATATATATATATATATATATATATATATATATATATATATATATATATAACCTTTTTAATACAGTTTTGTTTAATTATTTTGTTATTTTGTTTCTGTTGAAAGCCAGGTTTCTTTTAGATATAATATGTTGTTGTTAAATATTGATTTTCAAAAAAGAGCCAATCATCTGCAAGTGATAAAGTGATAGCGGAGTAATTAGGATTTCTGACAAATTATATAGCGATACCTTAAAAGCATAAACTAGACTAGTTATTTCGTTGCAAAACATTTAAAAAGCAGCAATATTTTTACTAAAATTGAAAACAGATAAATGCCTAATGCAGGACAGTACAGATATTTAAACAGGTATATTGACCATCACAGGAGCAAAGGTGACCACTAATACTCTTAAATAAAAGACATCATATAAAATATCAGTATCCACATTTACTAATCCCACATTTACTAATCAACAAGTTAATCAGACGTTTGAATTGTGTCCGGAAGATATATGCTGATTCCAGATTTCTGACATTATATCGATCTGCGTTTAATCGATAGAAGATTCCCTTTAATTGAAAAATTTAGAAATTTAATGTTGTTGGATGTTTTTATAATCTAATCATAAATTATTATTATTATTATTATTATTATTATTATTATTATTATTATTATTATTATTATTATTATTATTATTATTATTATTATTATTATTGGTGGATATGGAACAAAAAGGTACACATCTTTAAAAACAGACTTCTTGTATACACACTCCTAAATTATCATCTAAACTAACTTCGTACGCAAAATGTTGTTGATAATGTAGGCACAGCTCTTATATTTTCGTTAAATGAAGTGTACAATATTCTACAAAGGAAAATGCCAACTTGTGGTGGTTTTGTGTAATGTTTTATCCGGTAAAGGCTTTCTTCCAAAGATTGGCAGCACACCTGATAGGTATTGATCATGCACAGAAACAATATTTTCTCAGTATTGAACCTACGTAACCTTAAGTGAACGGCCTGTCAACGGGTGCAAAATCTTCACACTCCGTCCTGAATAGGTTTAACACTAAATATCTCTGATTAAGAAGTACATACATTATTCTAATTTTATTCAACAATGGTACAATTATAAGTTTAACACTTAGAAATGCTATTCAACAAGGGTACCATTCTAATTTGAACACTTCGAAATACCATTCAACCAGAATACAGTTCTAAATTTTACACTTCAAAACTTCGTTCAACAACGGTACAGTTCTAATTTTAACACTTCGAAACACTCTTAAACAAGGGTGCAGTTCTAATTTTAACACTTCGAAATGCCATTCAACAAGAGTACAGTTCTTATTTTAACTGTTCGAAATACCATTTGACTAGGGTACAGTTCTAAGTTTACTAAATAGAATGCCATTAATGGCATTATTGATATCGTATGTAAATATTTTTAATATTAGCAAAATACCACAAAATCTGCACTTGAACCGGCCTTGAAAATAAAACTTGCTTTGAGATGAACCGTTCCAAAATTCCTGCAAAAGTTTGCACTCTAAATATACCAGCTTTGAATGAAGCCTTTTATTTATTCCACACATATTTTATATTTCTGCATTTAATCCTTACGAAATTAAACTCAAGCTATTATATTCATTACTATATTAATAAATACGCGAAACATTTTCTTGTCTTAATATGAACCAATTAACTTGGCTTCTCTCTTTTAAATATTTTATTTACACTTGTACGAACCGAAAACTATATACAACATTATAGCCCCACCCACTGGTATAATGTTTTCTTCCCTCATTGCGACTTGAATTTTAATCCGAGTTAAATATTTGCAAGCTGTATTGACGTAATGTTAGTTTACAACGAGAGCAAAGTGGTCAAATAATTTGTATAACTTAATACTGTAAATGAACAAAAATACAAAACAATGATTGTCTTAATGCTACCGAAAAAGATGTAGCTAAAATTTAGATCAAAATGCAGATAATTGCTACAGAAAGAGGAGAGGGAGAAGGTCACCTGCACGCACATTTTAAATGATTGTCTAAGTTAGATTCGGACACTTTCTTTGCAAAATTGATTCATATAAGAGCAGGGAAACTCGATTTTTCATGCGGGACTAAATAATACAAATATAACTACAAAACACAACATGAGTTTGCAATACAGCTTCAATATAAACTTAATGACCAATGGACATTAGAAAGATAATCAGTAGTATTGTGATGTTTGCCTGAAAGAAAATCTCAAAGAAGATATCATTTTATTCAGCTGTAATTCCGTGTAAATAAAAAAACTTTATAATTTCAAAAGTTAGAACTTTAGAATTTACACCCACGAAATTACAGTGAAGCTGTCATTGACTATCGTAGGAAACAGAGAAAGATGTAGGTCAGCTGAAACTGAAGCTGGTGTTGGGATTTAGAGAGATGGTAAGCGTGATTCTCCGATGATTGGTCCGCTTTGCACAGGTTTTTTTTACGGTCATTCTTCAACGAATTTAAAAAACTAATGGTCAATTCTTAAATGATTAGTATACAGTTTTTATTTGCGCAACGGCATGTACAAATATTACTTTTTCCTTAACTCATATATACTACTTTTCTTACCAATTTAATTTACATGAAAAGTAGGCATACTTTGATAATTAGATTTATACAATTTTTGTATGATCAGATGCATATTGAGGCTTCATGTCGAGATTTTAGAATATTTACACAAACATAAAATTGTCTTCTCTTCGGTTTCGTAATACTTGCGAAGGGAAGGGTCACCTGGATGAGTTTAATTGATATATTTCAATGTGCATTAACGTCTGGCATAATCGGGTGGGTATGAACTTTTGGATATGTATGCATCCGTCGTAAAAAGAGTAACTAAGAAAAGCAAATGAACACATTTTCGAATTTTGCAGATTTTTGATCTGCTATAACTTTGTACTTATTGACATAGAAATAGAATAAATTGCAAGGTGATCTCATTGTTTCTGCGCCTTAAATTTCAACTATATTGAGTGGATTTACAATTCTAAATTTGGCGATTGATGTTTAAATTGATTTTTCTTGCTTCCACAGTGTAGAAGTGTAGCTACGATGTCTAGGCATAGGAAAGTTAGTTTTTTTATTAGATGTAATTTTTGTCGAATCAGGAAATCCTCCAATTAAACGTCGAATTTATGACCCATGATATCCAATCAAAGTTTATCTGAAGACACAAGTCATAGCCTAAAACATGCTTTCTTGTGATATTCCTGTCCATTAAAACTTTGTAGTTAGACCCAAGTAAAACTACAATTAAGTAATGGGCACACAATGTATATTAATATTCAAATTCATTGCTTGTATTCTAAAGCATTTCACCCGGCAAATGTGTAGTATGTCTTGTTCTGCAACTTTTAAATTTTAACCTAAGGCTGCACTTTTGCAGCGACATCAACTGGCTGAGAGGAAAGAGAGTCGACAACAGGGAAATATTTTATACGCCAGAATTCAGTCATGGTGAAGACTATACCTTTAGTTATGTGCCATAAATTCCATTTGAATACAAATATGGGGTGGAAATTATTATAATTGATAGAAAAAACATTAGTCTGACTGGGAGAGCTTAAAACGTTGACACTAGTGTCGGTTCATGTACAGAAAGTTGTAAGCCTTTGATAATCAATATTTGATTATTTACAACCTCACCACATAACTACATTACCTATATCAGTGTTCTTTATGTAAAGTGGTTAGTTTTGAAAGTGTTATCCCTAACAAATATCCTAGATATGTAAGAGTTTAAAGCGAGTTTACGATGGCATAAACATTCTAAATAATTAAAGAATACTTTGAAATTACTTTAATGTATTTCTTTTCAGATTGGAACCAAAGGTGAAACACTACTACTACTACTGCTGTTCTTAAAGTCATTTTAATTCATTCAGTGTTGGATCCTATGTAGAGCATTGATGGAATTTATTTATAATTTTATTCATTAGGACTGGTGACAGACCTTTTGGACTATTTGAGATTTTATTCGCAATACTCTAAGCTTTTGTCTTAAATGTTCACTTAGTATTCAAGTGAAATTAATTATTTCTTGAATTTTACAAAACTTGTTGATTTTTGCTCTTTTCTATTCCTTGCCAGTTGTTTTGTTGTTGTTGTTTTTGTGCTTGTTTTTATATCCTACCTGAAAACAACGTCTTTGCAACATGTCACATCAATTGGTGGATAGCCATTTCTTTTATAGAGCAATGAGGTTCTCAATTATAAAACTTATGCCATGTTTCGTTTGGCTGATGTCCACAATCACTCCATTTTACATATACAACGTACTGAACAATTTAAGTTGTATATTTATGTTACAAAACCAATAATCGATCCACTGTCGCATTGTTTACCTTTATTACTACAAAAAGTTTATAACACTCTTTAGTTACCTTTATGCTGTGTGAATATCACATGCATTCGCTTCACTGATCTTGAGTAACCAAATTGAACCTCAACAAACCTGTTATCACCAAATCTTTTATAAGATTTTAGATCGATATAACTTTCTCAGTTCAAATTAAATAATCTTTCAGTTTTGATATTACAAATCATCTTAAAATGTTCCAGAGGCGGGGTTTGGAAAACAAGCTAAATGCTACCTTATTTATATTGTTTTTGTTGAGAGTTTCCTTTGAGGTTAGGGACGAATGAAACTACTATCAAGGTGACTCAAAGTATTTATCTGCTTCTTTAAAAATAATATACTACTATATGTCAGCCTTTGTCATTGATCTTGCAAAAAAATGTGTGTTTTAAGAAACCTGACTGTGAAATTTGGTCTTTGAGCAATGCTTTTTCTGTTTACAGTGCTTTAGAGAAGACGTCAGAAGGTTTTTGGTACATACCTGTTTTTTTAGAAAAGCAACATTTAAAACAGTACCTCTGTTCTTGTTTAGTACTACTTTAATTTCTTCTATGGACGTATTTATTGTAAAAGTTAAGTTTTGACAATGTACTTAATATATTGCTAGTGTTGCGTAAATAATGTGTTGTTGTTATTTCTATTTTTATCAAGCTACATCAGACTGCTTTTATGTGCATGTTAACTTCACAAACGGTTCTTTAAAGTAAAATATTTCCTGCAATATATACAACTGAAACTTTACTTACATTTCCATCAAATACTTGATGATTCTCATTCAATCCACTCCAGTAATAAACGTTGCCTCAGAAAAGGTTTTAAAAATGCTGAATCCTTAAATAAAACTAAGTGCTATAAAAACATAGTTTAAACGGTGAATAACAAGGGAACCCAAAACTCGGGATCAGAATGTTTTCCAAGATTGTAACTAGATACTGCTACCGGCGATCATGTATATATGCTACTTGGGTAAATAGGTCCTATTGCATTTTGGCTATTCAATACAAACATACAAACAAATACAAATTAAGTTTAAATACATACGTACCTGCCTACACCGTATTTACGGAAGCTCAGCTAACAGAGAATCGGATTCGTAATTCAGGGATCGTGGGTTTGATACATTTCCAGACCATACTGGATAGAATGTCTCTCTCTACTTTATTGAAAAAGGCATTTAGCTACAATTTTCTTGACATGATATAACCAATGACGTGCTCAGATATGCCGTTAAAAACCCAACCAACCAACCTTTATCTAGAGACACATATCTTTCTGACAGACACACATTTATAAACAAACACACTAATTTACACACACACACACACACACATATATATATATATATATATATATATATATATATATATATATATATATATATATATATATATATATATATATATATATGAGCTAAACATATGTATAGATGCACTTAGTTACAAGATACGCGCAATAACAACAACATAACATGCACTTTTTCTTCTGCTAGAACTATATCTACAACTACTGAGTGCGTTGTAAAATTGGATAATAATAATAATAATAATAATAATAATAATAATAATAATAATAATAATAATAATAATAATAATAATAATAATAATGTGTTCATCGGCCCTAAAATATCTACAGTAAATAATTCAAGAAAAGCTGTTTGTGACACACACTTGGTCAAAAAATTACAGATTTCTTTACCTTTGTCAAGGGCATCATAAACTGTATTTTAGAGATGTTGGAATGATAATAGAATCCATTTGCATCATACCTGACGCAAGGTGGATTCGTTTCATTTTTGCTAAGGTTATATATACCTTAGCATAATTGAAAATATATTTTGATCTTATAATACCTATCCTTTTGATGTCTGAATGTGCTAAAATTATAATGATGACCTGGCGCTATAGGCATAGATACAAATTGTAAGTCAAATCACTTGAATATTGATGGTTTACACTATTATTTTGGTCTTACTTACTCACCCTCTCTGACCACTTTCTGCTTGAGCAAGGGTATTTTAAAAAAAACTGATTGGCTCCAATTGATATATTCAAAGATGCCGAAAAAACAAATCGTTTTTATCATACAACGCATAATCGAAATAAATGATGTGCCCAGTATCTTATACTGTAAGGAACGTGTATAATATTTTTCGCATTGACCTTTCTAAGATAATCGCCTACGCTTAACTGGAAAGGAATGAGATAATTTGACACCCAAAATAATGAATGGTCTACACGTGTTTTTATACTGAAGTATTAACAAGGAACCTTTGAGCTAAGAACGTACACAACAAGAGAGAGATAAAGACAGACAGACAGATACTGATGTTGATTCAATGGTTTCATATATTTAAGTAGGAAACCACTTTTTGTTTGTTTAAGTGGACATGCATGGCATGACAATTGTATTAGGTTTTGACTGTGGATATGAAAAAGCAATTCGTGTCCAATAGCAAACTATTTCGTTCGTCAAGCATTTAAAATTTTCTTTACTCTATTACCCTATGTAATATGTAAGCCTCTCTCACAACTGATTATTAATTGCCTGAGACATTCTATGACAATTAATCTATCTTCTAATAACAGCAACCCAAAATCAATGATAAGTAATCGAAAACACTGCAAATTTTAGAAAGTGGCATCATGTTAGGAAGATGTCAATATACAAGTAAATTATTTTGATGGTCTTCAATCACCAAAGATTTCATGCCATAGCATAAAGCACGTTATTTCATGCCATAGCATAAAGCACGTTATTTCATGCCATAGCATAAAGCATGTTAAATGCTTTCCCTCCGAATCTCACAACTAATCATTAATTATGATTAGTGACCCTTGGCCTATTACCCAGTTTTAGAGTACATAAAGTTTACTTGCATATACAAAGAATTTTCTACCTCAGATTCAGACACTCATAGATGAGTCGAAGGTGAAGATAATTACCCAGATAATTAAGACTAAGTTGCTATTGCTGTGTATAATTTTGTCATACACTAACGCAATTTATCATTTGCACATGTAGCTATCTTTTTAGCAATAATACTGAAAATACCTGCTATAATCATTGAAATTGAATCTATAATTGTTATATTTGCAGGCGCTATCATTGTTAAAATTGATAATAATCCGGCGACAGCAACAATAGCAGAAACTGAGTAAACAACTATATCAATGACAACCATAAGTCTTTGATATATTTTGACTTTTACTGTAAAGTCGTCAATGATATTTTTTAGTTTGGTCAGACATTTACATACTTGATTATATCTGTGACGTTAAACGTCGACCTGATGACTCTTGTCACTAAGGTTTTATTCATTATGCCTAATGGCGTTTAGTAATTAATTGTGGTGTTTCAATCACGAATTCCAATACCACCTGTATGACGCTACAGTTAATTTCGTATCGTATGGTTCCAGTATAAATTCTTTTTCTGCATCTTTATTTAAAAATATAGATACAACTTCACAGAAAGCATCGGTTCAATGACGTCATAGAAATGTGTTAAATGTACTAAATTTTGCACCACTAAATATGGACAGCCTGTATACACTAGTAACCTCAGCGGTATGTTTGATAGTGTCATTCTGTGGTGTACACCTCGCTGATTATTAAGCCTTTATCTATACCACATTGATGATCTGCTTGTGAAAAATTTTAATCAGACTCCTTTTTGAATTATATTAGGAATTCCACAGACAATATCGCAGTGTCTTGTGTTAATATTAGGGAGTTTTATGTCAATATTTGGTGGATTTCCAAAACAATTCATTTGTAGTTCTGTTGTTGTTTCTGCGAAAATTTAAAAACGTGCCTATGTGATTGGTAAAATCAGCTTTGAATGTGAGCATTTCATTGTTGATAGCTGTTAAAGTTGTCACTGAAATTTCCTTATCATCGACGTATTTTTTCGTTGCAGCATCAAAATCAGATTTTGGTGTCCTGAGATTATTAATGCCATTGTTATTCATGTTGAGAAATGCACGCATTATACCACCGTTGGCTAACAGGTACGTAAATTCTTGATCATCAATGTATTTCTTCGTTGCAGCGTCATTATCTGCGGTTGGATTTCCAAGGTCTGTAACTTTATTTCGATTCATAATATTGTTCCCCGTGAATAAAACACCAGCCTTCTTGATATAATCGTTAACTGATTTACCGAAATCTCTTATTTTACCCTGATCAGTAAAGGTAACGATATAATCAAGAACTGCGGTAGGAATTTGCATGAGTATATATGTCGGTTGTATATTATTAGTCTTTAATCGTCCTTGTTTATCTTAAAAAATAACGACTTCATTTTGATCCACACTTGTAATATTTAATAAATCGTCAGTCTAATTTCTGAGTTGATCGAGGGTTGCATATTTAGATAAATCACCTTGCTGCTGAGCTTTACCACGAGCAGATGTTCCGTAAATACCTACCATTATGTTTATCAATGTCTATTTAAATCTGATGATGTGGTATATTTATGCACGACTTTATGATGTGGTTTTGTTGATTTTGATACAGCATTAAGTACATTAAGTACTCACGACTACATATTAGTGGATCAGTCAATGTTTGTGTAGGTAACGTTGAAAACCAGATCGGAGTACTTTGCAAACTGGTAACATATTCTAAAAATTCCTTAAGTGGATCTAATCCATATGAATCAAATAAATAATTCCACATTTCACGTGGAGCAATTGCACATCTAACCCAATACGTGACCGGTCCAACGTTTTTATCTAGTTTAATGATACCTGTTTCGATATTATTGGGTGGGGGTTGTAATTGATCACGCATGAAAACACCCCTGAAGTTTTTATTTTTTAGTTTTTTTTAGCTGCATCGAGTAAATCAAAATTGGACATTGTGGTGATATCAGTAAACTGTCCCAGGAAGTCTTAGACCCTTTCTGTACCATGAATATGGGGTCCCTATTAATCTGAGACCTCTTCCCTTTTTTGGATGTTCTTCTTATTCCCTGTCCGGTTGCTTTCTTTAATGCCGTTACAGCAGCAGTTCCAACATAGCCTAATGCAGTTGCTTTAGCAACAGCCTGGGCTGCAGTGGATATTAATGCTGGTATATCTGCGAGAAATGGAAATATACCACCCGTCTTAGTGATGTCTGATATCGGCCACAGAAAGATTAAGTTTTACACCTTTATTTGATTTTTGGCATCATTTAAGTTTTTGAATTGATGCTCGGTCAACAATAATTTGTTTATACCGCTTATCTGACCCTTCTTTAGCTATATTTTTATTCCAGTTATTTTTGATGCTGATTGAAGCCTTCTGATCTGATCTGACCAGGAGTCAAAGTAAAATTAACGTGATTATTCGACATTATAATATTCATAAACCATCTAATTACGTGTTTCATATTTTCTACTGTATCAGCAACGACTCTCATTCGTCCACCAGCTCTTTTAACATCAATTTATCGCTGATTATAACAGCAATTGCTCTATAATCAGCAACAGCTCCTCGCGTCACGCGAGCTCGAAAATGTATATCAACTACTGATTGTCTGATTAAATCTAAATGTTCGAGCGAAAAGTAATAAATCGGATATAAGGTTGTAAAATTTAACTGTGATATTTGTAAACCAGTATCAATGTTTTGATCTCTCCCCATAAATATCATAAGACGATGATATGCATGTTCTACCTGATTTTGATCTAAATTCAGTAATATATCCTCAGATGGTTCTTGATGTCTATTTATCCTTAATGAAACTTCAGAGACACCAAGTTTGCCAATATCATAATACTACGCGTTTGATTATCTACTAGTGCAGCATTTTGTAATGCAATAAATATGTTTTGGTGCAGATATACACTGCTGAAAAGCAATTAGCCAAGTGAATAAACCGTTAATATTACTTTGGGTAGCATCTGTGGTCGTTGTCTCATAAAAAATAGCAACCGGTCTTTTTCAGATATTAAGGGAGTCATCGTTGGCATCAACAATGCAAGCGTCGTAAGAATTACTATACCAGCATCACCAGCGGGTGTCCATATTGCATCATTATCAATTCCTTTTCGCACAAGTACAACAGTATGTGTGGCTCCGAAAATAATTTTTCTAACATTTCTGCAAATTCCAAAGATATGGGATAGTGGAATTGTACATGAAAATGCTCTCCTATTTCCTTTTAACGCTGCTCGACGTTTTGTAAATCCTAAGTTGAAGTCCAGATTAGCACTGTGCAATAAATGAAAATCTGCACCAGGCCAGGCTACCATTCCAGATGGTTGTGGATTCGATGCAGTAGCCCGTGACGTTTGTATTAAATTATCCTGCCTATTGTTAGGAATATCAGTTATTTCCTTTGCGAACATCATTGAATAATCATCGCTGTATCGTACTAGACTCAATATCGTTGTGACGATGTTGACGTCTTTCTGAATTGATTCAATATTTTGTTCCGTCAATCATGTACATAGCACTATCAAATAACGCCATAATACCATTATTAACAAAACCAACAATAGTATCAGCGGCGTATTCAGTATTATGTTTTTATAATTTCACCTGCAACCTCAATAAATGCTTCAGCGGATAATAAATATATGCTTGTATTTGAACCTTAAGTTCAATTCTTCCACGCTCATCTGGAATTGGTGCCTCATAAGAATAATATTGATAATCACGCATAGACTCATCTTTAAGTACTGGTACGCCTATATCGAATGCGGAATCATATATACGTTTGAACATATTGATTATAATTATTATCGTCTAAAACGAAGACCACTTCCTTTCTTTTTCTGATAATGGTAATCAGCCAACTCTGCTAGTTTTTTTATGAGCAACGTTATTTATTTGTTTTAATAATATTCGCTTGCATTACTTCAGTGTTATGTAATTTAATTGGTGGCTGAGGTTTTCGTCGTATTAATTGCGTTAGTCTATCTTTGATTACTGAGAATGCTTTACTAGCAAGATTACCAACAGCATCAATACCTTTTTCAAGAACAACATCAATAGCTTTCATGTCCAGTTGCTTTGCAATCGGTATTGCTTTTGGAACTATGCTTCTAAATAGACCATGAACATCGCCAATTCCATCTCCGTAGCTAGTTTTGTATACCGGTAGTCGATAATTTGTTACCCTGACCATAGTTGGTCCACGTTGAGTAATTATGTACGATCATTTTGTTATAGTCATTATATTTAATTAATACTCAGTCGCAATAATAATCATCGGCGATTTCATTAATGAGAGACCGACACACATTCATATCTTTGATACCGCCAGTAAATAATAGTTTACAAATATCTGCTGCTTCATTAATGATTTATTGGGAATTATTACCAGATCGTTTTCCTCCAACGAGAATTTCTAGTCGTTCAACGTCTGCAAGGATGATAGGGCATTTAGTAACGAGATCACTTCCATGTGCAATAAGACCACTCCCAGTAGGAGGTTCTAAAATTTCTAAATATTCTAATTGTTGTCGTAATCTTTCCAATTTCTCTTTTTCTTCTTCGTCCTTTTTACTCGTTTTTGGAGATTGTGACAATTGTTGTGAAAGCGGTGGTAATAAATGAGATAACTGTGTGGTGGTGATACTTGTGGTAGTGGTGGAAGCAATGGTAATTGAGGTTGTTTAAATCGTTTTTGTGGTTTTGGAGATTGTGGCAATTGTTGTGTTGTTGTGGCGATACTTGTTGCGCAATATAGTTATCTATCTTATTTTTATAATCAATATATCTTTGATCGTTGTTTCAAGTTTGATTAACATCATAGTATATGCGATATATCCATTTGTGCCGAGTATTCTCACTTACGGGATCATCAGCGGATTTTAACAATCGTTTTCAATAATAATTTCTCGCAGCAACTTCATGTAACTTAAATTCTTCGGTTTTTCTAGTAAAATTATTGGCGTCTTCATTTAAACTTATCAACCAGATTAACCATGGTTTTTGCTTTTGATTGTTTTTCTGGTTCTGGTGTATGATCCTTTATATCACCTATTTCAGCACGAGCTTGGTCAATACCTTCAAATATTTCTTGCATTGGTTGAGCAGCAGCTATTTCGGCTGGAAGTCCCCGTAAAATCCTTTTTTCTGTTTCGTTCTTTATGCTATTTTTCCAGTTGCTAAAGCGGTTTTTTTCTAACATAGGAAGAAGATCTTTAGTGGTCTAAGTGATATGTTTAAATAATTTTTTTGTACCCTCTTCAAATTCAACTTGAGACTCCTGACGTGATTGTACTTGTTGTTTGACGGTATCACGAACAGGTAAATATTTTTCAATAGCCTTTAGTTGCTCTCGAGCTAGCTGAATGAGTTCTCCAATATTAATTATTAATAATAATATTTATACTGAATGTTTAATTTATAGCAGCAGTGAGGGTGAATGACAAAAAATTGAGTGCCCATGCATGTAAACGAAATCGCATAAAAATTTGAAAAAAATATGTCAATGATGGGATAACAAAACTGAGCTAACCCAAACGATTTATTAGCTGTTCTCAATTGTATGGAAATAATATCGGATAGAGGCTTTGGTTTAACGTGACTGACCTTGTTTTTTAGCCATTTGTAGGAATCTTTATTTTTTAAAAATAAGGCCTACACACTTGTAGGGTTCACCCTCTCTGCTGCTGTTTCAAACACTTTAACAAATACGTCTATTTTATAAATAAGCATGTTACAACCTTCATACAATACAATATCATCCTGTTTTGCATTTGTCTGTTTAGGTTATCTAACTTGTGTCCATTATTGGAGATAAACAAGCAATGATCATTACAGTAATATTAAATGATGAACACATATCTTTACCATATGTTCTCACTTATTAGTCAAGTCCAACTGCAAAATGTACAGATGGCAGATCATGTTCAATATTGTTTGCAGTTTGACTCAACTTATACATGAGTATGTATGACATCTTAATAGTATCCATGTAAGATTAACAAACAATGTATATATTCAAATGAGGCAAACACTCTCAATGTAACAAAAAATTGTTCTACCATACATATTAGGTTATCCTATGCCTTATGGTCATTATTGATAAAAGTATTATTTTTAATTTTCTGCTGCTATTAATAAACCTTATAGATAATTTCTTCCATTATTTATTATTTAGGCTATTTTCTTCCATTCTCTTTTTGTAATCATTCATTTGCATTTTAAAAAACATTTAATTAAATACATCTGTTATGTATCTTGTCTGTTAGTCTTAACAATGTTTTTATTCCATTATATTTTTTTGTAATGTAAGACTATTTACTGGACTTGACCTTGTCCAGAATTGAGTTCAGTTCTGTTTGACCTGATTGACTTTTTATAATTTTTTATAATTTCATTTATGTAAACACCTAAAATTAGCTTCATTATCCTCTATGGGTATAAGTTCATTGCCCAAATTATTATGCAGGTAAAAATGTTGATTTAGGTCATGGTTATGGGGATTCCAAAGTGAATGTTGTAGGCAATTTTGTTTTCAATAAAAAATAGTCTCATTAAATTAGGTTAGAAAGTTATTTTCCATTAGGCAATGGGACTGTTAAAATTTTACCAGTTGTGCTTTAACATCTGGCACTTTAAACTGTATTATGTTGTGTCCTGTTTGGGCTGAATTTTATTTTCTTCAAATTATTGATTTCAAAGTGATTATTTTCTCTGGCAATACAAAAGTGCTCTGACAATTCTTGGATGAAGACATTCATTGGAATTTATACTGAATTCAAACCTGGAATAATATTTCTGCGATTCAACAATATACACATCAGTACGACACAGACCATAAGAGACATCATCGCCTTCAAGTTTTTTTCTCTTAGGGATTTGAACAGGACTTTTTATTACTAGGACTCGTATCTTTAACTCCTGGATTATTTTTGGATTTAATTTGAAATACTGTAAGTTAATTTTTCTTAGTTTTCACCTTGTCTTCCTGGAAAATAAATTATTTGGTAAATTTTACAAAGCAAGTCTTTCCTCTTTTCTGTTATCTAATTTAAGAGCATAGACTCGTAGCAGACCATATTTTATGTCATTAGATAGTTCATTACATCACATACCCAACATGAATTCATGCATTAGATGACTCAATGTAAAAGTTAGATACTGGTCTTGCAAAAAATGACTATTTTTGCAGCATTTAAACTTACCAATATTGCTCTGATGGGGAAAGGAACTCTAGTATATTCAGGTAATTGTTTGGTGTAATTTAGATTCATGGTTTATACTGTATGAACCTTTCATGCAAAAACTCAACCTAGTCACCACAATCCATCTGCCGCTACCTGAACTTATAACTAATAAGACCTAATTAACTACATACACCTTGTAAACTTAGATAACTGACCATATTTTGCTTGAAATATGTAATAACTCTGAACAACATTCACTAAAGTTTATGGCCAAATGTTATTACAATTTATTAGTCAAACCCAATGTCATCAGCCTTATCGTAACAAATATAAAAATGAATATGCATAATAAGTCCAAGAAGATATAGGTTTTCTGTGGTAAGGTCAATTTTTAGACAGCCAGTATAGCTTAACTGTTCAAGCATCAGACTAATTATCAAATTGATCTGGGTTCAATACCTGTCCAAGTAAGCCTGGTTCTGCTGCAACCATGTGAAAAGCACCTGGCTTACATCTTTTATGTGGGATTCATTTATAGCCAAAAATGTAATGAACTGATATTAAAAACCAATCAACCAACCAACTAAACACAAGAACTGATTCTACATGAATAGAAGTTTATTTACAATATAAAAAGATACTATAACAATAATTAAAATTTTAAGTTATCCTTACCACTAAGGAATCCATTATTTCAGTATAATAACAATACTATCACAACAATTAAAATTGTAAAGCCATCCTAACCATAAAGGAATCCATTATTATATATGTAAATCTCACCCGAGTACAAATATAAATTTTCTGAATTTCGAATGGCCATAAAATTCATAATGGCTGAAAATGAGTACATTTTGCCAGATAAAATATTTGCCAAAACTACATTCAAGGGAGGGCTAAGTTGGAAACGGCAAATAAATGTGAGAACACATGAACTGAAAGATATCATGTGCACATGCAAAAATATGACTTTAATTCCTTTTTCATTTGCTTGAGTCACTTTAGAATTTTAAAAAAAGAAAATAAGCATGTGCATTTTTCTTACATGTTGAAGCATTATAATAAACCTAAATTCAAGCCATCATTATTTCATTTTGCTTTTTTTTGCAAATACTTCATCATTGTGGTGTAAAATCTCCATTGCATTACTTAAGTATAAGGGTAATAAAATTTACAGTTGACTTAGAGCTTCTTCAGTGCTTGAGATTCAGTGGTATAACAATGTTTTTTCTCTTTTTGTCTTGAATGCAGAAACTATATTCTGTTTCCATTTATGAAACAAGTCCTGAATTCCTTATCTGCGACCACATAATACAAACATACTGTTCACAATTTAATCTCAGAATGAGGACAACAATCTTGCATTTGAGAATTTCTGGACATTAGTGGTCAATTTACTACCAAAAATATTTATTGTACCAGCTCTGTAAATGTGATCCCAATTAAATTCAATATAGGATGGTAAGACATCCATTAATCCTATAAAATCCTCAAGTACAAGACTTTTCAATTTATTTATATTCAAAACATAATTCACTTGAAAAATAAACATGCAAGACACAAAGCAACTGTGCAACAGAATGACCAGAAAATGATGCATATTGCATAGAAAAATAACAAATCAAGAAATCAGATCAGCTTTAATCATGTTTTCTGACATTAGGCAAACACACAACTGCCATATGCATGATTTCATGGTACTCTTGCACTTGCAGATTAGTGCAAAAAACATCACTAAGCTGAGACATAAAATGCTCATGAAGAAAAAATTATATCACAGTACTCTTAATTACTAGGGCTAATTGATGGCCCAAAATCACATTCAAGACTATCTGCCATCATAATAGAAAAGGTGGCTGGATTCAAATTATGCCAACACCCATAAGTAAATAAGACACACCAAGGAGTGCACATATCAAATGCTTGTTATCGAAGTCAATCTAATTGCTCCTAGTATGCCACTCTGTAAAAGCTCCAATCACTAAATGAGAAACAAACACCTCTCACTATATCAGCATACTGTTGAATTTATTTTCTTCAGATCCACTGGTTATTAGGATGTTCCTTTGCAAAGTCTTCATATCAGAAGTTAATGACCTTCTTCACAGCCTCAAAGACTCTGTACTTGTCAGGCAGGCAGAATGGTTCAAAGACGTGAGGAAATGGTATGTCATAACCACACACTCTCTGTATAGGTGCTTCCAAATTTAAGAAACACTCTTCCTGCAAGCAAAAAAAGACAGAAATTCATTATTTCAATCCGGTCATTCTGAATGAAAAACTGATGATTACTTATGTAAAAAAAAATCTTGTAAAAAAAAAAAATGTAATAATAACATTTACATATCCAAATCTGAACTGAGAGAGATAATTTTGATTAACTTTCACAGCAAGAAGGTCACACTGATATAATCTGATCTTCCACTAACTTTTAAATAATATAAGTAGAAATTGTGTATCCACATGATCCAATGACATCTACATAAATTAACAGGTGCTTAATATTCAATAGTCAAAACAGCATGATTTTCCAAACATAATTTCGAATAATTTTTCATTACTTGATTACATTTGCTGTAAGTCAGACTTAAGTACATTTTCAAAGCACCTTATATTTGCTTATGGGCAATCAAATCATACAAGAAGACAGTTAACAGTGTTTCACATACATTTTACAGGAAGTATCTTTAATAATTACTTACATAAATTTGACTATTTAACTGCTTTTAACTGTTCAATGCCACTATGAAATATGACATGTTACAACAAGTAATTTTACCAATCTCAGACAATTCAATATAACTAGGTTTTGCCTTAGATCTGTTTTTCACCTTTATTCGTTGTGCAGGCGTACATCATTACCTGGGCTGAATCATTGTTTCTCCAGGTAAGTGCTTCTTAAACTATATGTGATTAAAGTCATAGAAAGCATGGTATACATGAGTATTTGACCATGACTATTATTCACTCCTATGGATTTAAGGTTGATTCATTTCAAACTGAGGAACAGGTCATTTGGATTTTGTCAGAGAGTGTTACATTCTCCATTATGTTTTCCAGCCATAGGGGTACGTGTTAAATTTATAATTTACTTGATTTATGAAACCTATTTCGTTTTTAAGTCATATCAGGTAATGAAGCCTTTTATGTTGCGAACTTTGCTATTACAATTTATGTATCAAGCAATTTAATTCCGAACCCATTATTATAACCAGTTTGGTTTTATTGAAGCTATCTGCTTAGAGTTGATGCTGTCTGTTTAAAGCTGACAGTTGTTTAGGGATGGGCGTAGCTGTCCATAGAATGGTGTGTGGTCCATATGTATGTGAATCCCTGTTTAGGGTTGATCATAGCTGTCCATAGTGCAGTGTGCTGTTCGTACATATATGTATACAGAAGACTATAACCAATACAACGGTGCTGGGTGCCGTCTGTACATATAAACACTTGTGGTGGATTCGTGAAGGGTGTGAGCGGTAGATAAATGTTGACCAATCCAAGGATCCAGTGAAACAGTGTGGTGTAACAGTGTGTGAATTGTAGGACTGTTCAAGGTTTACAGTGATATTAGTTTGAATTGATTGTGTTTTCAATTGAGTACAATTTTGTTTGCATTAGATGAGATTATGTGAATCTCACTTTCATTGTTACATTACACAAGTTTATGTGAATCTTGCTTTCAATGTTGCATTACATGAGTTTATGTGAATCTTGCTTTCAGTGTTTCATTATAATGAGTTTATGTAAATCTCGCTTTCATTGTTAAATTACATGAGTTTATGTGATTCTCACTTTCATTGTTACATTACATGAGTTTATGTGAATCTTGCTTTCAGTGTTGCATTACCATGAGTTTATGTAAATCTCACTTTTATTGTTAAATTACATGAGTTTATGTGAATCTCGCTTTCATTGTTAAATTACATGAGTTTATGTGAATGTCGCTTTCAGTGTTGCATTACCATGAGTTTATGTAAATCTCACTTTCATTGTTAAATTACATGAGTTTATGTGAATATCGCTTTCATTGTTAAATTACATGAGTTTATGTGAATCTCGCTTTCATTGTTGAATTACATGAGTTTATGTGAATCTCGCTTTCATTGTTAAATTACATGAGTTTATGTGAATCTCGCTTTCATTGTTAAATTACATGAGTTTATGTGAATCTCGCTTTCAGTGTTGCATAACATGAGTTTAAGTAAATCTCACTTTCATTGTTACATTACATGAGTTTATGTGAATCTCGCTTTCATTGTTAAATTACATGAGTTTATGTGAATCTCGCTTTCATTGTTAAATTACATGAGTTTATGTGAATCTCGCTTTCATTGTTGAATTACATGAGTTTATGTGAATCTCGCTTTCATTGTTACATTACATGAGTTTATGTGAATCTTGCTTTCAGTGTTGCATTACCATGAGTTTATGTAAATCTCACTTTCATTGTTACATTATATGAGTTTATGTGAATCTCACTTTCATTGTTGAATTACATGAGTTTATGTGAATCTCACTTTCATTGTTGCATTACATGAGTTTATGTGAATCTCGCTTTCATTGTTAAATTACATGAGTTTATGTGAATCTCGCTTTCATTGTTAAATTACATGAGTTTATGTGAATCTCGCTTTCATTGTTGAATTACATGAGTTTATGTGAATCTCGCTTTCATTGTTAAATTACCATGAGTTTATGTGAATCTCGCTTTCATTGTTAAATTACATGAGTTTATGTGAATCTCGCTTTCATTGTAACATTACATGAGTTTATGTGAATCTTGCTTTCAGTGTTGCATTACCATGAGTTTATGTAAATCTCACTTTCATTGTTAAATTACATGAGTTTATGTGAATCTCACGTTCATTGTTAAATTACATGAGTTTATGTGAATCTCGCTTTCATTGTTGCATTACATGAGTTTATGTGAATCTCGCCTTCATTGTTAAATTACATGAGTTTATGTGAATCTCGCTTTCTTTGTTAAATTACATGAGTTTATGTGAATCTCGCTTTCAATGTTGAATTACATGAGTTTTTGTGAATCTCGCTTTCTTTTTTTAATTACAGGAGTTTATGTGAATCTCGCTTTCATTGTTAAATTACATGAGTTTATGTGAATCTCGCTTTCATTGTTACATTACATGAGTTTATGTGAATCTTGATTTCAGTGTTGCATTACCATGAATTTATGTAAATCTCACTTTCATTGTTAAATTATATGAGTTTATGTGAATCTCACTTTCATTGTTGCATTACATGAGTTTATGTGAATCTCACTTTCATTGTTACATTACATGAGTTTATGTGAATCTCACTTTCATTGTTAGATTACATGAGTTTAGGTGAAACTTGCTTTCAGTGTTGCATTACCATGAGTTTATGTGAATCTCACTTTCATTGTTAGATTACATGAGTTTAGGTGAATCTCACTTTCATTGTTGCATTACATGAGTTTATGTGAATCTCACTTTCATTGTTGCATTACATGAGTTTATGTGAATCTCACTTTCATTGTTGCATTACATGAGTTTACGTGAATCTCGGTTTCATTGTTGCATAACATGAGTTTATGTGAATCTCACTTTCATTGTTACATTACATGAGTTTATGTGAATCTCACTTTCATTGTTGCATTACATGAGTTTACGTGAATCTCGGTTTCATTGTTGCATCACATGAGTTTATGTGAATCTCACTTTCATTGTTACATTACATGAGTTTATATGAATCTTGCTTTCAGTGTTGCATTGCCACGAGTTTATGTAAATCTCACTTTCATTGTTGCAGTACATGAGTTTATGTGAATCTCACTTTCTTTGTTACATTACATGAGTTTATATGAATCTTGCTTTCAGTGTTGCATTGCCACGAGTTTATGTGAATCTCGCTTTCAGTGTTGCATTACATGAGTTTATGTGAATCTCGCTTTCATTGTTAAATTACATGAGTTTATGTGAATCTCACTTTCATTGTTGCATTACATGAGTTTACGTGAATCTCGGTTTCATTGTTGCATAACATGAGTTTATGTGAATCTCACTTTCATTGTTACATTACATGAGTTTATATGAATCTTGCTTTCAGTGTTGCATTGCCACGAGTTTATGTAAATCTCACTTTCATTGTTGCAGTACATGAGTTTATGTGAATCTCACTTTCTTTGTTACATTACATGAGTTTATATGAATCTTGCTTTCAGTGTTGCATTGCCACGAGTTTATGTGAATCTCGCTTTCAGTGTTGCATTACATGAGTTTATGTGAATCTCGCTTTCATTGTTAAATTACATGAGTTTATATGAAACTTGCTTTCAGTGTTGCATTAACCATGAGTTTATGTGAATCTCACTTTCATTGTTACATTACATGAGTTTATGTGAATCTCACTTTCATTGTTGCATTACATGAGTTTACGTGAATCTCGGTTTCATTGTTGCATAACATGAGTTTATGTGAATCTCACTTTCATTGTTACATTACATGAGTTTATATGAATCTTGCTTTCAGTGTTGCATTGCCACGAGTTTATGTAAATCTCACTTTCATTGTTGCAGTACATGAGTTTATGTGAATCTCACTTTCTTTGTTACATTACATGAGTTTATATGAATCTTGCTTTCAGTGTTGCATTGCCACGAGTTTATGTGAATCTCGCTTTCAGTGTTGCATTACATGAGTTTATGTGAATCTCGCTTTCATTGTTAAATTACATGAGTTTATGTGAATCTCGCTTTCATTGTTGAATTACATGAGTTTATGTGAATCTCGCTTTCATTGTTAAATTACCATGAGTTTATGTGAATCTCGCCTTCATTGTTAAATTACATGAGTTTATGTGAATCTCGCTTTCATTGTTACATTACATGAGTTTATGTGAATCTTGCTTTCAGTGTTGCATTACCATGAGTTAATGTAAATCTCACTTTCATTGTTAAATTACATGAGTTTATGTGAATCTCACTTTCATTGTTAAATTACATGAGTTTATGTGAATCTCGCTTTCATTGTTGTATTACATGAGTTTATGTGAATCTCGCCTTCATTGTTAAATTACATGAGTTTATGTGAATCTCGCTTTCTTTGTTAAATTACATGAGTTTATGTGAATCTCGCTTTCATTGTTGAATTACATGAGTTTTTGTGAATCTCGCTTTCATTGTTAAATTACATGAGTTTATGTGAATCTCGCTTTCATTGTTAAATTACATGAGTTTATGTGAATCTCGCTTTCATTGTTACATTACATGAGTTTATGTGAATCTTGCTTTCAGTGTTGCATTACCATGAGTTTATGTAAATCTCACTTTCATTGTTAAATTATATGAGTTTATGTGAATCTCACTTTCATTGTTGCATTACATGAGTTTATGTGAATCTCACTTTCATTGTTACATTACATGAGTTTATGTGAATCTTGCTTTCAGTGTTGCATTACCATGAGTTTATGTGAATCTCACTTTCATTGTTAGATTACATGAGTTTAGGTGAATCTTGCTTTCAGTGTTGCATTAACCATGAGTTTATGTGAATCTCACTTTCATTGTTACATTACATGAGTTTATGTGAATCTCACTTTCATTGTTGCATTACATGTGTTTACGTGAATCTCGGTTTCATTGTTGCATAACATGAGTTTATGTGAATCTCACTTTCATTGTTACATTACATGAGTTTATGTGAATCTTGCTTTCAGTGTTGCATTACCATGAGTTTATGTAAATCTCACTTTCATTGTTGCATTACATGAGTTTATGTGAATCTCACTTTCTTTGTTACATTACATGAGTTTATATGAATCTTGCTTTCAGTGTTGCATTGCCACGAGTTTATGTAAATCTCACTTTCATTGTTACATTAGATGAGATTATGTGAATCTCGCTTTCATTGTTGCATTACATGAGTTTATGTGAATCTCACTTTCATTGTTACATTACATGAGTTTATGTGAATCTTGCTTTCAGTGTTGCATTGCCACGAGTTTATGTAAATCTCACTTTCATTGTTGCATTAGATTAGTTTATGTGAATCTCGCTTTCATTGTTGCATTACATGAGTTTATGTGAATCTCACTTTCATTGTTACATTACATGAGTTTATGTGAATCTTGCTTTCAGTGTTGCATTACCATGAGTTTATGTAAATCTCTCTTTCATTGTTGCATTAGATGAGTTTATGTGAATCTCGCTTTCATTGTTGCATTACACGAGTTTATGTGAATCTCGCTTTCATTGTTGCATTACATGAGTTTTTGTGAATCTCACTTTCATTGTTACATTACATGAGTTTATGTGAATCTTGCTTTCAGTGTTGCATTACCATGAGTTTATGTAAATCTCACTTTCATTGTTGCATTAGATGAGTTTATGTGAATCTCACTTTCATTGTTATATATGTGAGATTATATGAATCTCGCTCACATGTCTACAGGATATTAGTCAAACATTTTTACAGTCCGTGAGGTCACTTTTTCATGCTAGAGGTAAATGATGGTATTTCTTTTTCATTTCGTGAATGTGTGTGTAGAGAGATTAGATCAATCATATGGTAGGAGTGGGAGATTCAATGCATTTGTTTTATATTCATATATATATATATATATATATATATATATATATATATATACTTAGTAATTCATTGTATAAATTCCCATGATCCAGTACATTGTATCTGTGTTGTTCATTTAATCCAACAAAAGAAACCCACTTGGTTTCAATTGTTATAATGTAACAAATAATGTTGGACAAACTGTTCCACTTTTCTACTTCATCATTATATATGAATATAAATTTCATTTCAGAGAACTCTTTCTCCCACTAGAGACATCATTTTCGGTATGAACTTGTACAGTATTATGCAATCTATTATGCTACTTTGTTTGCTATGAATTTTATGTTCATTATATATGATTATCACAAACTGTACTATCTAAAACTATATATTCTCGCAGTTAGTGTCCAAATCTTAACCTTCTCATTTAACACTTTTGCTGTGCTTAGTTTTTCTGATCTATTTGTCAGACCTTACAATAACAAAGTGACTTTTGTACAACTGATATGTATTAAAATTTTCACAGATGGTTTTTTTTCTCTGTAAGACTGACTGTGACCATAGATGTTTTATTTCTCTGTAAGACTGACTGTGACCATAGCAGATGTTTTATTTCTCTGTAAGACTGTGACCATAGCAGATGTTTTATTTTTCTGTCAGACTGACTGTGACCATAGCAGAAATGAAAACCTTAAGGAAAGATGCATCAATATGCGAGCTAGAGTCAATCAGTGCAAAACATCCCAGACTTGATAGTGGTCATATTTATGGAGGACAGAGTGTTTATAAATTTTTTGAGAGGTTTTTAAGGCACTTCTTCAATCCTGCATCCATATATTTAGTTTCATTGAAAGTATGAAAATATTACCATCTGGAGAAGAAAATGCAATTAGCCTGAAAACCACCCAGCCAAATTTAATCATAGCTCCAATTCTCTTATTTTGTAAATTAGCCTAATTTTGTATAAATACATTTTAAGATTCAACCTTTATACTGCTCAGGATATGTCTTGGAGAAGACTGTCATCAGAAAGACACAGCTTATATGGAAAAAGGGTTTGGTTGGGCAAGTGCTACCAACATGTAAAACTTACCTGTACTGCTGTGGCAATTTCTGTTGCAAAGCCCATTGTCACTGGGGCTTCATGCGATATTACCAATCTCCCTGTTTTCACAACTGACTGGAAAAAAGTGCATGTCAATCGATTCAGTTTACAAAATTTTTGTTTATCCCTAAGCATCTTACTAGCGGTAGGGTTAACAATGTTTCATGCCACATTAGTGCTCAATAATACACAATAAAGTCAATTAATTAGATACAAATGGTAATTAAAGTCCACTGATTGATCTAATGTAGGTTTGTTCAAGTCTCATATAGAAATGAACAGAGAAAATTACTTAAGAAATTCTATGTATGCCTATCAGTAATCAAACATGTAAATCACATATACAAATACTTGTTTGTACTGTCAAAATCAACTATGTAGGTTGGAGGCCATTTTTGAAAATTATTTTTTCTTTACTGATGCATATATTTATCCCATTACCTTAATAATTTTATCCCATTACCCTAATAATTTTATCCCATTACCCTAATAATTTTATCCCATTACCCTAATAATTTTATCCCATTACCCTAATAATTTTATCACTTTACCCTAATAATTTTATCCCATTACCCTAATAATTTTATCCCATTACCCTAATAATTTTATCCCATTACCCTAATAATTTCATTAAAACAGTCTTTGAAAAGAAACACAACATTATAATATGCAACAATTGGACAGACTTGCTCTAATGCATTTGATTTCATGTTTAATGGTGCAGTCACATAAGTGGGTTATTAATGCCATGGCAATGGTGTAAAGTGCCTTACTCAAATATGCACCATGGTAGAAAACCAGGGCTGATCAAATGGAAAGATTAAAACCTACTCTTTCATTCATGAGTCTAGCATGGAAAGATCAAAACTTACTCTTTTAATCATTTGTCTAGCATGGAAAGATTAAAACCTACTCTTTCAATCATGAGTCTAGCATGGAAAGATCAAAACCTACTCTTTTAATCATTTGTCTAGCATGGAAAGATTAAAACCTACTCTTTCAATCATTTGTCTAGCATGGAAAGATTAAAACCTACTCTTTCAATCATGAGTCTAGCATGGAAAGATTAAAACCTACTCTTTCAATCATAAGTCTAGCATGGAAAGATTAAAACCTACTCTTTCAATCATGAGTCTAGCATGGAAAGATTAAAACCTACTCTTTCAATCAGGAGTCTAGCATGGAAAGATTAAAACCTACTCTTTCAATCATGAGTCTAGCATGGAAAGATTTAAACATACTCTTTCAATCATAAGTCTAGCATGGAAAGATTAAAACCTACTCTTTCAATCATGAGTCTAACATGGAAAGATTAAAACTTACTCTTTCAATCATGAGTCTAGCATGGAAAGATCAAAACCTACTCTTTCAATCATGAGTCTAGCATGGAAAGATTAAAACCTACTCTTTCAATCATGAGTCTAACATGGAAAGATGAAAACCTACTCTTTCATTCATGAGTCTAGCATGGAAAGATCAAAACCTACTCTTTCAATCATGAGTCTAGCATGGAAAGATCAAAACCTACTCTTTCAATCATGAGTCTAGCATGGAAAGATTAAAACCTACTCTTTCAATCATGAGTCTAACATGGAAAGATGAAAACCTACTCTTTCATTCATGAGTCTAGCATGGAAAGATCAAAACCTACTCTTTCAATCATGAGTCTAGCATGGAAAGATCAAAACCTACTCTTTCAATCATGAGTCTAGCATGGAAAGATTAAAACCTACTCTTTCAATCATGAGTCTAGCATGGAAAGATCAAAACCTACTCTTTCATTCATGAGTCTAGCATGGAAAGATTAAAACCTACTCTTTCAATCATGAGTCTAGCATGGAAAGATTAAAACCTACTCTTTCAATCATGAGTTTAGCATGGATACCACTGAGCTTCAAAAAGCTGCATCATACATGTGGTATAAAGCCCATTCTATATCCATCCTGTAGGAGGTTTCTCTACTGAAGTTTGTAAGTTTGCAAACTTGGACATGTTGATTTCTGTAAATAGGGTCGGTAATAGGAAGTACATTTTCAGGAATTAAGCTAATTTCCAAGCAAGAGTCCAAAACCAAGAATCCCCCAAAAGAAATCCCAGACAAAAGTCCCACAGAGGTCCTGATGCTCGAATAGCCATAAAGAATTTCAAAGAATTTAAGATATGAACACTTCTCCTTTTTAACCGCTGAGTGCTGAAACTATCTCTGATAATTTGAAAAATTGCAAAAGTGAGTGATTTACATAAATCACAATTGCAAAAGTGAGAGATTTACACAAATCACTAATTTACACAAATCACAATTGCAAAAGTGAGTGATTTACACAAATCACAATTGCAAAAGTGAGTGATTTACACAAATCACAATTCCAAAAGTGAGTGATTTACACAAATCACAATTGCAAAATTGAGTGATTTACACAAATCACAATTGCAAAAGTGAGTGATTTACACAAGAAACTTTACTTTCACTCATCTTATAAATGAGGACAAATCATAAGTTTATCAACTGGTTTGAATCTATGTATGTTGTCATCCTTAAATTTATAGTGGGACTGAAAAGTTTATTCTTGTAACAAATCAGAAGCAGTCAAAATGCAGCCAAATTATTTCAATTTATCAGAATACCAAGGGAAATACATGTATTATTTTTAACTTTAGTTTTAAAAAAGGTATTCTTCTCCCCAAAAATGTAAAACTTGCCCTGCAAATAAGGTTAGTGAAAAGTACAGCAGCATCTTAAATGCTACTGATGACCTGAGTGGACAATTTAGCTGTATAATTACATGCATGAATGACACCTATTCTGACTTAAATATCAAGACCTGACATATGTACAAGGAATCCACAATGATTAATCAATGTTTACAGCAACATAAGGCATAAATGAAATGGATAGAAACTGAATAAAAGAAAGTGTAAGCTGTGCAATAAATTTTTGGTGTAAAATGTGTAAATCACTCACGTTTGCAATTGTTTCAAAGTCGTATGGTAAAATGGTCCTCAGATCGATCACTTCACAGGAGACATTCAGCCTCTCCTGTGCCATGTTGGCAACTTCCCGTAACACATGAACCTGGGTTCCATACCCGACTAGTGTAACATCTTTACCTGACAAGAAACAACAATTTTACCAACATGTCATTCACCTTCAATCTAATGGTGATTTCTATTAAAAACTGGTTATATCATCATAAAAACTGAAAAGGGGTTTTAAACAATATTTCAGCTGTATTTGATATTTTCAAAATTAGCTAATAAGGCATCAAGAAAATCTAAATTTTAACAACTTACTTTTCTGTAATTATACTGCTCCTTGTTGAACACAATTCTTCCTAAATTCAACTGTCTTAATAAAGTAGAGAAATTATTTCTCTATGAAAGAGAATGATTTACAGTCAGTATTTACATTCAAGTTACTTAAGAAGCAACTAAGCTTTTAAAATAAAACTTTTTTTACCACCGTATGAAATGATTAAAAAGGTTATTCAAGAAATATAGCACAAACCTTGTATATTTGACTGCCAATTTCTACTTAAATCAAATATGACTGAATACTTATGAGCCACAAAAAACACATAATACAAACTCTGTATATCTTGCAAAAAATAAATACAAGCAAATTCAAAGAAGAAATCAGACAGTGACCCATATTACTGAGCTGTAGCATTAATAGGAGGGCATGAAAATTAAAGGGCAACCAAGTCAAAAAAGAAAAGGTGATGAGAAGTTCCATTATGGGAACAAGGTTGGTGAGTGATGTTTGGATTCTTTGAAAAAGGGCAAGTCAGAAAGAACTATATTATGTCAATGATGTCTGAAATCATGGAATGGTATCAACTGATTATCATAGGGGCATGCTTTTTGTTGTCAAAGAAGTGTTTGTGTGTTTTTGTAACATAGCTTTAAAAATTTTTCAGTCATATTGCTGCAGTGTGGCAGCTTATAGCAATGTCTTGCACTCTGGCATCAAGCCACAGACATGTAGCATCATGTCCCACCCAGTCACATTATCCTGACACCAAGTCAGCCAGTCCAAACACTATCCTCTTAATGCTGAGCACCTAGTGAGGCAGCTGTTAGTACTATTTTTATAACTCTTTGGTATGACTTTGGTATAACTTGGCTGGGGTCGATGCTCTAACCAATAAACCACCAGAGCGGTCTCGTCAAAAAAGAAAAGAATTAAGATAGCCAATTGTCGATGTGGTTTGAGAGTGGCATGGCATCATCAATGTGACATGAATCTGTGCTACATCCCCTTATATGCCTTAAAAGTTGAAAGCAGTCTAGTTATAAAGATTAACTAAACAAGTGAAATGCAGAACTCCTTTGTGTACAAGGCATCCCCTTATATGCCTTTAAAGTTGAAAGCAGTCTAGCAAGAAAGATTAACTAAAGTTAAATACAGAACTCCTTTATGTGCAAGGCATCCCTCACAAGAGCCATGCAAGAAAGGAGGAGTTTCTCCAAACAAGGATGGAATAATGAAAGACATGGGAGTCACTAGGATTATCCTAGGTAAGTCTGTTGCTAAATCAAGCAGATCTTTGACATGTCCAATCAGAGAAAGGCAATCAGAACTATTCTGCAAGTCCTGCCAGTGTTAGAACCACTGGGAGAAAGGCACAGGCCCATATCCCAACCCAGCTGATTATTTATTTATTGTGTGCACATGTATCTGTTTCTAGGAGTGGCTAGACAAAAGTGGGAATTTTGTCATTTCTCCTCGCTGCAAATAGGTCTGGTTCTGTACACAGGAAATAAAATTGATCAACATGATAGAAAAGATAAAAGCATAATTAACATATTTGTCAACATGACCTCAGCATGCCAACAGGCCCTTACAACCATCAAATCCACTTTTTTAACACTACAGACTGACAAGTAAAGAGAGATTAATGTGTACTTAAATCATGATTTTGAGAAATCAGAAATCTGGAAGACTGCCAGAGCCATGTCTATAAGAATCCATAAATTTTAAATGACTTTTAAATTTGAGGACATTTTCCATTACTTTCCATGACAAAAATTTTCCAGGTTTTTCCATGAATATGGGAATCCTGAAATTTCCCTCAAAAAGGAAAAATTGGACAAGATCCAACTTCTCAACACTGACTATCCACCATGAACTGTGAATGCAGCAGTAAAGGTTGTCCATATCATTAAACTAAAATTGAACTTGCCAAATATGTTTGCAAAATAAAATCCTGGTTTGCTGCCATCACTGTGAAGGCAGATGTCCCGAAGTAGGATATGTGTATTCAAATGTCTTAGTGAAGGCCCAAAAGTTGAGGATGAGGTCAGGGAGGAAAGGTTGGGTAATTAATTCTCTATGCCAAGGTATGTGAAGCATAGGTACTTATGATCAACAATTTGAATAGGTAACACGTTTAAGACAGATCAAGATTGATGATGTATTTGTCACACCGCACAGACAGATCAATGGACATTTGCCATCTCCATCTTGAGATTTGGGATGGCAATAGACTGAGCGAACCTGCTCAAGACCAGTCTCTTATTTCCCTTTTACTTTTTAAAACAGAAAAAGTAAGGTATGAAACACAGCAAGTTTACGTTTTGGACTAACTCCACCATCCACTTTATGAAAAAATAAAACAAATACACATTTGCAAGATCACTTGGGATCTCCGTCCTGAAGGAGGGCAATGAAAATGGAAGGAGCTGGATAAACAAGATTCAGAATTCCAAATTGAAGGAGTATGGCATCCATAGAAGGGTCACCAGTGGGCAAAAGAGATAAGAAGTCCTTACTGGCAGGCTTTAAGGAGGAAAAACTGTTTTTTGCTTCCCACTCATGGCCTGCCTGCAAAGGTTAGGTTCATATGCCCACCAATAATCTGCCAAGTCACACAAAGGTTGTACCCCTGTAGTCTGTCTGTCTGTGACCATCCTTCTTTGGTGTGGTTCATGATGAGGTTTCCAAAACATAGGGTCTTTAAACTCCTGGTTCTCTCACCACCACAGTTTGGCCTCCAAACAATGGAGAGATTTCAGGGTCATCACAGAAGACTGCAATAGAGCATATCTTATTATCAGGTCAAGGTTGCAAGAAGCTGTAATGGATGATCATAATTGTAAGGTGAATTATTCTGTTGATACCTTGGCAGAACAACATACTAAATCCTAGGCAGGGTCACTTTATGCCTTTCCGGCTAGATGAAATATCATAAGAGATGCCAAGTCATGCAAGGAGAAAGCTGACATTCCTTACTAACATAGATATGAAACACCAACCATCAAATAATGTGCTGTTCACCAGTTCCAAAAAGATAACACCATGCGCTTCAAAACTGAACAATGTTTGGCCATACTTCTGGATCAGTTGGTAGGCAGCTGGAACAGTGTATGATGTATGATACATGATTTGCAGGTCCCGCTAAAAGTTGGAATGTAATCCCACACACCTGGTTTCAATGGCATGGGCAAGTGTAGGAATTTATGCCCTGTGGGATGGCAAATTGGGTTGAAAACAATCCTGGCTTCCTCTGATTTGCTCAAATGCAATCATGAGGACAGAGCTTGTTGTATAATGTGTATCACCCATGATTCCAATAAAGCTTGTGTGGAATAACTTATCACTTGCTGTAGCTTTTAGGGGATCAGAAGTAAACTCTGCTGCAGGTGCTATTTTGTGTATCTTCAATGGGGATGGGGGTTGGCCATCTCAATGTCCCCCATAAAACTTGCAACTATTTACAACATGCCATTTTCTCTTGGCTCTTCAACTGCCATTTTAAAAATTTGGACCACACATCTTCTTCTCACAAAGCACTCATGCTGCATGGATGTGATGATGTAAAGTCTGTACAAGCTGGGCAGTCACAAGTTTGCACTGGACAAAATGGTGACCCATGCAAGAGTTGCCTTCAGCATACTCATTTCAGAAAAATGCTGCTAACTCCACAAAATGTCCCCATCCCTTCCTGGTTTGATGCCCCAGGCATGCAGACAAGACATGTTTTATAATATCCTCATCAACATTAAGTACTTGCATATCTTGCACTTGATTAACATCTCTAAAATGATAGAGAGGAAACATACAACAAATAAATTATTAACTTAGGTGAAATGGTGTTACTCATATGAAATAAAACGAATGCATAATAAAGCCAAGTTTAAAGGCACCATAGAAATACACCAGTAAAAGCTACATGGATGAGCAATAACTACTGGCAATAAATATAAAATTCACAGGAAAAGACACCTATGTTCTATACACTAGGTCTCAAATTCTGAAAAACTGCAATGGATTCTCAGAGGCACTGCTAAAAGTTTGAGTGAAAGTTTAAACTGGTAAACATATGGGTGGTCACCAAGCATGGGCTGGGAGAGTTAATCAGTAGGAGTTATGTCCCCTAGACTACATGTTATATTGATGTAAATTATTCCAGCGCTGACTGGATTCAGTAGCAACAAGGGTTATTTCCTGATGTTAATATGACCAGGTAATGCATTTACCTACATAAATTACACTGTACAGCATAGCTTCTGTTTCATTATGCCAAGCAGATACACGGCACATGAAAACTGGTAATATTTAAGACAAAAAAGTAATATCACATGCATTGTCAGAACTAAACACAGCATATGCTGATGTCATTTTTCTGCTAAAAGATATTTGTTATTGGGTTTGAAATGGCAGAGTGGAAAAAGGACAGCTATGTTTTATTTTGAATTCATCTCTCTATTGATATCTTAACTTTGACAGTTAAGGGTCAGATAGACAAAGTCTGCTTTCTAGTGTGTGTGTGTGTGTGTGTGTGTGTGTGTGTGTGTGTGTGTGTGTGTGTGTGTGTGTGTGTGTGTGTGTGTGTGTGTGTGTGTGATTTAGATTTTTAACATAGCTTTACAATTTTTCAGTCATATTGCTACAATGTATGCAGTGTGACAGTTTATAGTGATGTCTGGCACTGGGGCATCATGCCACAGACATGTAGCATGATGTCCCACCCAGTCACATTATCCTGACACCAGGCTGACCAGTCTAACACTAACCTCTTAATGCTGAGCACTAAGCAAGGCAGCTGTTAGCACATTTGTGTAAGTCTTTGGTATGACTCAGCCAGGGTTCAAATCCACAACCTCCCACATCTAAGGTGGACACTCTAACCACTAGGCCACCGGACTGGTTCCTGCTTTCTTGTTGGAATTATTATATTTAGCATATAAAAGTCAAAGATTGTGTCTAGTATACTGTTCATATCAAGAGTATGCACTTTCTAATATTTAGAAAAATAATGGGTGAGTGAATTTTAAAGCTAAACATGACCATTTCTGTTGTTATGAAAAACACAATCTAGCAATTTTGTAAACTTTTCTGCATCATTATCATAAATCTAACAACATACAATTTAATTCAATTCTAAAACCATCTGCTGGGTGCTGATAGGGGAATTCAACATATGTACACTGATCAGAGCTTTTACTTTCAAAGCACCATGGTGGTCATCTTGTATAATGTAAGATTAATTATGCTGATTACTTCTGATGAAAAGGTCTCACATATACAGCAAACCTATTTGTTTCATATTCTTCTATATTTAACTTTGATCTATCCAAATTATAGAGGCAATGATCTACCAACGTCTCATTATGCATCCATTGCTTGGCTGCAATTACCATATGCTTTATGACTATATTTGTGGTACAGAGTGGGCAAAATTGCTTTTCCCAATCATTCACCTTTTTTAATTTTTCATTGACAATTTCATAAACAAAATTCATAAATTGCTATATTTCCAATTATCAGCAAAGAAAAAACAATTTTTATGAATAAAGCATGATGTGTGCAACTGCACCTCTAAACTGTATTGAAATTTGACAAATAAAGTCAAATGTATAATTTTACCTTCTAAAATAACCTCAGCTTGAGACAAAGGGATAGTGTATTTATGAATAGGAACTTCCTCAATCGCAGATCTGTACAAAATTTTGGGCTCCAGGAAAATGCAGGGATTTTCATCCCATATACAGCTTAACAGCAACCCTTTGGCTTGAATTGGTCCTCGAGGAATCACCACCTGCAAAATGAAACATTCATCCAGAAATGGTGTCAGGAAGAAATCAGCAATAAGAGTACCTGTTTTAAGTGGGCCAAGTCACCCAATAAACTACAGGGAAACTTGTCAATAATTAGTATGTAAGAAAGCATACACATTTCCTTCTGTGGATATGTGTCCTTTATACAGGGACTAAATACATAACTTTGCTATTAAGCACCAGCCTATATATGAACACCTGTCAATCTGAAACTTCTCAATGCAACACGATGACCAATCAAAATCAGGTCTCTGCAGACCAGTCTCCTCCCTGCTGCATACTTTCTCCAACTACTTTTCAGTGAAATTGGTATTGCTCACTTATAAGTCAAGTTGAATTGCATCATGATATGCCATAGCATAATGTGCTTGCAGATCAGGGTACAGCTTGTTTGTTAGACTGATTACTCTTAACAAACTGCACAGACCCGAATCTGCCAGTGCATTATGTAACAGCAGATCTGTGCCTGTGCAGTTGCAGTTGGATTTGTGAGTATATATGGTAACACATTTCAGCTATAGAATGCAAAGTGTGACCTCTTTCCTCAGTTAATTATGGACACTCAAAGAAAATCCTTATAGCAAATATAAATACTTCTGAAAGGGTGTGAATGTGGACAAAATCAAGGATATAGTGGTCATGTGCAATCACTCATTTGGACAGTTATTTCTTGTTACATTGTTTTGTATTGTTTGTAACTGCTGACAATGTAACTGCTGACAAAACTGTTGTTGTTGTTGACACTTAAAGTACCAACAAACTAACATCATTCAATACCCTAATACTATACAAAAACAAATCCATACTTATACAGATAGAGCGTCAAATATTTTAGTAATGTACAATAGGAAAGAAAATGCAGTCTCTACTACCAATATCTAATTGGTATATACTGGAAAATATGTAACATAATCAGATCTCCTGAATTTTAACCTGATATGGAAAGAAACAGAGTACATTAAGACAGCAAATACAGTCTCCATTATGTAACATGAGGATGTGGGCAAAACTGTATGCCCATGGCACATTCTTGATGTGGAATGATAAGAGAAAAAAAAAGAGGTTAAAACTGGAAATGATATGATGCTAGGATTTAGTAAAAACAGCATACTAGCAATCAGCACAAACTCTAGATAATGATGGTGGCCTTTGTGATTAAAAGTCTAGATTCAGAACCAGAAGTGGGTTTATGTCCCAAACTGGTTGTTTCTGCTATGCTTTTAAGGCAATCTCATTTAATTCAGTCAAACAACTAGTATACAGATAACAGCATCATTCTGCTGTGTGTGTGTGCATGTGTGTGTGTGTGTGTGTGTGCATGTGTGTGAGTGTGTGTGTGCATGTGTGTGTGTCTGTGTGTTTATGTATGTGTCATGTACCTTTAACCCAGCAGTGTGGGCAAATTGAGCCTCAACACTCTGTGAGTGGTACATGGCTCCATGTCCAACAGCTCCACAAGGAGCTCTTATTGTCAGCTTCCCGCAGTCAAACAGGTTCCCTGTTCGGTACCGGAACTTAGCAGCCTCATTGACAATTTGGTCATATGCAGGAAATATGTAGTCTGCAAACTGGATCTCTGCAATAGCTGTGGCACCAACTACAGCCAAACCAATACCAAATGCCACAATGCCCTGTTCACTCAGTGGTGTGTTGAATACTCTATCTTTACCTGGAAAAAGAGTTTTAATGACCAAATTATCCATCTGTATCATGTACATCAAATATATTCTATGTTTCTTCATAAACTTAGAAAATAATAATAGTTTAAAATTAGTTTTCTAGCTCAAACAGTCACTATTGCTTACTGAAATGTTGTTGTTGGCTTGATGCCATTTTTCAGCACATTATATGCTACACATGGATTCCAGTATATCTTGTGGAGAAATAACATGGAAGAAACACCAACCCAAAAGAAGCTACTTGAATGCCTTCTCACAGGCCCGTGTTAGTTAAGTCCATGTCTCATTCCGATGAAGATAGAGGTGTGATGAGGTGTGAAGCAAGTGATCTGTAATAGTGAGCACTTGGTCTACCCAGAACCTTTTTGAAATTATGGAATTAAAAACTGTCACATTATCTACAGTGAAAAATATTTAAATAACTATGCATTTTACACAAACTTTTGCTATTTCTACAGAATCATGATGAAAGGACAAATGACAATAACACATTTATACTGAAACTAGCATTAATAAAAGCTTCTTCAAATCCACATTAAAGTAACATCCATTTACTAAGAAACTTTTGTTTGCTAAAAGTGCAAAGAACATCAAAATATATCCTTACATTCTGTTCAATGCATATCAAGACAGTGATCCATGAAGTACTGTGTCAAACCTGAAAAAAAGCTATGCCAATAGATTCATTAACATTGCAGTGTAATAAAATGATTCACAGAATAGATTCACTGTCACTGTGTTGTAATGAAATGCTTCAATAAAACGATTTACTGTCACTGCAGTGTATTGGAATTCTTACATGAACAGATTTACTGTTACTGCAGTGTATTGAAATGCTTAAATGACCAGATTTACTGTCAATGCACTGTAATGAAATGCTTAAATAACCAGATTTACTGTTACTGCACTGTAATGGAAAGTTTCAATGAACAAAGTCAATGCACTCTAATGAAATGCTTCAATGAACAGATTCGCTGTCACTGCTATGTAATGAAATGCTTCAATGAATAGATTCGCTATCACTGCAGTGTAATGGAAAGTTTCAATGAACAAATTCTCTGTCACTGTAGTGTAATGAAATATTTCAATGAATAGATTCTCTATCACTGCAGTGTAATGGAAAGTTTCAATGAACAAATTCACTGTCACTGTAGTGTAATGAAATGCTTCAATGAACAGATTCACTGTCACTACAGTGTAATGAAATGTTTCAATAAAAAGACTCACTGTCAATACAGTGTACTGTGATGTTTCAATGAAAAGATTCACCGTAAATGAGGTGTAAGGAAATATTTCAATGAACAGATTCACTATCACTGCAGTGTAATGAAATGATTCAGAAAAATGTCTTGAGACATTAACTATTCTGCCTGCAAAAATGCACTCTCTCAAAGCATTTCTGTACAGGAAGGTCAGTTTGTAAGGTCAAATTTCAACTCTGTTTCAGAAAGAAGGATACCCAGAAAAATTGCATATATATTTGATTGTTATTGGTAAATATTACATGCATTCATCTTTAAATAATTTTATGTAATAATAACAATATGCATGTTTCACTAATTATTCACTATATTTGTGATAATGCTAACATATCGGTAATAGTTGTAACAATGACTTTAGTGATTCCAGTGTTAACATATCTATGGTAACTGTAATAATGAATGTCGGTGTTCCAATGTTAATATATCTGTGATCTCAGTTGTACTTTAATTTGTTCCAAAGTTAATATATCCAAGATAGTTATAAATGACTGTAACAGTAATTGTAGTAATGATTGCAGTGGTTAACAGTTGTAATAATGACTTTAGTTGTTCCATTAATATGCTACTGATAGTTATAACAATGAGTGTAGTGGTTCCAATGTTTACATAACTGTAATATTTGTCTGGAATATATATCTGAAAAGAATCATGAAGGATTCTTTGCATGACCATGAGGGCACTGTCAGTATTGGAGGAAGAACAATCACCAACCTTTGCTTCGCAGATGATTTTAATAGTTTAGCAGGAGGTGAAAAAAAACTGGCTGACTTGGTTGAGCACCTCAACACAACCTCCACAGCATACAGTATGGAGATTAGCACCGAAAAAAAGAAACTAATGACAAACAACATCAGTGGAATCAGAGCAGAAATAAAGGTCAGAGGACAGCAGCTGGAAAGAGTCACAAGCTTCAAGTACTTGAGATCAATTATCACAAATAAGGGCTTCAAACCAGAACTACTTTGCAGGATTTCCTAGACAACATCAGCAATAACAAGGTTGAGACCAATATGGAGAGATACCAACATTGCTTATGGTTCCAAAATAAGGCTGATGTTCTCTATTGTCATATCCATCTTTCTGTATGCTTGTGAAACATGGACACTCACATCAGATCTACAAACCTTCGAAATGAGATGCTACCACAAGATATTGAGCATCTGTTACATTGACCAACGAAGAACTCCACAACAGGATCCAACCAGATATTGGATCCTATGAAGACCTCTTAATTGCTGTAAAACAAATGCTAACTGAAGTGGTATGGTCATGTCTCAAGATCATCTGGACAATTCAATAAAAAGATAATTAACTCATCCAGAAAAAATAAATTTAGAGATAAAAACAAATTACTGGATTAACTCAATAAGCAAATAATGCAAACAACAGGCTACTGAGGACAAATGATGAGATTTTGACTTGGTTTGTGGATTCTAAAAACCGCAACATGAATAATGCAAGACAGAACAGAAACCTACACAATGACTATATAATTAATTCATTCATAAAATGATTTCAACTTATTTGGAGACAGCTTATAGACTGCATTCACCCCCATTATTACATATTAATACCACAGACAAAACATGCATTCTATGTGCTACAGAGAAAGTTGGGTGAGAAGATCGATCTCGATCTCTCATTATGACATCATCAGAATTGTGTTTAATTTTCACAAGTAAAAAAATAAAACAAGAATCTGATCTATGTGAATTCATGACTGCTACCTGTAATTAAAGACTGGTTAATCACAATCAGATTTTATGTGAAGTGCATACTATAGAGGTTCATAGAGATGCATATATTTAAGTTTGGTTTAAATTCAGCAGGAAAGATGCATCCTACGTAACATGTTGAGAAAAAAAGTATCCAGAATAAATATTTTTACTTTGTGCGGTTAAAATGGAAAAATAAAGGTCAGTAGTCTATGCATCAGGTGCACAATGCAAATATCGTCGCCATTGCTTGCATTCAGCAGTTCATTGCTCATGATAGTTTACTTATATAATAAAATAAAATAAATCTAAGCATGACAGTTTTGGTTATAAATGAAAAGTGGTCACTCACAACAAAGATCACTCAAAGCAGGTTTTGTTGTATAATAAAAGCTGGTTTTGTTGTATAATAAAAGCTGACCCTACACTTTAAGGATATTTTTTTATTAGCAACCCCTAATACAGGGCATATATCCCCTGCTATTGTCACTGTTTTACATGGTCACTACACTTCTCCATATGTTATTAACTTTCTTCATTAAAGGCTGCTGTAAATTAATGTGAAATAAATGCCAATAAAATGATCTTTATAAATGTGTATGACCTGTTAATGTTAATTATTTAGATTTAAACTTTATTACAGGGTAGAAAGTAAATTTTTAAGTAAATTCCACTTCCTGTACAAAAACAATAGTGATTCATGTATGTGTGGTTCATCTGGTAAATTATGCAACTGAGCTAATGACCATGAATATTCATGAATGTTTTCAGCCAATCAGAAAACTATGACTGTGAGTGCAGAACATAAATTAAAATATGACAAGCCATGCTGAAGATATTTTTATGTACATTTAACTATTATTTGCAATCCTCAAAGTATATATATATATATATATATATATATATATATATATATATATATATATATATATAGATCTTTATATATATCTATATATATATATATAGATATATATATATATATATATATATAGATGCAATAAACTGACAACGAACAATACGAAACTAGTAACTAACTAGTCTAAGCGCTTTCGACTCTTAATGAGTCTTTTTCAAAGGCAAATACAAAACATAGTTACGACAAACAAACACAAAAACGTTGTGTTTGTAAACCTCTACATTTCTGTCTTCACATGTGCTAAAACTATAAATACAACCAGCTTGTATAGACTAGTTGCGGAAACTGAAAACGTTGTATAATTCCCTAAAAGTCTACAAGCCAAAGCGACATCTATTTTTACTTTGTGTACATATGTAACGCAGATTATATCCCGGATATTTGATTCTATACCGGTTATTCTTATAGTAAAAATTGAAGGATAATAAGAAGATTTAGAAAATGTTAAATCCTACTAGTGCATAGTTTTCATTTTCTAGTCTTCTTGGTTTAGACCGCTTGGTTTCAATGTTCTAAGGCGGCGTATCAAGTATGATTCCTTTTCCTTCCTGGTTTCGGAACTCCAGCTGTGGTTGTTAGCAATAGCGATAAGTATTATACCACTGAAAATGTGGCCAGGGGAGGAGAAGTGTTCTGCGACCGGGCTTCTGTACAGCTATTTTGTCATCCAATCAGATCTATGAAGGTTTATCCTTTTGTGTAGCTTTTCAGTTTCTCCCACGTACTGAAGGCCACAGATCTTACATGTGATGAGATAAATCACATTCTATGTTTTGCACGTTTTGTTTGGACCATGTATGTTTAGATTTTCTTTAGTCACTGTGCTAGTGAATGTCTTGGTCTCTATCATATGTTGACAGGTTTTGCATCTTTTATCGCCACAGGGTCCAGATTGACTAGGTTGGTTTTGACTATCGATTGTTGTTAGCTTGGCCCTCACTAGGATGTCCTTTAGGTTTTTTGGTCTCCGGTAAGCTACTACAGGTTTGTTCGGAAGTATTAGGCTTAGTATGTCTGACGATTGCACGGTTGGCCAGTGGTTTGCGATGATTTTACCTACTTTGGGATTGTCTGGGTGATAGGTCAGAATAAATGGTATCCTATCAACCTTTTCTTTCTGTCCATATCTGAGTAGGTCATCACGGTTTGTTTGTTTGGCCCTTTGGATTGCCTCCTCAATCAGGTCTTTGTCGTAGCCTCGGTAAATTAAATGTTTAGCCAGCTCTTCAGACCTTTCTAGGAATCTTTCATCGTCGGAGCAAATTCTGCGTATCCTCAATGCCTGGCTATATGGAATGTTCTTAATGCAGTGTTTTGGATGACAGCTGGTTGGGAGAAGATACTGGTGTTTGTCGGTTGGTTTCGAGTAGATGTCTGTGTGTAATTTGTTTTCCACCAGTCTGGTTGTTGTATCCAGGAAAACATGGTTTGAGTTGGAAATTTCTGCCGTGAATTTTATTGAAGGATGGAAGTTGTTTGCCTTTGATATGAAGTCATCCAGACTTTCTCTTCCATACTGCCACTTCATTTCTATATCATTGTCTATCACCCAGACAATCCCAAAGTAGGTAAAATCATCGCAAACCACTGGCCAACCGTGCAATCGTCAGACATACTAAACCTAATACTTCCGAACAAACCTGTAGTAGCTTACCGGAGACCAAAAAACCTAAAGGACATCCTAGTCAGGGCCAAGCTAACAACAATCGCTAGTCAAAACCAACCTAGTCAATCTGGACCCTGTGGCGATAAAAGATGCAAAACCTGTCAACATATGATAGAGACCAAGACATTCACTAGCACAGTGACTAAAGAAAAACTAAACATACATGGTCCAAACAAAACGTGCAAAACAGAGAATGTGATTTATCTCATCACATGTAAGATCTGTGGCCTTCAGTACGTGGGAGAAACTGAAAAGCTACACAAAAGGATAAAACTTCATAGATCTGATTGGATGACAAAAAAGCTGTACAGAAGCCAGGTCGCAGAACACTTCTCCTCCCCTGGCCACACTTTCAGTGATATAATACTTATCGCTATTGCTAACAACCACAGCTGGAGTTCCGAAACCAGGAAGGAAAAGGAATCATACTGGATACGCCGCCTTAGAACATTGAAACCAAGCGGTCTAAACCAAGAAGACTAGAAAATGAAAACTATGCACTAGTAGAATTTAACATTTTCTAAATCTTCTTATCCTTCAAATTTTACTATAAGAATAACTGGTATAGAATCAAATATCCGGGATATAATCTGCATTACATATGTACACAAAGTAAAAATAGATGTCGCTTTGGCTTGTAGACTTTTAGGGAATTATACAACGTTTTCAGTTTCCGCAACTAGTCTATACAAGCAGGTTGTATTTATAGTTTTAGCACATGTGAAGACAGAAATGTAGAGGTTTACAAACACAACGTTTTTGTGTTTATTTGTTTGTCGTAACTATGTTTTGTATTTGCCTTTGAAAAAGACTCATTAAGAGTCGAAAGCGCTTAGGCTAGTTAGTTACTAGTTTCGTACTGTTCGTCGTCAGTTTATTGCATCTATTTTAATTAATCCCTGACACACGTGATCCCTTGGTGGATCCAGTACACTTGAGAGGGTTGTTATTCGCCATATGATTTGTATTCTTTATATATATATATATATATATATATATATATATATATATATATATATATATATATATATATATATATATTATTCACATACAATTGTACTCTACAGATTTCAATCTTTGATATATTCAGAACATGTATCAAAAATGAGATTATGTGTACCACACATGGCTTCAAAGTTTCTGCTGAATTTTTCAATTTCAATGATCTTGTACTAGTTGCCATCTGGAATATTTAATATTTGTAAATGAATATTTTTAGCAAATAGTTTAACAACATATCTATCAAAAAATGTTCGCAATAAAGTATTTATGACTTAAAGTTAACAAATAAAACAATTAAAAAATTTGTTTAGTATTTGTTCATACATATGCACGCACACATGCACACACCCACACATACACACACACACACATAATTTGCCAGATGTGAAAATGCTGTGACCAGAATTAAAAATTTAAAATGAATTCTAAATCTCACATTTGCTGATGAGTAAATATTACCTTCTTAGAAAAAATGAGATATGATACATACCATATTTGTCCTTCAAACCAATACTGCAGCGGAAAACTCCACCAAATGCAACATCTTCACCAAAAAGAACTGAAATGATATTTAAATCAGTTAAAATCAAAAGCAAGACCTTTAAATGATTGTCAAAAGTTCTAACTTTTGAATCCTTTAGCTTGAATATTGCCTCAAGCTAAAAATGGACTTGACTGATTTAACATCATATGTGGTTGTTCACAACATTCATAATTACAAGTATATGCTACAATATCATCTCAAACTGTAATAAGGCTATGGGTACTATTGCCATTACCGTGCATATATATGTGTGTGTGTGCGTATATGTATGCGTGACAGAGAGAGAGTGAGAGATTTAGATTTTAAATGCAAATTTAAAATTTTCCGGTCAAATATTATATCTGCAGTGTTACAGTTTATAGTATTGTCAGGCTTTGGGAATCATGCTGCATACATGTGGCATCATGTCTCACTCAGTCGCATTATCCTTACACCAGACTGATCAGTCCTAAAACTAACCTCTTAATGCGGAGCACCAAGCAAGGCAGCTATTAGTACCATTTTTATAAATCTTTAATATGACTGGGCCAGGGTTCAAACCCATGACCTCCCACATTCAAACCACATAGGCCACTGGAGTAGTCATTTTCCGATTATAACTCTCTGTACCATATATACTCGCTTATAAGTTGAGGCCAACTGCACAGACTGAGATCTGCTGTCACATAATGTACTGGCAGATAGGCATCTCTGCAGTTTGTTAGGAATAACTAATAGAACAACATAAATCCTGATGTGCATGTATAATATTCAATGGCAGATCGGAGTCTATGTTGTGTGCAGTTGGACTCAACTTATAACTTAGCATGTATGGAACATAGTGCAAGTCATAAATTTGTGATTCGACAATGTTGCAAACTGAAATGGAAGACCTTGAAAATTGATATGTTCTTTCTAATTATGGCAAAGCTGATGAAAACTTTTTATTCATTCTTTAAGGGATATCAAGAAACCTTTCTTAGTGGACACCTCCATACAAAAGGCACATGCTTATCAAGTACATAATCTCATGCTGAAGGATATTTCATTCAATAATAAAACAACAAAACTTGTCTACACTAAAAAAAAGATGACATTTATGATTCCTTTTCTTCATTTCACTTACATAAGTAGCTTCTACATTAATAACAACTCTCTTTGCAAAATCTATAATTCTGTCATTGTTTGATTCTGAGTATAAATTGCCTCTGGGACTAACAGTTTTGCTACAGTCTTTCATTGGGGCAGGGTGATGGATCAAACTGATTTTGAACTAGAGATGTTGCATTCCATATCTGTCACACTGTTAACAGGGTTCATGCCAAAGATTTAAAAACTGATTCCAGACCTTTTCCTGATGAAAAAAAAAATATTTTCAGATCTAACAATGTGACATGTTTATTGACCTAATAAGGCTAAAATACTTCAAGTTTGCAAGCAAAATGTGACAAGATGAAAAAGTATATTCTACACTACATGATATTATCTGTATATAGTAAAACCTGTCTTGAGAGACCACTGCTATTAGAAACCACCTGTCATGCAAGGCCAGGTTCTCCATGTACAGATTTATAGATTATATAGTGTTATGGCCTGTCATGAGAGACCATTATGTTTTTGCAGAACTGGTAGTCTATCAAGACAGGCTCCACTGTACTAAATTTTTTTCCCAAATCCAAATGAGCAGTCATGTTACAAGTTTCTGTAACAGCAAAATAATAATGAAATGACCTTTTCAAGACTTTTTTTGGTAATTTTTAAATTTTCCAGGCATTTTTTCATGACCTAGAAAAACAATGTTCAAAATTAGACTTTTTCCAGATTTCCAGACATGCATATAAACTTGGTATTAAATTTACCAACTTGTCCAGCAATTTGCTGCTTTCTTCCTTGGCCTGAATTTAATTTTTTTTTTACTGATGTGTTCATTTGCTTATTTAGGTACACCATAATACCAAATACATGCATTATCTCTGTCAGTACATTGTAACACTGACCATTTTCATAATTTCTGTTTGGGTGGCCGCTCACACTTACTTAGAATGCATTACGACTGTAACTTGTTTTCACAATGTAACACATACTTCTTGTAATTTTTTGGACATGAAAAACATACAAACATTTTATTTTTTGCAAAGTATGACAAATAATTTGTAAAAATTTAATTATCATTTTTAGGAAGCAATTACATAAAAAAGTTTAAGTTCCAGACACTGATAGGAACTGCATCTGACAAATATACTACGAGCATCAACACTTACACAATACATTGTTTGACTTTACTTACAGACCTATGTACTATATTAGATAAGTTCATGAAAAGACTTCCAGACATCCATGACAGGGACATAGGTTTTTCATCATCAAACTGTTATTCTTCCACTTTTGATCCATAATAATGTATGTTCCAATGAAAACAATATTTGTATATGTAGTTCATTTTCTATTGTATCACAGAGAGAGAGTTCATCACTTTTTCATGCCATTTCACTCAATGTACCATACCTTAAATGTTCTGTTTAGCTTAATTTTCTGTCAAATTGGAAAAACAAATAAGAAAACAGTTAACTGGAATTATACCAATAGACATTACATCCTCCTTCACTTACAAGGATATATAGTTTAGATTTAAATGTTCAGTTTTCAATTTCATATTTAAATTAGACAGTTTTAACTCCAAAGAAGGATCTTATATGCCACATAATGAATCACTATAACATTCAACATGCTGTGTTGTTTTGTCAAATGGCATCTATATTAATACCAAACAAAACTGACTTGACCAGTACCCTTGATCAACAAGACAACTTCCTGAACTTATCCAACATCATATCTCTCAGCTCTACTTTCAACAAAAAACTACAAGTGCCACAGCTGGCATTACATCAAGTGCATACATTACCACAAGTGTACATTGTTATATGAAAGACTGAAAGTATATTTCGCGCATAACATTCATTAAAAATAAATACACCAACTAATAAACAGTAATAAATTCCATATGAGTGTTATGGAAGAAAACAAAATGTGGGCTCTCTATCAAACACTGATTAAAATTATCAGAAACTTTATTTAAGGCTACAATCTTGATCACAGAAAATGACAGCTAAAACATATTTTGGTATACCATTATATACCTGCAGTTGGATCTTGTTCAAGAGCATTATCCATTGCACTATTGATGGACTGGAAGAGATTCATCCGAGTTGTCTCACCTGAAATTGTAAAAAGAAATAAATGAAGAAAGCATTTCCTCCCAAAAAAATAAAATTTGCCTATTACACACTATTCTAGGATCTTTTCTTTGTTGGTTCAATTTTATGACAATAGCTGACTGGCTTTTGACATAATGGTGGCAATTAGCTCATGAAAAAATACCACCGCTTTCCATACATACCACTCCTATCCACTGAAGGGGATAAACTTGTCATCAACAAAAGCATCAAACTCTTCTCACAATGATGTAAGCAAAAATGACTAGTCAAGATACATATCTAATGAAGACAATAATATCTACCAAGTTCACAGCAATCCGCTAAAATATGCAAGGTCACAAAATTCTGTCATACACTCCTTCAAGCTATAAGTAAAAATGGGCCATAACTCTTACACAAATCATAAAAGCATAAAGATTTGACAATATGTCCATCATTATACTGACTATACACAGCAAAGCAAATACTATTGTACCAATGTATGTCATTACTACCAGTACACAAGCAAATAAAAAACCATAAATTTGCAGTCCTTCCAATGGTTTGTTGTAACAAAGCTAGAAAAAGGGTAGTTATATTAGGAAAATTCCTTTATCTAAATGACCCAATCATATTGCACAATATGTCCTAGGTTGTGTCAATTCAGTTGGAAACAAGGGTCTAATTCAGTCACATATCGACTTTGATGCTTCAGAGTGTTGTCATCTGCAGTTATGACGAACATTATGGTACGAAGTCACTTGTGCATTTGCTTCTATGCACATGTTACAAAGATTGTTTCAAAGTGGATTAGAAATCTTTCTGTCTGCAATTTTATACAAACCTTCCTAAAATAAAATACAAAAATAAAATACATTAAGTGGTAGTTTATGAAGCATTTTTAACAACTTAAGACTTTAATCTTGTTATGCCAATCAGTTAAAATCAATTACAGTGGTTAGTGTCTTCTGTATATTTTAAAGTCATAGAGCCAAAACAAATATGCTGCAAGTATCTCAATCCAAACATACACAATATTAATACAATGAGTATGAACACATGTGAGTGTGTTTATGTGTGTGTGTGTATGTGTGTGTGTATGTGTGTTGTGTGTGATTTGGATTTTTAATGTAGTTCTAAAAAAATTTCAGTCATCTCACTACAATATCTGCAGTCTGACAGTTTAAAGTGATGTCTAGCACTGGAACATCATGCCACAGACATGTAGTATGATATCTGACCCAGTCACATTATCCTGACACCAGGCCAACCAGTCCTAACACTAACCTCTTAATGATGAGGGCCTAGAGAGGCAGTTATTAGTACCATTTTTACAAGTCTTTGGCATGACTCGACTGGGGTTTGAACCTGAAACTTCCCACATCTGAGGCGAATGCTCTAACCACTAGGTCACTGGAGTCGTACAGGTATGAATTTTATTTGTATACATGTACAAAATGTGTTGATAATAAATTCATGTAACTGATTATTTAAATTAAAATAAGTATTACCCAAATCTAATGTAAATGTCTACCTAGATACAGAAGAACTACCTAGCAGGTTCTTTTGATTATAGAAATTATTCTTCTTTATGCTCATTTGATGAAATTATTATTATGGATATAGACTGGTGAGTACATGTATACAACTATTTATGCTTATGTTATAGATTTTTTATAAATAAAAATTAAAATTAAACATTTTTCATCTGTTTTAATTACTTCTTAATATGGAACAAGCTGATATTAAATATACTTCGATTTAACATGGTAACTGTTCTGATGAAGCAAGCATTTTTGCACACACTTTCATTACACCTCTGACCCCCCCACCCAATACCATACTTTTTATTGTTGCATACATCATTTTCTTCAGTTAACTGACCTGGTTGGTTATAGCATGGTTTGGTACACAACACTGTCTCATTTTATAGACCCCAGAGATCTCGGAAACACTTAATTACACATATTGAGACACAAATATTTTTTGGGGACACAGAAAATTACCCACAAAGGAGTCTTCCATATGCACGTGTTTGTTGCAAAGAGGAAACTTTTGTCACAAAATAAATATGTTATAATCACTATGAAAACTGAAGCAATGTCTTTATTTTAGTTTGTTACTGACTTCTTTGATCAAAGGTTCTCGGCGTGCTTTGATGAAGGTACATGTGTTATTGAAGTCGCCGCTAAAGGCTCCCTGTGAAGGACAAAACAAATACCCATTTGTTATTGCTGTGGCAACATCAAATGAATTGTAGAACACTGACACAAGTTTTTAAAAAAATTCCTTGGGATATATCAGTGCTTTAGAGGTAATCAGTTTTCATTGAAGTTGCAGCAAAACTATTTTTTTAAATTGCTGTTGTGTGGTTGACTGAATTCATTTCAAGTTTCTGCCCTCAGAGGTGGTCGATTGTAGCTAGTCAGTTGCACTACTAGCTAGATTATATTACAGCATACAGTATCAAGGCCAGATATCAGCATAAGTGGATTATGACATAACAATTAACTGTTAGGGTGGTTTGTCAATATCAAATAAGGATTTGTTTATGTAACAACTGATTGATTCCAGTGCATTTTTATGTCCAAGTTTTCGGCTTTCTGTCATGGTGCCTTTTAATCTCTCAACTCCAAACTCAAGATTGTATATACTGTTTTATCTGCCAAAACAGTTGAAGCCCAAAATATTACCAGATGGTATATTTTGTTGCCAATATGTAAAATATAATTGCAATTTGCAACATTGAAGCCCAGCGCAATCACTAATATTGATTTTATTTCCAGTTGTTGCCGTATAAATATTACCTGCGAACTCTAAATCAAGAGACTTGGACAAAATGCCATTTGCAAATTTAGACAAGTGTTTTGTATTTAAACGCAAAAATGATGAAGATTTCAATGAAATTCTGAACTGTGCTAAAGTTGCTATAATGGATAGTTCAGATGCAACCATAGCCAAGTTTAAGAAAGTATGTGATTTCTGGCTTAGTGGGGACTGCAACTTTTGCTGTCAGGACTGAAACTTTTGCTTGTGGAACTCCTATTTTTACAAAATTATGAGTCCAGGTCTCCTAGTTTTAAATTGTAGCAGGACCTCTGGACTCAAAGCATTGTGTTATAGTAGGGTCTAACTGTATATTTGTTTTAAAAGCAACACTTCTCCTACATTTCATCATTTAGATAAGAAAGAATGGCTGTCAGTGAAATAGTGACATTTATTTATTTCGACACTGAGGCAAAAGTAATAGGTAAAAAGTATGTTCTAGATCTAACATTTTATAAATACTTTTATTGCCTCATATTATAAGAGATGAAATAATTTGTGAACTAGGTGAACTAGGTGTTTTAGGCCCACATTGTTGCTTATGTGAGGAGTGTACACTTCCCAAAGTTACTTCGGAGTATATAGACAGTGAAATACCAATAGTCAGCTATCAACCAGAGCTAGCCACCCACAGCAATAGACATGCTGGGTTCAAGGAAGTTGAATATTACAAAATGGTTTGGATGGCAACTATTTTTAACTGCTTCATGCTGTCTTTACACAATATTCATTACAAATGATCAAACTTGCACATTACTTGCATTATCACTGTCAAAAATTACTTTTGGACATGAAAAATGCATGTGTGAATTTGGGGATGAGTACATCAATTTATTTTGCTATGTTCTTTCATTGGGTAACTGGTCATTCTGTACCCAAGTCGTTTCATTCCCAATACTATAGTCATTTCATACCTAGAGTACAAATAAATTCAGCAATAATCCAGAAAAGCCAATCTTCCTTGGCATGTGCTAGTTAGCCTCCTACATGACGAAACCACTTCAGTTGTTACACAGATTCAGCTGGTATCAGTAAAAAAGCGGAGAAGATACCATAGTAAAAAATAAATATCTAAAAATGCAGGCAAGAATATTCTCTTTGTGGGAAGAGTACCCTAATGGCATTATCTCCTCTTCAAAATTACTGAAACATTGCAGCATCATATACAGACCGACAAGGCAAATTAACTGCACTATTATACAATGATTTTTAAATCTGAAAACAGAAATGCATGTAGCAATTATGTTTTCTTCATGGATGTAATAAAACTCTGAAATGTACAATTCAGAATAATATTATTTGTCTTTTGTTTTTTAAGAAACCTACTTGAGCTTTTCGTCTTACTGAGATGTCTCCTTTAATCATTCATTGGATTTTAATTTTTACTGTTCTATTATGGAAAAAAATATGTGCCGTATTACATGGGGTGCTGTATTATAAATGTTTCAATACTTGCAGAATTAAAGCATGCATACATCACTTTGATTATTTAAATATTTATATAAATAAGTTTTGAAACACAGAAGTAAATATATGTACAATGCAGTTCCAAGTTAAATCATCCACTCTCTCTCTCTCTCTCTCTCTCTCTCTCTCTCTCTCTCTCTCTCTCTCTCTCTCTCTCTCTCTCTCTGCGCTATTATTTATGTGCATTATATTTAGAAAGACAGCATAATAAAATAGAAAAATATTAATATTTATACTTAGTTGAAAACAGAATTTCAAAATGCCACTAACTTGTTAGTTTCCTGTAATTGGTGAAAGTGTCCAAAGCTTTGTAGCTGGCAGTCTACCAAAAATACCAGGTTCAACATCTTTAAAAGCAGGCAACAAAAACTGAAATTTATACCAGTATCTGTCCTTGGAGAAGAGAAACTTAATTAAGCAACATGGTTTTATCTGCATTCAGCCCCATTATTTAAAGATCACAGAATGTATAACTGCTTTGAGAGGATAAACATTTGTAATTTTTTTCAGTCATGTTAGTCATTACTGAACAATACCAAGAATGACTAAAGTTTGTTAATTTGAACAACAGAAAAAAAAAGACTGGGCTTATTCAGTTGTTTAAACCTGACCAATGTTTTCTTTTTAATTTTACAGACAATGTGAATTTTTTCAGTTTTTTTTAATACATAGATGCTATTACACAGTGAAAACTGTATAATAGCATCTATGAAAAACAATTAAAGTGAATTACTGTAATTATTTTTTATTATTTGGTCAATTTTTTGGCCTAGATATGCTTAACTCGTGTAAATTTTAAGGTAGGAAAAAGATTAGGCATAGTATATTTGACATTGTAAATTAACGGGTACGAAACCAGCACCTTGGGTACGAAACGACCAACTGTCACTGGGTACTAAATGACTTGGTTACGGAATGATCATGAGCCCTTTCATTGACGTGTCTGCACCAATTAAAGGTATTCTCGTGTTTTGTTCAATTATAGATATCCAAAAACTATGGAACTTTTGACTTTACTGCTATACTCTATTTTATTATAAATTGTTCTACTAAGCTAGTTGATGAAATATTAAAAATTTGTGCATAAAAATGTCCTTTGTGCCCTAGATAAGTTATATCGAAAACAGGGAGTAATGTTTGATTTTGACCAACTTTGAGTATTTCTATGCTATCTAATTACAACAAATCAAACAGACCATGGTTTGCTTTGGGTGTATCTGGAACGTATGTAAAGTGGGAACATCTGGCAAAAATGCGAGTCTTGAACTCTTTTCGAACATTACTAAAAACTAATTTTTGCAGTGACCCCTTTGTAATCAGTCCTTTGAGTGCAGCCATGTTAGGTTATGATACACACCACGAAGGATGATCTGGAATTGATTTCCGAACGATAAATAAATAAATAAATAAATAAATAAATAAATAAATAAATACTGATAATAAAATCAAATATATGAGCATAAAAGTATTATAGTCCGACTAATTTTTGAGATCTTCTTTTTGTGTTTTGTTTTTCTTTTGGGTTGTTTTTTGTTTTTGTAGTAGTTGTTTTTGGTTTTTGTTTTCGTTCCAATCCTAACTATACACATATTTTGTCTTGAATCGGGTTAAAAAAAAACTTAAGTCAATGTTTCCTCATATGTGACAAATTTATTCAAACGTCTATGATTACTCTTTTCATATTCTGACGATTCCAACCCGAGTATGGGGGGGTGTTTTTTTTTTTTTTTTGTTTGTTTGTTTGTTTTTTGTTTTAATCAGCCGTCAATAAATGCAGGGCTCACAATATTACAACCTTTCCTAGTTTCTAATGATTAAAAGATATTAAAAACAGCTCACGAATTAAAATGGGTGATAATATAAACATAGTCTACCCTGTATCGAGCTTCGTCATTAATTGCTCTCTTTGCGATCACTTTCCACTCATCAATCGCATACGTCGGTCTTCCATAGCGTGAGTTATCTTTACAACGATAACCACCTCCGAAATGTGGAATATAAAGACGAATTACACCCGTAAACATGATCCAAATTGGCCTTGGTGTCTGTCAAAGAGTACACTAAGAGACAATGGATTTTATACAGTTCTTTGCACAGAAGCACAATTCTATTGCTTCTGCGACATTACCTATGTTCTGTCACACACATATATCTGCAAATGTCTTGCTGTACGTGCAGCTGTTGATACTTTGTATAGAACATTATTTTCTCTGTCAAGCGCTATTAAATATCCTGACAGGTTTGATGAAACAAAACAGATCTATAACAAAATATTAAGAACTTTTTAAATACCTCACGTAATGTTTCGCATCACATTTTGGTAACAATGTTTTGCATCACATTTCTGGCCTTTTTAAGCATACATGAGCTAGAATCAATGTTATGTCTGCTAGACGAATGTTTAGTCTCTAGACATTTATGGAGGTCTTCTTTTATATTGTTATATCTCCACGACGTATTTTGAATTTTCTCTGCATGTAATAAAAATTAAGAAATAAACAAAAACTATATACAGATCACTTTACAGCTAACTACATGAGGTTGTCAGTAATGAAAAATTGTGTGATTTGTATTTTTAACCTAGCTTTAAGAATATTTCAGTCATATCACTACGTAACCTGCAGTGTGACAGTTTATAGAGATGTCAAGCACTGGCGCATCATGCCGCAGACATGTAGAATGATGTCTCACCCAGTCACATTATCTGACACCAGACCGATCAGTCCTAACACTAACCTCTTAATGATAAGCGTCAAGCGAAGTAACTGTTAGTACCATATTAATAAGTCTTTGGAACGACTCCGCCGAGGATCGAACCACGACCTCCCGCATCCGTGGCGGATGTATATAACCACTAGACCACCGGAGCGGTCCAATAATGAAAAAGCTGGACCACTTGTTAAATTAAAATATTAAGGACATATTTGACGTATGCTGACACCCACGCACAAAACAAAAAACGTGTTTTTTATTTAATAATAATAATAATAATAATAATAATAATAATAATAATAATAATAATAATAATAATAATAATAATAATAATAATAATAATAGGTGCGTAACGCAGATGCCGGTACCCCCATCACATATTAATATAAAAATACTTCGACTACCTAAAGCACTCTGAATTTTATTGTGATTACCACCATACAAATAAGAAAGGAACAGAGATTAATGACTGAGCAACATCTGCACAGATTTATCACAAAAGACTCAGATATTTATATAAAAGGAATGTGATTCGAAAGATTGTACCTAGACGATTTGCAAATCAACACAGGAGGGATAGAAAACTGAGAGGAGAATTTTTAGAAAGAATTGACACAATATTATGTCAACGACAATTTAGATACCCAAGTTGTACAGAACATTTGCGAAAACACGACATGGATGTAATTGAACTTTAAGATTGCATGTTGATATGTATCAATGTTCAGACGACGTTCCTTTAAGAACTTTCATAAACGAGTTAATCTAAAATATCTTGCTTTGGTTTAATATAATAAGGATAAAATATATATATGCAATTGAATTTGTTAACTTGACCGTCAAAATTTTGGTTTGATAAGTGATTGGTTGTAGAGGTTTTCACTGAAAATATAGATGATATGGGAAAATCTAATTTGTGTAGCTTCTTAGAAGGAAATTTTGATATTTGTTAATGTGTAGGAAATAGTTTAAGACCAATACATTAATCTAACTAGAATAAAATAAAATTAAAAAGAAAGGCAAGTCGGAATGTTAATTCTCTTTCATAGAATTTATAAATACTATTACGTTGGCATAGAAGATTTGTCCAAACTAGTGTTAATTACGACTAAGCTATAATGGGCATAAAGATATCTGCAAAAATGCACGAATTTGCAACCTGGTTCAGAGAAGTCACCAGATCTCAGAAGACTGTATAATAATGAAGACAACTCGATAGATATATAGCATGATGAGGAACCAGTTGTCAATTTAAGAAATTATCAAAATCAGTTAAAAGTTAAATGTGTAATTTAAACATTCCTCGTACTAGATAGTTTTGATGTCTTGCTTTTAAGACTGACTTTGCTGATCGTGACTATCGCCATTGAATGTAATCTGGAAATCTGCAGCTTTTTTGAAATACTGTAGTACATCTGTTACATTTGAAATAGCTAATCTACATTTTTGATCTTTTGCATGTTGTTTTTAATCACATCCCGGTTTTCTGTCTTTTTGTCCAAGCTAGATTGGAAAACAAAAACGCATTATCTTTTGCTTGCTGTAACCATTAACACTGTATGAAACAAAGTCACGATGAAATGTATTCCCAATAGGTAGAAACTCTAGCAGGTGCAAATAATAACCATTACAGCATTGTTTAGTATTTGCAATCTGATCCAAGAAAACGTATACATTGTTATGTTTCAAAACTCATTGGATGGCTGAATAGATCTATGGTATTTGAGTCTTGCAATTTTGTAATTGTATTTTGTTATGCACCCTTTATTTAGTACTCAGAGTGCCTAAATCTTTATTGTTTTCCAATACCATTACATTATTCATTGTTGCTATTTGATATTTTCCTATTTGATGCTTTTTCATCTACATTTCAAGGCTATAGAAACCACTCGGAATAAAACCGTCGATGTTTTATTTTTGTCTTTGATGTAGTAGAATATATCGTTTTGCAGTTAATTCTAAATATTGTAATGACTAGCAATACAAGCTTTACTGGCTTATAGGCCGACCCAAACTGAAAACAAGGAAGATCCTGATCAGCTGTAGCATAATGCGCCTGAAGACCTGGATCTATGGTGCTTATTCTAATGATTACTACGTGCAAATTGCACAGACCCAGGTCTGCTGGCACATTTTGCTACGGAAAATCTGGGTCTGTGCAGTTTACATTTAGACTCTACTTATAAGCAAGTACAGTAGGTGTTCTTTGCAATTAGATAACTAGTTTGTCATTTCCGTTATCAGCCGTATCGGTAAAATATTGTCCTCATAGGGCGATCTTTGCATGACAATCTAGTTTTCATGTTATATTGATAACTAAGAGTTAAAACTATTTTCTTCAAATTTTACAACAAAAGATAAAACGTTTTATTTTTTATTTAATAATAATAATGATGATAATAATAATAATAAAATTAATACTACTAATAATAATAATAATAATTATTATTATTATTATTATTATTAATTTATTATTATTATTATTATTATTATTATTATTATTATTATTATTATTATTATTATTATTATTATAAATATTATTTTTAAAAAATTATTATTATTATTGTTATTGTTATTATTATTATTATTATTATTATTATTATTATTATTAGTATTATTATTATTATTATTATTATTTCCTGTTTGCTTCTTCAAAATCTATTTTCTCTCTCAGTTCTTACTACAGTTACTAAAGATTTTTTTTTTCTCAGTTTCTTGACTTTCCACATTGCATACTTTCCACTAAATCAAACTATTCATTTCCTGCCTGTTTCATTTTACAATTCTCATCTAACTGTATTTTGATTTCCGGTGCAATATGTAGCAAGATATAGGAATCAATACTTTTGATTATGTAATTTAAAACACTTCGAGGCATACCAATCGAAATAAAAAGCACTCTAATAGCTGAAGAGGTTGGCAAAGAATTATCTTATATTTTTAATCAACCCACCGCTCCCTCTTAATAGGTTTTGTTGTACGAATGACAAATCTGCATGTTTATGTTTTATTCTCTGAGCATTTTCTTATTGGAATCTTATGTTCAGTTATAATAATCACAACATTTTTCACTTTAAGAAGAAGAAGAAGAAGAAGAAGAAGAAGAAGAAGAAGAAGAAGATGATGATGATTATGATGATGATGATGATGATGATGATGATGATGATGATGATGATGATGATGATGATGATGATGATGATGATGATGATGAAATTCATCAGATGAATGAATCATACCATCATTTCCCTTTCCATGAAGACGAGAGACGTGTTCAAAATTAAGATACAAATATTCGTTATATGCAGCTAAAAGCAGAATAGTAAATGTGTATATTATGAAAGTGTTTATATTGTATCGACGTAAGTTTGTTTTCTTAACATGGTGAAGTTTTAAGGTACGTGTCTTTGTGTTACTGAACATATCTAAAAAATTAGTATTGCGTCCTAAAGCCGGGGGTGGGGGATTCATTAATTGCGCAATCTGATGTTATATTCCTTTAATGTGCTGGCTTGGACATATCTTTCTGACAAACTGGTTGTGTCTTTCAAAGTTCTTGGGAAAATTGAATATCTGAAAACATAAATGTTACAGTGGAGAATATTTTAGTTTTCGAGTTTTGTTTTAACGGGTGCAATAATGGGTGCAATAATGGGTGCAATAATGGGTGCAATAATGCAAGATAAGTTTTAGTTTTTAATAGAAATAAAGTGCAGATGATAATCATAAATTGAAATTAAAATAAAACAAAATATTTAAAAGTGTAAAGTAAAATTTTAGATTTGTATTCATAATATAGAAATTTACGTGGAACTCCAGAGAGTCGGCAAATGAGTTTGCATATTTGCATAATACCGTGCCACTGTCTTGTGTTGTTATTTGATATGGGTGTATAGTATCATCGGATGTTGGTATTCAATATTAATTTTAGCTATGTGCAGGATGTTGGTATTAACTATTAAAGTAATATATTAGACTGTATAATCATAGATCTAAATATTTAAAATTTTAAAATGAGGTAATATTTAATTTAATATTATTTATCATTATTCTTGGGCATACACTTATTACTCAAAATGTCTGACTCTTGATTAAGAAAGTTCGTTTTAAAATTCCACTTCTGCAAAAAACAATTATTATTGTTTTTCAGTAATCCTTTATTAAGTTGCATATCAAATCAATTGAGATTTTTTTAAAACTGATTTGTTGACATCAGGTGATAGATAGACAATATATATATATATATATATATATATATATATATATATATATATATATATATATATATATATATATATATATATATATATATAGATATATATATATATATAAAGAGAGAGAGAGAGAGAGAGAGAGAGAGAGAGAGAGAGAGAGAGAGAGAGAGAGAGAGGTAGGTAGGTAGATAGATAGATAGATAGATAGATAGATAGATAGATAGATAGATAGATAGATAGATAGATAGATAGATAGATAGATAGAGAGAGAGATAGAGAGATAGAGAGATAGATAGATAGATAGATAGATAGATAGATAGATAGATAGATAGATAGAAGTCAAAATTCTAACGGGGTCGGGTGGAGTGGTGATGCGGACAGGGCATTTGCCTTGAATGCCAGAGTTCTTGGGGCGCCAAAACTACTTTGAGCCATGATGATCTCCCCGGGCACCATCTATCATTAGTGCACCACTGATAAATAAAATGGTTATTGATATCATAATGCATGAAAGAAGTTGCTTATGTAACTGGATGAATATTTACACCCAAGACAGGTCTGGTCAAATAAAAATTGAATTAAGCAATAATAATTAAACCGACTTTCATCGGCGTGTAGGCCACTAAGTCCGTCCCATTATTTATATCCAATGTTTGCTACGTTCATTGGTATGCTACAAATTTTCAACATGGCTTCCGACAGAAGTATTGTTGAATACTTTGCTGAACATGAACGTTATCGATGTGGTTATTGTGGGAACACCGATACAAATTATTCCCACGGTAAACATAAACATATTTCAGTACAATAACTAACAACGTTTACTTATTAGTACAACTCGTTGTCGTTGGCGGCTGTCAAAACAGTTGCTAGGGGACATGTTTACTTTCACTGTCACTCGGCAGAAAGACTGTGGTCATTATAATATTTAGTGATGACTCATCCAAGAGTGATGATGCTTTAATACCGCGTATAACAATGTATTAAATGTCACAAATAATTATATAATTTTGTAGTCAGTATGTTTTCTGATTATGATATTTACTTTGCCCCATAACTGGGTACGGGTTATAGTTTCACTTAACATTTAAGTTTCTAGTATTAATATTATAGTCCGATGCTACATCCCCGTTTGTTTGTAACCCCCTACCAATTTAAATAACAGAAACCTTTAATTTGATAAAAAGTGCAAAGAACTTAGTCAATTCATTCATTAATTTATATTTTCTAACCTGAATGTGAGAAGAATTACCATAACACCGTCATCGCCTGCGCATTTCATGCTTAATGTAAGTTTTCAATGTAATAGACTGACATGCTTGAGAACTATTTCCATTTTCAAGACCAGGCCATTTTCATCATAGTAGTGCATGCATGACTAAAGATGTACATACATATGTCATCTGCTTGCGATATTTACAGTGTCAAATCAAGCAAAGGAAAAGAATGACAAATAATTGCCTGTCACGTGGTTTTAACAAGCGGTTTCATTAATATGTTCATGTGTGCAAAGGAATATAATTCCAAAGTCTGTTATGGTTATTTAAGGAAATATTCAGCATTTACCGAATAGTATGAATTACGTCATTATGTTGTTGGATGGAAAAAAACTATAGTCCGATGCTACATCCACGTTTGTACCCCCCCATCAATTTCAATAACGAAAAAGTTTATTGTGATAAAAATTGCACAGAACAAAGTCAATTGAATCATTGATTTATAATTTCTAACCTGATGTGACCAGAATGGCACTAATACTGGTGTCCCCTTGCACCTTTAATGCTTGACGGATTTTCCACACTAACACAGCACCATATTCCATACACTATGGGGTAGGGGGTGACTGGAAACTGCTCCGGACATTCAGCCCGGCCGAATAGTGAAGTATCCGGCAACATACAGATTTGCTGGTTTTCTATAGCCGAAAAAATATAGATCCGGATTTCTGCTTAGTGAATCTGGGGCCTGACTCGTAATTTGTGAACAATACAAACTGACAATACAAATTTGAAACTTACCATCAGTCCAGCACTTAGGAATGCAAAACATAACTAATTTCAAATTTAGCCAACAAATCTGCGCATTATTTTTTAATCAATAGGTGGCAGCGTAGTGCAAATATTTTTTCATCGACAGATAGCGATTGAGCAATGTCTTGCAGCGTTTTATACAGTTGCCAGGTAATTAAAAGTGAATATTAAATTAAATTTAAATTAATAAAAGTTGATTACTAAAAGGAAATTACACCCCCTGGGCGTCTGGGCTCTTGCTGGCCTTGCACTAAAATATGGTAGACTAACTAAGGCTTGCAAGCAGTGATGGTTGCGTGTAATTGGTTTGGATCCGGCAAATATTTCCCCAACTATCCGGATCTGGTATCCGGTGGCAAAATACACATCCGGTCACCCCCTACTATGGGGTAGTTTTTTACCATCCAACAACATAATGACGTATTCATCCTATTCGGTAACTGCCAGATAATTCGGTAAATTATCATAACCCTGAGTTTGGAAGTATATTCCTTTTCACTTTTTGGACCCAAGTTTTTTTCCAGTCGAAATTCGCCCAGAAGTCAGGATCCAGTTTTGTGTCCGGATTTTAGACTTTTTGGTCTCAGATCTAAGACAGACCAGTCTGAATTGAACACAGACATATGAACCTCTGCAAAAAGTAGGATAAGATGGGCATTTAGAAAGAAGAGTGGTCTTGACACAAAAAAATAAGCAAATAAAAATCCAATTTTTACCCTTCTGCTCATGATGAGGCGAAAGAGCAAATGAAAATCGACGTTTCTAACACAAATAGGTAACTGAAAATGTCTTCCAAGTCAATGTATTTTAATGTATTCAAAAATATCTCCCAAAATCGATTTCCTACTCGCATTTTAGGCGAAAACGACAAAAACATCTAGGGTTTAATTGGTTAAAATAAAGAGAAGCATTCAAAGCACAGAATTGATACTGACATGCAATTAGATTTAGATGCTTAGTCCTTAAGCAATAGTGGCAGTATACACTGTCTACAAAAACACACATTCATGAGGTTGAATATACACAACTTTGGGCTACCTATATTCTGAAGCAGTAAGGCCTATGGCATGTATACTGTAAGAGACTCAACATCTAATTTTCATGTATTTTGAATAATTTTAATCATGGCAAGCTTGCGGGAAACTGAAATAATTTACAGTCAACAAGAAACATGTTTAGGGAAGTCAGAATTTTTAAAAGATGGAAAATGTTCTTCCCATCTTGTATCCAGAATCATATACCTAAGCTACAGTAGTGTACTGTTGGTCATTGTCAATATTAAAGCATGATTTGTTCATGTTTTGTATGTAAAGTACATTGTGCAACAATACACTATAAGGCCAACCTGCTCACCAGCTCCAATGCCTTGGCACCCAGAAGCTAAAATTGTCAATGATTTTTGGGGTGATGTGGTATGGAGATTTTTTTTGTTTAAGACCATCAGTCAATCTATGCCATTAAGTCATTTGTTACTGTGCTGTACAACCCCACACCAAGCCAAATGTACAGTCATGTCTACTTTTTGATTTCACAACTAAACATAAATAAAAATACCAGTCCAATAATCCAGATTGCTTCATATCCTTCTTTTACCTAGTTTGAGTGACAATGAGTCAGGTTTTTAGAACTTCTGTAGACAAGTATCTTTCCACTGTGTCTCACAGAAATTATATGATTCAGTCAGTCATATTTTCAGTTGACTTTTAGCTTATAATGAAATTGAGTTTTGTCTATTTTTGTGATGTTGAGACAGAGAACACCTACTATTTTGTCTCTTAACTTTAATCCTTTCAATTCCTATTGGTTTTCTCCTTCTTTCTTTTATTCTTACAGTTTACATAATTTCCTTTTCATAGTTTATTTAAAATACTGTAGTGACATTCAGTTTTACAAATTGGTGTCCAGTACAATTTTTTCAAGCACTCATAATCAACTTTCTCCCTCTTTCCATGTTGTAAAATGAGCAGAGTTTTCTTTATTTTGTTTTAAAAAATATCCATATAAATATATTAATCTACATGTATGGCTGGCTATGAATGTCTTCATATACAATGGGATTTTAATGCCATTGAACATGATTGTAAAAATAATCATGTTTTACCCATTTGATCGCAAATTTGTTTTGAAAATAACAGTTGCATATGAAACTTCCTTGTCCAATATAGGATGTTGTTTATGTATTATTTGGGGAAATAAATGCATAATGGGGTCATAAGCAGTAAATCATGGTCACTTGTTCAATATCCTTGTCATTTTAATGTAATCAACTTTACAAGGTTGCATGGTTTACGGAGCTATTTTTGGTGAGAATCACAGTTCAGTCAAGTAGTTGTGGTTTCAGCAAGTCAGCATAATGAATTTTCTTTAGTGAAATGAATGCATGCACACATTATAGTAATATATAGCAATTAGATCATAACCACTGCAATAGTGTCGGTATGGGCCACCAGCTATGTAAGATTTGTTTGAAAAATGTCCTTCAGATCCCCAGGAGAAGGAATTTGACCCTGTTGCCTTCATGACTATCTGGGTCAGCATCTCACATTGTAGGACAAGGTAGCAGCTATGAGGGTGGTCCCAGAATTTTAGCATACAATTCCATTTTATGAATTTTAGCTTGGTGGATTTAGATTCCGGTCCCAAAAGAATTCTAGCCACATGCAAGACAAATATTTCATCATCATCATCATCATCATCATCATCATCATCATCATCATCATCATCATCATCATCATCATCATCATCATCATCATCATCATCATCATCATCATCATCATCATCATCATCATCATCATCATCATCATCATCATCATCATCATCATCATCATCATCATCATTTTAGCCTGCGATATTTGTAAAATATCAGCTTCAATTATGTTGCATTTTCAGGAAATATTTCCATTGAATGAAATTATGAATTTTTATTATACATGTCCATTTTGGAACCAGTCAGGGTGCAATTTGTTCACTTACCTTTCTATGCAACAATTAAGAGGCTGATTTCAATAAACAGCTTATTTTAATTTTTGCTTTTAATTCGGCTTTTATTAAAATACAAATACTGATGACAATCATCATTGGTTAGATGATCTCCAGAGAACATTTATTGTAAGATGGAAAAACAGCGCATTTAGTGTTGTGATATCAATGGGCATTACCAACAAAATTTTACCAATGACTGAGTAATGCTCTGCCACAGAAGAGATAAATAACAGTATTTACTTCATATTTCAAGTGTATTGGCTGGGTATTGTATGCTGTGTACTTGTCAGATCTACCAGTTTTATCAGTAAAGTTGTTTATAATGTTGAGTTTATTGAAAGTAAATATTATGAATGAAATGTAAATTAGGCTGATACTTCAGATAGGAGTAAGTATATATTACAGAAAAACCCATTGATCTTTGTTTGTTCCAAGTCTACAAAGATAAATAAGAACTTAAAACATTTTAAGTACAATGTCAAATGTACCTATAATTCAGTTAAAAGTCAGGAAATATTAATTTTGCATTTGTTGTGGGATTCATATAAAATTTTGTGGGTGTGTCTTAAAATTCTACACATGATGTTTGTCACTTATTGGTCATGAAGTTTGAGAAGAATGAAAATGTTTTACTATATTTTTAAGAAGAGATGAATTAAGAAACATGAACAAAATGTGCCCCAAAATTGCAATACAGCAAAGGCTTACATGTGAATGGAATTAATTACTTCTGTATACTCTCAAGTAATAATTTCATTAATCAGAGAAAATAGGACCCACCATCATGAAACTTTACTCAACATTTTAAGTAATAAGTGTTCCTCCAGACATGGAAATCATGCTCAAAATTTCCAGTTACTGTAGCAGCCTGTTAATTGCTCATAACATTTGCAAGTAAGATTTTTTAATGTTGAGAATGGTTTTATGACAGAGGGGTAAGGTCTTTCCATCGTGAGTACAAACTAAACATCCATAAGAAATCCATTTCAGGTATGTGGGCTCATATGTTGACTGTGCAGGACTACCAAGATCTTATCGACAGAGGATGGAGAAGGTAACCAACTTGAAACCAAGCAGCTGTTTATAGGACTGTGGTAACATACTTGCACTCACTAGGTGGAACTAGGTTCGGTCATGGAGCATGGACATGTATGATATGCCATTTAGTGATGATTGCCTCAACTGGGTCTCCAGTTTCATGATTATCTCAACTGGGTCCTCCAGTTTGATGATTATCTCAACTGGGTCCTCCAGTTTGATGATTATTAAAACTGGTTCCTCCTATTTCCTATGCCATTATGGATGTTTGATACCATTACCTCACCTAATGGTCAGAAAATTGAATTAACAATTTTAAAAAATTGAACTCACACAATTTAAATCAATTTTGATTTGTATTAACTCTTTCTTGTTAAAAAAAGTTAGAAGCTTTTAATTTGTTTAATATTGTTTACTATATGCAAGTATAGAGTTTCACATATTCCCGAAATATAGTTTCTGATATTGAGTGTAAGTTTTGTGGCCTGAGACTTTCAGATTCATTTTCTTAGACCTTATTTTATAAACCATGTAAAATGATGTTGAAAACAGCAAATTTAGCTAGAAATTTGTGTACAATTAATAGTGTTTAAAGGTCATAGCTTCAAATTGTTAAAATTGTATATCAAAGGTACAGTGAATTTCGATTTTTTAGTTGACCTGGTTGTAAAGGCAAGCGAGCTTATTTAGGTCCCTTTGTCCATAGTCTGCCCATGTCACACAGGATTCAGATTCCATATTTCTGATTATTTTGATCAAACTTGGAATCATCAAAGTCTCCAACAAATTTGATAATGAGGAAGATCCATGGATGATGGAGTGATCTTAATCTGATTGGGCTGAGCTCATTACCACTCAGGATTTATGTGGTTTTCATCAAGATTGGTATAATATGCTTCTATTATAAAAGGTCTCCAATAGGTTCAGCTAAGATTAAGATAGATCTTAATGAGGTAATGTTGCACCTGAATATCTGAGCTTGTTACTACTATGCAGTCTGTATTTCAGACCTGATTTTGATCCAACTTGGAATGTATGCTATGCTTATATCATGAAGATCTTGGATTATTTTAGTAATGTATGTATGTATGTATGTATGTATGTATGTATGTATGTATGTATGTATGTATGTATGTATGTATGTATGTATGTATGTATGTATGTATGTATGTATGTATGTATGTATGTATGTATGTATGTATGTATGTATGTATGTATGTATGTATGTATGTATGTATGTATGTATGTATGTATGTATGTATGTGCATGTATGTATGTATGTATGTATGTATGTATGTATGTATGTATGTATGTATGTATGTATGTATGTATGTATGTATGTATGTGTGTGTGTGTATGTATGTATGTATGTATGTATGTATGTGTGTGTGTGTGTATGTGTGTGTGTATGTATGTATGTATGTATGTATGTATGTATGTATGTATGTATGTATGTATGTGATATATATATATATATATATATATATATATATATATATATATATATATATATATATATATATATACACATATAGACATACACACACACACAGAGTGTGTGACCCTGCTATAACACGGTAGTTGGGAGCAATAGAACCTGACCGTGTTATAGATCAAACCGTGTTATAAGCAACAAGGTCATTTAGCAGAAGAAAATGATGCATATACCTGAAGAAATGTTCAGGGGGAAGGCGGTAGGTAATAAATGCAGGTGCAAAATTGCGTTCTTCATTGGCACAGTTATCTTAAATTGATGCATATTAAATGACAAATATACCTTTAGTGAAAACAGAGAAACATATAATATTTTACTTTATTCAGAGAACCATGCACTAGTACATATATGTGTATACAATTTATATATACATGTCAAATGTATTGCATTTAATAAAGTATCAACATTGTGTACCTGCCCGTGAAGCACGTCCCATATGTTGAATCCACAATACAAGTAAATCCATTGAAAATATGTACACACACAAATTAAAATATTCAAAAATTTTGTAACAGGTCATATAGGTTCGAATTCAGTGGAAACAAATAGGACAATCACTTAACAAATGGTAAAGCACATTTATTTTTCAGTACATCCCAAGTCGCTAAAAGATTGCATTTTAAGCGCCATTGGTAGAGTTTGTAGGCATAAACTTTTTTTCCTGTAAAAAGAAAACTTTCACGGCAGAGTAAAAGTGATCCAGTCATGTTGGAAGATGAAGATTGTAGTCGGCTTTCTTTGATGAAGAGTGCATACTTTATTGAAGTCACCATTAGAGGACAGCTTTGGAGAATGAAACAAATGCCTGTTTCTTATTGTGGCGGCAACATAAAAAAAATTATATTGCATGATTGAGACTGATTTTTTTTTTAACCCATTTTCTGAGTACATTTTCATAACAATTTGTGCTTCAAAGGTAATGTTTTCTTTGAAATTTCAGCTGCTGTTTTATCTGGATACATTTTTTAAAAATGAATTGGCCATCGTATGGTCAATTGTAGTTACTGTTCATCACTGCCTAATGAATAGACAAGTTTTTCTTTTTTTAATATTTGTGGTAGTGGTGAGATGCTGCCTTCCACGCATGCGTCAGAAATTTAAAGAATAGGTCAATCAACGATAGAGATGCAAGTGTTCTGGTCTGATGATGGGGATTACTACAAAAAATGTAAATGTTATGAAGGATTTAATTCTAAGTGAAAAGAAGACGAATTTTACTTACATGTCAGTCTTTAGCTAGTGGCAAAAAACCCAATGAAAGATAGATTATGAGATAATACTTCATCTGGTTGATCTCTGCTACCAGAAATGTAAATTTGAAGAAATAAAGGCAGATATCTCAAAACATACTAATGTAGATGTCTACATAAGTGGATTATGATATAACCATGAAATGTTGAGGGCCCCGAGTGGTCTAAAGTGCTGTCCATTACGGATCACTGCCATCTCACCTCTGTCTTCGTGTGTTTGAGTCTAGAATTCATGGAATGTGGATATGTAAGAAAGCTTGCCAGTAGCTTCTTGTGGGTTGGTGGTTCTTTCTGGTGATTTTCTGGTTTTTCCTACACCATTAATCCTGGCGGCCATGTATAATCTATCTTGTGCTGAAAAATGGCATTAAGCCCCACAACAACAACAACAATGCAATCTTAAGATGGTTTATCAATATGAACAAAGAATTTGTTTATGTAACATATACCATCTTAACAGTGCATTGTTTTATCCTAATCTGCTTATATTGATAGATTAATTTTAGTGCATTTTATAAGAACTTTGTGGCTTCCTCTCATGGGGCCTCTGAATATCTCCACTCCAAACCAATGGTTGTATTTACAAATTTAAACAGCCAACTATGTCGCCAATAAAAAAAAGAATTGCCAGATAGCATATTTTGCTGCCAATAAGAAATTTATTTTTCACAATTTGTAACATTGGTGAAGCCCTGCGGGACTCCTGAATAAACTTTTTTACACATTATTTTTAGTATGTTTAAGAAGAAAACACTTTTTTTTCTTGTTTGAGAAATATGGAAATTAAATTTCAGGAACCATGCCACGATCATCTTATTATTCATATGTAATCTCTTCCCTAAAATGATAACAAATGTATTTTGTTAATTTTCGTACTTTTAAGAGAGACCTGTTTTCATTTACAAGAAAAATATTTATATATGAAGTTTCGGGAGCCACACCTTGACCATGTTACATCCGAATTTGTGTTATAACAGAGCGTGCTATAGAGGGGTCATACTGTGTGTGTGTGTGTGTGTGTGTGTGTGTGTGTGTTTGTGTGTGTATGTGTGTGTGTGTGTGTGTGTGTGTGTGTGTGTGTATAAATGAGATGATCCTGCATCTTATGGACTGATATTGCTACTTCTCTGAAAGTCATACTTGGAATATATGCTTATATCCTGAAAGTTCTTGAATGAGTTTGACAATATGTAAGATCCAGTTATCCAGAATCTTGTAATCTGATTGGCTGGTCTTGTTTCTGTTCTGAATGGCATGCTTAGAAATAGAGCTTCTAAAATCATGATTTAGTTCATTAATGAATTATTTTTATGCAGATTCATCTGGTAATTTTGCATTTTATTGGCTGGTCTTGTTACTATTTTTTTGAAACTATGTTCATGAGGAGATTTTAGAGATCTTGGTGAGATATGCTTAAATCATCAAGATCTGTGATGGGTATGATTATGTGTTGATATGGTGATTTTGTATCTTATTGGTTGATCTTGTCAGCACTGTGATGGGTATGATTATGTGTTGATATGGTGATTTTGTATCTTATTGGTTGATCTTGTCAGCACTGTGATGGGTATGATTATGTGTTGATATGGTGATTTTGTATCTTGTTGGTTGATCTTGTCAGCACTGTGATGGGTATGATTATGTGTTGATATGGTGATTTTGTATCTTGTTGGTTGATCTTGTCAGCATTGTGATGGGTATGATTATGTGTTGATATGGTGATTTTGTATCTTATTGGTTGATCTTGTCAGCACTGTGATGGGTATGATTATGTGTTGATATGGTGATTTTGTATCTTGTTGGTTAATCTTGTCAGCACTGTGATGGGTATGATTATGTGTTGATATGGTGATTTTGTATCTTGTTGGTTGATCTTGTCAGCACTGTGATGGGTATGATTATGTGTTGATATGGTGATTTTGTATCTTATTGGTTGATCTTGTCAGCACTGTGATGGGTATGATTATGTGTTGATATGGTGATTTTGTATCTTGTTGGTTAATCTTGTCAGCATTGTGATGGGTATGATTATGTGTTGATATGGTGATTTTGTATCTTGTTGGTTGATCTTGTCAGCACTGTGATGGGTATGATTATGTGTTGATATGGTGATTTTGTATCTTGTTGGTTGATCTTGTCAGCATTGTGATGGGTATGATTATGTGTTGATCTGGTGATTTTGTATCTTATTGGTTGATCTTGTCAGCACTTAATTTCTCAGATATCAGATTTTGTATCAAACTTTGTGAATAGGCTTATATCATCAAGATATAAAATGAATTTTATTGTGAATAAGAGCTGCACCTGTTAATGAAATTCAGTACAGTTAGAAATTGTTTTCAGTTCATATGTTATGTAATCGTTTGTTCCTCTTTGAACATGTTTCTCTCTCTAAATGAATGCAAGGGAAGTAAACTATGAAAATTGGTGGTTGAAAATCACCGGTTTGGAATTAGAGTTGATAGGATTGCCTTGTTAAAGCACCTGAAACATTTGTTATTTATATATTGTCACATTGTGCATTATTTGATGGCATTTTACCAATATTCAGTGTTATGATACATTATTTGAAAATATGAAATTTGCTTTTTTAAACTTTTAATTTAAAGTGAAAAAAACCCAACAATGCTTTTCTCCCAAAACAGTTTGATATTTAATTAATAATGGTAAAGAAATTCATGGCCTTATTACCCCCCATACATTATTATTTTACTAATGTGAAAGTCAGTTTTTTTTTTCACTTTTACATTCAAAGGAGTGGAAAGTATTGCTACAAACCATCCATGCCAATAACCTGCTGTCCACAGTACACAATACGATGTGAGGCTTTGAATTTCAAGTTGAGTACATCTCAGAAGAAGGTGATCAAACGAATGAACCGATATCTCATCCATGGAATTAAATCTGGGAAAACTGCTAACGACTTAGAAGCAGATGAGTCAAGAGATGATAAAAACCAGACTACTATACCATCTGAGGAGAAACAGCAAGCTGGGAAACAGTGTTCAGATGCAGAAAATAACAACCAATCGGAAGGGACTTTGGAACAAACCAATGACATTGACAACATTAAGGCAGCAGAGAACAAAATAGAAACTGTTGAAGGGGATGTTTCTTCACTGAGTGGAAAAAAGAAAGATGAGAAGAAAATCAAATCAGGTTTGATTGATAATTATTTGTTCTAAAAGGTTGTATGGATGAACATTATGCAATGGCCTTGCTCAATAATACACAATATTTTACTATGTAATTTTCCATTAAAGTTTTGAATTAAAATCAATTTCAGATGTATTATATTTACTGTTATAAGTTGAGTCTAGCTGCAAACAACATTGACCCTGATCTGCCATTCCATAATGCGTCAGATATAAATTGCAGCCCATTCAGCCGACATGAACTATTTGCAGTACTTCATTTCATTAAAATATGAGAGCCATTTCTGCAATCCACATTGAGTGTGCAACTGTTCTATGCAAGACTCTTTGCTGGTATGCACAGTCCACTTTTTCCAACTTTTTTATGGGGGGTGGGGGTGGGGCAGAATAGCCTCACAAGGAAAGGAACTAAATCTGATGAGTTAGGTGGCAGTGATCCAGACATCCACAAGACTTTGTTGATGCCAACACAACTGATTTCACTGATTTTTCCTGGAAATGTTTCTTCACTCAGGAAACCATGTACATTTCACTCAGTTCAAGCTTCATAATGGTTACATTTCATATTATCCCTCTGATGAGCTGCCTGTATGTTGGGAGATGAGGATTCCCATCATTATATCCTTCAATAAGTTGTGTAGGTAAAGGTTGGATGCTCTTGTATTTCTTCTCATCTTGCCTGTTTTCCTAATGTAATTGTGATTTGATAATGTATTTGATTAAGAAAGGAAGAAAGGAAATTTTTTGCATAAATGACGTTTCTCCCAGTATACCTACCCATTCACATTTTGGATAAGCCCATCCACACCTTTGTGCATATGTGCCATCCTCATTGATGTATTGCTCAAGCTAAAATTGATGAATATCCTGTATACATGTAGCCACCTATCAGAAACAGGGAGGTAATTATAAAGATTTCTTGGAAGAGTTTCTTTCCACAAATACTGTTATCACAGTCCATATAATAAATAGTTTGAAAAGACCATTTTTGTTAACAAGGGCAAGGGAAAGGCTGAATGGAGGAGGTGGAAGAATTTAAATTTCTAATGGAAATGTGATCAGATAAGTATTCTCAGAGAAACATAATTACAATCAAAATTTCCTTTCTAGCTTAGCATATAAGTTTTGTTTTGCAAGGGAGGTAATGAAGTAATGCATCATCCACCTATTCATACATTTTCAGTGGTAGGCCCAGACCCTACTAAACCCCCCTGTAAGAAAGCAAAAGAAATGCGTCTTGAGCGCAGGAAACAGAAATTGCAGCAAAAGGTTGAATCAGTAAAGGATTCTGGAGTTGATGGAAATATTAGCAGTGAGCAGGAAAGACCTGAACCATCAGCAGATTCCAAGGTTTGTATTGTGCTGTATTTATGTTATGATACATTGCATCTGTTTCTCTGTAACTTTTGGCACATATTTATCAGTACAATATGGAAAAGTATGGTTTTGTGAAGGCATAGTAGCTGTACCAACAGTTATCATTTTGTCTGTTGTATTTATTGTACTAAAATGTCTTGGGATTTTATTTCCTCAGGTTGTTGAGCATCTTAAATTGCTCTTGGTCTTACCATGAGCAATCAAAGACATATTTAGCATTTGCATTACTTGTAGCATAATAATTAATATATACATCCGTTTTTTTTCTTCTCAAGATTACATCTTTAATTCATTTTGTAAGTTTGATGCAGAAAAGATTTGAAGATAAAATTATTAAATTTGTCTCCTTCTTGAATTTAATCCTATATTTTGTATCCATTTTTGTTCACAAGTTTTTAACAGTAAACAAGCATCACAACAACATGTCCCCAGCTTTTTTTTAGAATGTTAATATATCTAGATATTACCAAAACTCTCTTTCTGTGCTTTATTTTCCTCCCCACCCCCAAGATGTAACAAAATCGCGAGACTATAATGCATAGAAAAGTTATCCCCACTTCTACCCCAACCCCTCTCGCAAACTATTTTTAGAAAAATTAGGCATTATGCACATGCAATGCATAGACATAAATGAATTATGATGTTATAAATGTTCTACAATAGAGGGGTGGTATGGGGAACACTGGAATAAAACCTGTAAATAATGGTGTAAGGATCAGTTTTTATGACTATTGATAATTTGCAAAATAATGATTGATAGACCTAAAAAACCATCTTGAATCAAAGCCCCTTTGCCATAAAAATAAAAAACTATAAACTTGTATTTACAAATTGTATTCCCATGCTAAAGGTGGCATGTACTTTAAGAATCTTTTTCAGTCCAGGGTATAGGCCATTTTTTCCAACCTGCAAGTCATCTATCATTTTGACATTTTGTTACAAAGTAAACTTCTTTCTATTTATTGGGATAAAAATAACCCTTGGAGTAGATCAGGGTCAGCCAAATTTGTTGTATTTCAGAGCTTCATTAATAGGTGTTTTTTTGGTAACTAAGACTTTATTTCCATATGATGTATATAATGTTAATATCTTTAAGATGTTCAACATGTTGAAGACTCTTTTTATTTTCACTGGAAACATTGACCCAAAACAGACAATGGAATTTTAACCCAGAAGTCAACATTTTTTTAGGTTTTCTATTGGCAAAATTAATTCTTTTGTTGAGCTGTTGTTAGTGGATAGAGATATATAGTGGTCACTTTTCTGCTGGTGTTGGCATTGGTAGCAGTTTATTAACATTTTGGTTTTAGTTTTTTATTTGAATATATTTCTGAAACCAATTGATAGATCTTCATCCTACTTAGCATAAATCATTATTATTGATGGAAATTTCATGCTTTCTTGAGATCCAGATCACAGGCAAAAGATTTCTGTTAAGGTTTTGGTTTAAGTTTTTTCATTTGATTTTATATCCTGAATCCCCCTTAGATGGACTCTTATAATACCTGTCATACATAATTGTGAAGCCAAGACAATTCATTGTGTGACTAGCACACTTGTTCCTGTACCTAAGGAAACAAAGTACATATTTAGAAAAAATTTGCAATCAAATTTTGATTAAAGTCATTTTGCATTTTATTCCCTGAATCCTTAATGGATTTTTTCAAATTTGACATGAATCATTGTGAAACAAGGCAGTCATTCTGTGACAAGCATGCTTGTCCCTTGAACTTGGGGTTAAAGTCACAGTCCAAATTTGCATTGATGTTTTTGATTAAAGTTTGTTTTGTTTACTTATATTTCATAAACTCCTTTATTGGAGACAGTTCATTATTTGCAAATTTATCCAGCTTTTTTATTTTAGGGTCAAGGTCATTTTATGTCAGTGCATCAAATATTACAAGCTGAAAGTGACAAGAACAAGAACAAACCAAAATCTTTAGAAGACTTACTTACTGAACCAGAACGTGCAGGAAAGTGTGCCCATAAACTAGAGGTATGTAGCAAGCAATAACAATTTTGCAATGCACATGCATAGATGCTAGAAAAGAAAGAGAAGTGTGGATGTATTTAAGGAAGGACAAGGATATAAAGATTGATAAAGACTATTGAATGAACAAACATAGATTGGTAAGTAAATATATAGACAGATTGATAGATGCTGTAAGCATAAGCAATATTTAGGAGCCAGTACAATAGTTCTTAAGCTCTTTCAACAAACATTTATGGTTTGAATATTTCAACTCTACATGATAACCTCAAAGCATCACTGGAACTAAGACAGATGAAGAGACATGACCCAGTATTTTACCCAGGATGCACCCTTGCAAGATTTGCACAAAGTTCTGCAAAAAGAGAGAGAGAGAGAGAGAGAGAGAGAGAGAGAGAGAGAGAGAGAGAGAGAGAGAGAGAGAGAGAGAGAGAGAGAGAGAGAGAGAGAGAGAGAGAGAGTTATTGCGTTTTGAGATCTGATGTGCCATAAAAGTGGTGCATACAAAATGAATAAAGCACATTTTTTAGAACTTTCATCTGATTCAGATGTGTCAGAAATTTCATTGACTCTCTGAAATGCTCAGTTGTTCTGTTGTTAATAAAAATAAACAAAATCCATCAAATGATCTTTTTCATTTGTGCTTGTCATTATATTTTAATATTTATTTCCCCCAATCTCTCAATCCCATATGGCAAAGTTCAGGATCATTTATAAATTGCCATATGCTTGGTATATTTAATAATATTTCTTGGCTGAGAGGTTAAGAATAAGATCTATATGCACCAGAATTGCAATAGACTTTATAAAAAAATGTGAAACAGACTGTGTAAGTTATGGGGATAACTTCCACATATGCTTTATTAATATTGACAACTAAAAGAATTTCTCTTAGTCTCCACGATTTTCAGAAGCACATGCTTCCAGTCACATGATATATAGCACCTTTTGTCATTTGTAAGCACAAGGAAGTTTTCCTATGAAGTAAATGTGGAACAACAGATAAATTATTTTTTTGATATATCATTCTCAAATCATGAAGCAACAAAAATTGCCCAAAATAGGGTGACTCTAGGGAACTCACAAAAATTGAGATGAAAGTCAAATAGAAAGTGAAACTTGTTTAGAACTGGATTCTCCAATGGCAGAAAAATTTAACATAAACAGCAACATACTCTTAAAAAATTGCATGAAAGTTTAAACTTTGCAAAGACTGAAGGAAGAGCATAAAATTATATGAGACATCTATTAGCTGTTAGAGTACTGTCAGAGGTATCAAAAATCCTTCAGTAAAATTTATTTTAATTTTCATGCAAATAACATGCTGATAATATGTAAATAATATCTCATTTTATTAAGATTTTGGCCTGTTATGATTACACCTTCAGCCCACATTTTCAAAAAGGGTTGACTGTTGCCCTCTTTTTTATTCAGACCTGGTTGAAGCATTGCATATCTTTCTCCTTTATATATGTTCCCCAATCACATTAATGTTAGGGGAATAATTGTGCTATCTTGCTAATCCAACCCTACTAAAACAACAAAAATTGTCCTTTGTTGTATATCTGATATAGACAAAGGGGAAATAACTTTTGCCCATTACCTCCCCTTGCCACCTCCATATGTTGCCAGTTTTTAAACATCACTGTTGTACTGTTGTTATATTATATCTTCTACAAACCAAGTCATCTTAGTCTTAAAATTGGACTATACATCATTAAATATGGATTTATTGTGTTGGACAATCATTCTTCTATAGGCTATATACATTATTTTAACTTTTTTAAAAAAAAATTGATTGACTTTGTAAGCCTTATGGACTACCTTTATTTAAGACCATTACAACATTCTATCATTGAACTCATATTGTCATTTCCAATTTATTGCCTTGTTTTCTCTTCTTGTAATGTTTCAATAGAAATGTTGACTAATTGCATCATAAGCAAAATGTTCAAATTAAAGAAAGACAGCTGTGACTGTCTTTCATGCAAATTAAATGTACATAGTCTGTATTCAGTATTAGCAGATTAGTAACATGCTGAGTTGCTAATGTCAACTAAATACATGAAATTCAGAAAATTCAAAGCAGTTGTCCAGAAGCTTCAGAAGAGAACTAAGGATGGAATGAGTTGAGGAAAGATAACATTGACATTCTCAGTACACATCCAAAGGCAATATCCATTGCAGTTCTTGTGGGGATACTGGGGTCTAACCCTCAACATAAAGTTTGTCATGTGTAATTTCTGACTCACTGTTTGCTAGAATCATTAACCAGGCAGCTCACCATCCCATGGTCAATGCATCAACTGCAAGAAACCAAGTTTCTATGAATTCAAGTCTCCTAACTCTAGATATAGATATAGACCACCACCCATAGAGAGCGTACCTGTCAGCAGCCACCTCCTGCAATTTCAAGCTCACAAGTTCACCATATTCCCTCAAAACAAATGAGTGATCCAGGTCATTTGTGTGGGGCATTGGATTTCATTTATCCAACCCCCTCCCTTCTCCTTCTCTCTCCACATGGATGTACTGTCAGATTGGGAGAAGGAGAGGAGGATGCCTTTCTACAGCAGATGATAACAGTCCACTCATTTTTACCAAAACCACAATTGCTTCTTATTTGGAAAATAGATAGCAAGTTGTGGTTGATATCGACCGGAGTCACCTCTAGCAATACATTTTGCCACCAAAATTTATGGTGGAGATGGCAAGGTCAGTCCATTGCTCCATCCAGTAAGACAGATATGATCCCAGTCTAGATCTGAATGCTGCAAATTTTCACATCCACCATACGTCATTTGCTTACCTTGATACAGTTATTCAGTTCCAAGTCCTGCCCTTTGGCATGAAAATCAGTTTTGGGGGTTTACTGAGGGTGTAGATTGCACCATCATCCTGTTCTGATTTACTTTATCTACAATGATGGCAGCATAACTGGATGATCCTCCAGATACATATGGCAAGTTCTAGTGTACTCCAAGGCAGAAATGATCATCTCTCAAAGTTAGATTATCTAGGGTTTCCAATGAAGTGGGAAAAGCCCAACTTTTGTCTGTGATAGCTTTTTGTCCATCTGGGTAAGAAATTTGTCACCAATCTTAATCTGGTATGGCATCCTGTGTGTGTTCATGTAATCAGGATCATCTAACTCATTGAGTCAGTTTCCAATAGGACTTGTATTTCAGCAAGATAGCTTCTTGGATTATTCAGTGTGGCAATGGATGTGATCTCACTATGCTGTCTTGCATCCCTTACCAATTATGTAGCTAGCACAATGGCACCCACTCGATTACACAGTCATGATCAAGACTGACATACAATCAGTCCTGCATCAGTGGTGCAACCCATGTTGGCTGGCCATAGGGATCCCACTGGAGAATCCCCAAGCAGAAATAATGGTATGTACCAATGCCAGTATGCATGGTTGGGGTGCCCACCTGTTGCTGGACTTCACTACCATCACATGGAAGTCAGGGGAACAACCTCAACACATCAACCTTTTAGAAATTATGGCTGTCATCAATGCCTTTCCCTTCAGGAAGGATTGGCTCACAGGCAAAATGGTCCTCATTTTGCCTGATAACTCTTGTGTTGGTGTCCTGCCTCTCCAGATGGAGAGCACCAAATCAACCAACCTGTATGTTCAGATTTGGTAGTTTCTATATTAGTGTGACAATCTTCATATTAAAGAATAAATCAGACACATTCCTGGCAGTTGCAATGGCTTGGCCAATACTCTTTCTAGGCAGTGTCAAGACATTCATATGGAATGGTCTCTCCATCAGTCAGTCTTTATTGCAATAATTGTCCTCTTAACCATGTGCAGAGGTCACAGGTCATGTGACCAAAGACTGTGTTGCTTATGTAATTAGGATACCAAAGTTGGAGGTCTAGTCCTATTACCTGTTCTCCTAGTTTTAATGTTATTGCAGAATGTATTTGAACTAGATAGCAAATTTTATAGTAAATATTATGTTTATCTGAGAATATCAATCACATTACTTGAAAGCCCTCCCAATCACCCTGCCATGTGAGCATCCTCATTAGTATATCACACAGCTTAAAAACTAGGGACAGCTGGTGGTGGCTATGGTGGCGCTCACCAGTTATTATGTACTTTTGAGAGAGTGATGTATGTAAGGTGAAGTTGTTTGCATTTTAAACATGCACAGTGGAGAGAATGTTGGCATACCTATATACTATTTTCATGTAATGTGGATGAAATTTCTTTGGATATTGTACTTTTGGAAATTTTAAATGATCTTAGGACACTGCAAACTAAAATGACTGCTCCCTTGTGCTCCAAAAATCAACCTAAATTTGTCTAAAGTACACTATTCTTGGCAGCTATTAAAATATGGAAAATGAATTTTGCCAAACTAGATAATACCAGCTTCTAAAAGTGCAATGACTGAATTACCAAATACATAAAATGTAAAAAAAGTTATCAGCTCTTTTTGTTACAATTTACCTCTGAAGTTCGAGAAGTGAAAATGAGCAAGTAGAGCTAGCACTTTTTTGAAAGGTGCACATCTGGAGTAAGGCCAAGCTGTGTACTCTCTAACCTATATTACACCCATCAATCATACATCAAAATAAAGAGAATTAAAGGTTCTTTGAACAATACCTAAGATATACAAAGTCTCTTTTAAATAACCGGTATAACTAGTGAGGAAACCCGAGAAAACTCTTTTTCTTTAAAATCTTAACCCTATGCTAAATATAAAACTGTAGAGCGCCACCTAAGGGAGGTCATTGCAAGAGTTATTGCACTTTATCTATATTAGATAGGAAGAGATGATTTTCATCATTTTAGTAGGTCTGGATTTGCGAGATAGCAGGATTATATGACTAATGTTAATATGATTGGGTAGTTATTCACAACACAATTCATTGAAGCATTTGTTTAATTACACGCATTTAGGTTTAGGTTTTCATGTTCTGTTTGCATTCAATGCATGTTTGCATTTCAGCTTCATGGGCACAAAAATGCTTTGGATTTTATCTTCATCACTGATATGCATTGTTTCATTTATGTTTGAATTGTAACAGAATAGAAATGAATTTACTATTTTCCATTTTAAAAGGCTTTAAAAGGAGACATTTTTTTCTTGTCATATTGCTAGTTACCTTTAATAAGATAGTAAATTAAAAAATGCAAATAAAATTTACAGTGAATGAAATATACTTGCAACTGCATTCAGTGTAAAAAATATAGATGTATAGTATTTGTATGTAAAATTTTTTTTTTTTCAAAAATGATATTGATCGAACAACTGGCGATGTTCATAACAAAAGATGTGATTGTCAAATCTGCCTCAACAAAAACAATTAGATAGCTTCTAATGAGTGAAAAATTGTCAGTAAAAAATCTGGACTTTCATGCCAGAGTGCTTTGTGTCATGGAAATTTAATGGCAGGGTGAAACTATGTGGATTTCAAATCTATTCATGAAATTCATTTCATTCCATTTTCTTGTAGTGTTCTGCACTTAAGTTTTGCACCCTCAGCTTTCAGTTCTGCTGGTCAAAAAACAAAGGAGTTTATGTGGTTGCCTTTCCTCTATGGTTTGGATTCTTCTGGCATCTTTTTACCATGTACCACTGCTTATCCTAAACTACATGAAGGATTGCCTCTGACTTTACAGATGCATTCATCCCAAGGTCTAGTTGGTTCTAAATAAAAGCGCTTTGTACATGCAATATGCCCACCATGGCAGACATTTGGAAAATGCTTTGTTTAAGCTACTACTTTTAAATGGAAGATTATGTCAACATGAGATTGTTGCTAAAAGATGATTATATCGAAATGGCACCAGTTTGATGTGCATTTTGGTTATCTTTTTGGCCATTTTGAAAAAATCTTGTTATCACTACTCCTGAACGGTCATGTTAATATGGGTTTTTACTGAAGACTTTTTATCATGGTCCTTAATGTAATTGTTGCCAATTTTTCTTCAAACCACCATGGCAGCCATCTTAAAAAAATTTCTTATTGCTACTTCTAGCTGGCAAATCATTCTGACATTGGGTTTTCACCAGCATCTTTCTTATGGTGTCTAGTTTATACTAAATGAAAATGATGCCTATCTGATATTGTATATAGCCAGCATGGTGGCCATGTTGAAAAAGAATCTAGTGATTATCACTCCTTTGAATGTTCACCAGAAGACTTCTTTGATATGTAGTTGGTCCTAAATGGAAAAGGTACAGACTTTACATTCAGTATGGCTGCCATGACATCCAGCTAAAAAATCTTGTCTTTGCTTTACCTTCTGAATGAAATGTAATTTCAGTTTGTGGTTTTCACCAAAAGATGATGCTATGATGTCACAGTGCCTATCTTATATGCAGTAGGGCCACCAGTTTCATTACTCAGCAGTTCCAAAAATAAGTAATCATCATGGAATTCTTTTTGGCCAATAGTACATTAGTCTCTTAATGAAACTCATGCCTTGAAATTGCATTCATTATTTCATTTATATTCTGTTTACATGTTAATGGTTAAATTAGCCATTTCTGGGTTTTATGCTCCTGAGACTTTCCCAATTTGCAGCTTTTATCCCTTGGGTGACATTCTTGGAAGAAGCCATGAAGTAAAAACTTAGCAAACCTTTTTTGGGATGTATTTCTACTGATGTTTAAATGCCCTCCCCCCACAACTAAATTTACTTAGTAATTGGAATATTATATGATCCTATACATACTTTTCTCCCGTTGCCATGGAAATGACAGTAGCTCAGTTAATAAAGCATTGGATTTATAATCAAAGGGTCACAGGAATGATATTTGCCCAGGCTAGTCCTGGTTGGTGAGTCCATGGGAAAGACACATAGCTTCCATTTCCTCAACATTATATAGACAATTATCACATAGTACACTTTGCTGATGGTGTGTGCAGTTTAATATTTTTGGTATTATAACATGTGATTTAAGTGATTCTGATTGGTCCAGATAAGCCAATGAAATTATTGTCCAGTATTCTCTTTACTGATTGGTTGCGATCATGGGGAAACTTTTTAACTATGCCTTCTGGAATGTTTTTTTTTTTTAATGAAGATTGTGGTGGTCATATTTTAACTTGACTTGTGAAAGGATATTGAGGAAAAATTATCTCAGTTGGCTGAATCTGGATATGTTACCCCCACAAGGGTTTGTTATATTATATATAACAATATCAACATAAAAAAATGGCATAAAACTACAAGACAAGAACAACAATGACAAATAAATCTAAGGGTATTGATCATTTGATAGCATGTGGGGGGTAGTGGGAAGTATATCTTTAACATAGGTATAGAATCTACCTTACATACAAGCGTGGTTTAAATGTTAACTTACAGAAGCAAATAAATTCACCTCTGTTCACTGAAGAATATGTACATAAATAGGTCTCCCACCTGACTGAACTTTATCAAACCACAGCATAATTATGGGACGCAAATCTGTCTCCAAATTTGTTAACATCTTCAGTACATTCTATTGTTCCAAATCAAACGCTGCAAATATCCAGTCACAAATGCATTAAAGTAAATATGGGAATTTCTCCATTCAGTAATCCTAATTCACATGAAAACTACAACAGAGTTATGTTTAGTTCTGAAAGTGACATTTATGGGGAAACATGTACTCTTGGCTTACTATGTTCTGTATCAAACAATGTGGCATCATATCTCATTGATCATTCTCTTTTGAAAAATGATATTGTCATTATAAAATGTTCTATTTATTCAGATGGAAGCTTTTCTTTTGATTTATAATTTGTAAACATGTAGTAAAACTTTGATTGGAACTATATTTTATGCACAACAAATGAAAGGTGCATCATCTGTCAAAATTATTTATTCTTCCTTGTTTGCTAATAGTTTTCTCTGCATCCAATTTACAATCTATTTTTGAATATATAAAAACATATACTTCTCTTACTTCTGTAGCATTCCTGCCTTTTGGTCTTGCACTTGGTTTGGGGCCATGGGGATATGCCCTTTAATCTATCGACTGCTAGGCTTGGGGGCATATTGTGTGTTTCTTAAAACATAGTTCTTGTTTGTTATGGTTATCTGTTTTAATAGTTTTGAAAAATAAATTATTTTGTTATTGTCTGAATTTATGAAAATAGGGTGGAATGTTTTATTTTCCCAAGTTTACTTTTCATTTAAGTCATTACTTTGTAAATTAGCATGAAAATCTAAATGTCATTTTCATAGTAACTTCATTGTATATAATCACATTTATGTTCCATTCCTAGACAGCAGGAAAGAACTGATTGCATGTAGTGCATGTATAGGTCTGGCCAGCTAGCCTCAATATATTCTTGCACTATATAAAAACTCATTCTTTTATAGCTTCGAACAAAAGACACATTTTGTTTTCTGTATATATGTATTGCAAGCCATATCACATGTATGCCTTGAAATGTAACACAGCATCAGTATCACAGATTTAAATAAATATCAAGAGAAAATATCTTGTTTCAGATAAGGCTTGTAAGATCCCATCCACAGAGTCAAGAATTCCAAGGTTCATTTGATGGGTCACATAGTGTTTACCACCGCTACCAAACAACCATTCATAAAGACCCTTCCGAAAAACCCAACAAAAAACAATACACCAGATTCTTGGTGGACTCTCCTTTACAGGTTTGTTTTGTCTTTTATTTTCTTTTCTCTCTCTCTCTAGATTAAACTGGTTCGTACTCACCCGGCCTCCAAGGAATTGCGGTACAGTTACGAGGAGTCGTTTGAAGTGTATCGTAAATACCAGATGATTATTCACAAAGAAAAATCTCATGAATGCTCCAAACATTCCTACGGAGAATTTTTACTCAGCTCCCCATTAGAGGTACTCCAACTCTCTTGCCACTGTTCATTTTCAAATAAATTTGCATGGCTTTTTCTTAGTGCTTTAAAATTTTTAATGGTGAATTATCATTTTTGATTCCCTTGGAAATCAGACCTTTGATTAATATTTAGTTGGTTGGTTTAAGTCTTTCTTTTCCAAAAGCAAGTGCTGATATGTGCAAGTGAATATTGTTGCCTGTTCACAGCTGAATGCATTTGTATAGGGTGTTCTTGTGTTCTGTGGCTTTCTCAAGAAGTTAAGACAGAGGTAAGAGAAATGTATAATCCACACTCTTTTGTAAGAAATAGCATGGATTTTGTTATGCTACCAGTCCATGTGTGCATGTTTGTCTGGTTTTCAGAGCCTGGATGCATCCCCTGTAGGAATAGAAAATGGGTGGTGACATATAAGCCTATACCCATAATTCCATCCACACACTGAGAGAGAGAAATTCTATCCACATACACACACAGAAGCTATGATATTTGCAATAGCTTTCTTCTCTATTTATTATTTAGTTACATTTCAGATCTTAAATATTGTATTTTTGTGTCCTTGCCTGCCATGTTGAATAATGCTTTTAATGTTTTAGCTTGATATTTAAAATCAATTTCTATTTAAATACTTATTAATTTATTTACTTGTATGTTATGCAATATAGCTACTGTGTGAAGATTAATTAGTTTTAATGACCTTTTGTACATAAAGCCTCAGCTAAATCAAGTAGTAATAATTTACAGGACAGTATTTTCTTCTGCTCACTGTATCCCCAAAATAGAGTGGTCTTAGTCAACCAGACTCAAAGATGGTTCCATGACATTGGCTATATGAAGGTCTGATAAAATGCTTCTCTGATTGCTGTTACTGATAGAAGGGAAACATTTTAGTAATGTAACTACAAAGACATCACTCCCTATCTGTCAAAATAAGATTACCTTTTCTTCAAAGACAAGGGACATTTATTTCATGAAACACCTATCAAAAACATTGAAACTCAGTTTCTTGTGATTATTATCGTTCTATTAAGAAAATACTGATGCCATTGCAAGTAATAATGAAACTTGTCAGCCTTGAGGAAATCTGAGGGCCAATTTATGACTTTTAAGTTCACTACAGACTCTGGAACTTGCTTGTCCATGATGAACTGTATCTGTGAAACAAAGCTTTCTGTTCACCAAACACTCATTTTGCTTGTTTGCCTTATTATTTTGATTTGTGAATGAATAAGCTCATTTAAAGTAGTTTAAGTATATTACTTACATATTAATATTTATAGTGGTGTTCAGATCTGACACACCAGACTTGGCTAATATGGGTAAGTGAGAAAGCCTGCCAATAGCTTATTGTGGGTTGTGGAACTTCCTAGAGTTTTCCAGGGTTCTTCTTCCACTATTAATACAGGCCGCCATGTATAGCCTATCTTGTGTTAAAAATGGCGTTAAACCCTACAACAACAACAGATCTGACACATGACCATGATTGCTAGCAGGCATGATTTACGTGCCTTTAAACTTCTCTTTCATTATTTAATTGAATACCAGTGACAATTACCTTGATAATACAAAATAGGTCTGCTTTAATTGAGCATAACACTACAACAAATGCTTCCACAACTTAGAGATCAAAACACAATTGGCACTAAATTATGTTCTTATAGAAATGCTAGCTGACATAGCTGTGATGGTAGAATGATATTTTCCATGTTGGATACAAGAGGATATATTGCATTTATGACATTTACAATGAAACCTGATTAAAAGATAGAACTTAAATACAAATTTTGCTTGACAAAACATACTTTATTGGTATTTATTTATTAACATGTTGCAACCAGTAGGCACTAGTGACATTTTAATTGACTGAAATTTCATCAGATATTGCTATTTACCCTGTACTGAGAATATTTGGAAAGTAAATTTAAAAAACCATACAGGTGGCGCTCACCAGTTATTATGTACTTTTGAGAGAGTGATGTATGTAAGGTGAAGTTGTTTGCATTTTAAACATGCACAGTGGAGAGAATGTTGGCATACCTATATACTACTTTCATGTAATGTGGATGAAATTTCTTTGGATATTGTACTTTTGGAAATTTTAAATGATCTTAGGACACTGCGAACTAAAATGACTGCTCCCTTGTGCTCCAAAAATCAACCTAAATTTGTCTAAAGTACACTATTCTTGGCAGCTATTAAAATATGGAAAATGAATTTTGCCAAACTAGATAATACCAGCTTCTAAAAGTGCAATGACTGAATTACCAAATACATAAAATGTAAAAAAAGTTATCAGCTCTTTTTTTTACAATTTACCTCTGAAGTTCGAGAAGTGAAAATGAGCAAGTAGAGCTAGCACTTTTTTGAAAGGTGCACATCTGGAGTAAGGCCAAGCTGTATACTCTCTAACCCATATTACACCCATCAATCATACATCAAAATAAAGAGAATTAAAGGTTCTTTGAACAACACCTAAGATATACAAAGTCTCTTTTAAATAACCAGTATAACTAGTGAGGAAACCCGGGGAAACTCTTTGTCTTTAAAGTTTTAACCCTATGCTAAATACGAAACTGTAGAGCGCCACCACATCTTATTAAAGGTTAGAAATTGCATGATTTCGATTCAAATTAGCACATTCTAACCACCATCTTGAGTGTTCAGAACATTTATATATACCAAAGCTAAGACATCACTAAATCTTTTAGTGAATCACTGAAGTGATATTCATCTTTTAAATTGAAAATCAACATTAATTTGTATTTTTGCTCCTTACAAGCAACCATTGATGCTTGCTTATTAGTCAGAGACTGCTGTAAACTGCATAGATCAATGTCTCTTGTCACCTAAGGTGCTGGCATATCAGGGTCTGTGCAGTTTGCTAGGACTAGAATAAACAGCATAGACCCTGCTCTGCCATTGCTTTATACATAGGCAGATGAGGATCTAACTTATTTGCAATTTGACATATATAAGTAGAGATGGTAGTATTGTCAGAAACCTAATCGATCTATTGTTTTGTGTCTTTTTTACACTTGAATGGTTACTGTTCCATATGTATTGCATTTTAGAAATTTATTTGAAGTTTTTTCATTTTGCCAGCATTTTATATGTTCTGTTGCAGCCCAAGTATGTTGAAGGTGGTATTCCAATGGGATATGGATCATTCCATCAGCAGTTTATTTTGGATGGAAAGATTATATGTGTGGGTGTAATAGACATCCTGCCATACTGCGTGTCATCCAAGTATCTCTACTATGATCCGGACTATGATTTTCTTTCACTCGGAACTTATTCAGCACTCAGGTGGGAACATGAACACAATATTTCCTTAAAAATGTTTTATCTGTTGAGCATACTTATAAACTTGATAGACCCAGATCTGTCGTCACATAAATCTCTAGCAGATTGGGTATGTGCTGTTTAATAATATCATAGTAAATTTAAATTTCCAAGTGTCACTGATGTCATAGAATTGTGATTTAAAATGTATTCAGAATTCATTTTGTTTTGCATTTAATTAATGCTTGCATTTTGCATTTAATTAATGCTTGCATTTTAGCTATCATCTCATCATTTTAAGCTCACCTTTGTGAAGAAAAGGTAAGGCCCTAGTGTTGGCAACCAGTAAATATATACATACACCATCAGTAAATGTCAAGCATTTTCTTCCTAGGTCCCAGACAACAGTTCAGAGTAGGTTTCATAGCACCTTTCCACAATGAAGGGGACTAAGTTTGTTGATATATGTTCATTAGTTGTATATTCTTGGTTAAGGTTTTGCATTTAGCCCAGGTTTTTTATCACTGTATAATACTGTTTTACCTGGAATTTTGAAACTTGGTAGGGGATGCATCTTGATGAGTACTACAGCCTAATCACAAAATAGTCACTATGACCTGTATTTTATGTTCACATTTTGTGTTTTAAGTTTTTTTCTTAATTGCAGTGCATGCTTGAATCATCAGACAAAATGATTATATAAATCTCAGTGTTGGTACTACACCCTTGCAACAAAAGGACGTCACCGATCTGCATTTCACATTGAGTTAAATATTTTATGTTCATTTCTTAGTGTTACAATTCTGTGGTCTTAAACTCTATAACAGAAAAAGCAAAAGTGATAGGTTTAGTAAAATCAATAAATAATTTATTTCTCCATGTTACAAAGTTACAATTTAATTTAATTGCCTCTTACATTGATGTGAATTAAATCCCAAATAATTCTAAATGCCCTATCACATATCCAAAAGTATAAAATTTTCAGAATGAATTCCGATAATCTTGAATGTCTACATGAACCACAATTATACAATCTAGAATGTCTTTCAATGAGTTCTGCATGATTCTAGTGTAGTGTTTTAGTCCAATAAGTCAATGAATACTTTGTAATTCCAAGGAATAATTTAAATAACTAATTATTCTAGAATTATATCTGAACACAACCCTACACTAAGATCATAAATTTCAAAAGACTGATCAGAAACAGGAAAGAACTTTGTTTACCAAATCAACTATATATACAAATGTCACTTGACCTGTGGCATAATAGAGTTCCTGTGGATAAACCCACTAGAACATATGCAGAAGTGAAGAAATTAGATCTCCAGACTACATGTTGCATGCATTTCATGTGACACCTCATCTCTATCAAGCTACTTATCGATGTGTGTACTATGATCTTACAGCTGACAGACACTTTAAGGTTATTCAAAGCTAGTGACTTTCACTCATTCAAATCAGACAGTGATTTTGCACAAACAATATTAATCATTGGAGTTCATCAATTCATTGTAGTACCTCTACTTTGATATCTAGAAAAGAAAGTTATTATTATTATTGTTCTGTTTCTTTTATGCCACATTACACTAGGTAAATAGATTGTTAGATGTGATGGGATGTTGGGTTGGTAGGTCCATGATTTCATGCCCATGTCTGCACAATACTGGCTGTATAGTGCCAGTTAAATATTAACATTTTTTTTTTAGGAAAAGATTAATATTTCAGATGTAAAGATAAAAGATAGCCCAAAAATTTTAATTGCAAAAGTGGCCAAGATCACTTTGCTTTAGTTTATGTATCATAATGTTTCCAATGACTGCTGAGATTTGTAAAAGAAGCAATGCCAATTTGTGTCCAATTTTAGAATTCAGTTTTTGTATTTTAGTTTCCACTCCTTATTTCATTTAAAAATAAACAGAAATACTTTTACCAAAGATTTTTTTCTTCAGAAGTGTTGAAGGGAAGTAACTATTGCTTTCATATCTTAAGTAAATGTTTTAACAAAATAGCATATATAATAAAATACAAAAAGAATAAAATTGAATATATACAGTATTTGTAAGAAAATTAAACTTCTTTGTTTCATTAAGATCAAGTCTGTACAGATAACAAAAACTGGTGATGATGTCATCACATCAGTTGTGGTTGTTTTGTCTGACAACATTAAGAAAAGTCTCATGGCTTGTATGGAGTGAAAAATTGTCAGTGTAACAAAGATAATTATCCAAGGGCTTTTTGATTGTGGAAATTTAGTGACAACCTGGAAACAGTTGATTTTCAAATCCATTCATAAAATGTCTTTTCCTTTTCCTTTTGTTATGTTTGTGTCATTGATCATTCTTCCTTGTGTATTTATGTTGGTTTCTTTTTCAAAATGATTTTGAATTCATTTTGTTTTCATTCTTTATATATTTGTGTTTACTCTGCATTTTGTTTTTATTTGTTCAGCATTCCATTTAAATTACCGGCTTTGGGGTCTGTAGCTATGAAATTTTCCATCCCAGATCTGGCTCCTGTTCAGCTTTAGTCATCATTCATTAGTAGCTAGTATTTTCTTTCATAATCCTTTTTCTTCTGAGAAATATTCTTTCTCACATTAGGAAAAATTTTATTATTGCATTTCACTATGTTCCTTTGCTAAGAAATTCCTTTCCGTACATCATTTATATGGTCTTTGAAAATGCGCTATTTTGGTCAGTGTTGTTTGTTCTACAAACTGCACAATTCTTGATCTGCAGGTGCATTAAGCAATGGCATCCATGGGTTGATGTAGTTGGCAGTTGGACCTGACATAAGCGAATATAATATATATTGTACATAAGGGGCAAATAAATTTGCAGTCAAACTAAACGAGGGATATAAATTTGCAAAAAAATATTTGTATTTAAATAAATCAAAATCTCTTTTAAACCTATTTTCTTATTTTGGGGATTATTAGTGCTAAAATGGGGAGAACAACACAGAAAAGAAAAATACACTAAATTGAAATTGCAGAAGTAATCAAATGAACAATTTATATTTTCTTTTGAGGTGCATAAATGCAGCTAATCACAGACAAAAAATACACATTTCGACTCTCCACCCCCTCCAGTTTCTATGGACCAACACAAAAGTGGTCGTAATGTATGATGTTACAATCTGTACTTACAATTCAAGCACAGACCCAGATGTGACATTGCATTTTCAGAAGTTTTACAAACATTACCATACATTGGATAGTTGGATCTTCTTTTACCTTCATTCATGAAAGTTGGTTAAAGATTCCATGTTAGTAACTTGGTCATAACAAAAGTATGTCACTTTGACCTAATATTTACACTGAAGTGAACTTTGTATGTTTGCTATGCTCGCAACCTACACATGAAATTTGGTGTGTTGATACATTTCATCTGATACATCTCATTGAGAGTAACTTCCAAAACTATATCATAGTTACCTAATTATTACAGCTGAGTGATGTTGTATTCAGCTGTTTTTATTTTTACATTATTTGCTTCTTCAACCTTTCTTCATCCAGACAAACAAAACCTTGTTTCATGCCTATGCCAGTGAAACTTCTTATCTTGTCTGTTGCTTAGACTTCCAACCATAGTGTAATGGTTTGGAGTCTTGTCCAAATCAGACTGAATTGTGATGTCATATCACTTTGGAAGGCTTTTAAATCCAGTTGTTTCAACATCTGTCTTTCATACTTGTCTGTATATTGTCAACTGCACACTCCCATAGGCATGGGAATTATTGTAAAAAGTAAATGCTCTAAGGCTGTATTCCTTAGGCATGGGGATTTTTGTAAAAAGTAAATGCCCTAAGGCTGTATTCCATAGGCATGGGGATTTTTGTAAAAAGTAAATGCGCTAAGGCTGTATTCCATAGGCATGGGGATTTTTGTAAAAAGTAAATGCTCTAAGGCTGTATTCCATTGGCATGGGAATTATTGTAAAAAGTAAATGCTCTAAGGCTATATTCCATAGGCATGGGGATTATTGTAAAAAGTAAATGCTCTAAGGCTGTATTTCATAGGCATGGGGATTATTGTAAAAAGTAAATGCCCTAAGGCTGTATTCCATAGGCATGGGGATTTTTGTAAAAAGTAAATGCTCTAAGGCTGTATTCCATAGGCATGGGGATTATTGTAAAAAGTAAATGCTCTAAAGCTGTATTCCATAGGCATGGGAATTATTGTAAAAAGTAAATGCTCTAAGGCTGTATTCCATAGGCATGGGGATTATTGTAAAAAGAAAACGCTCTAAGGCTGTATTCCATAGGCATGGGGATTATTGTAAAAAGTAAATGCTCTAAGGCTGTATTCCTTAGGCATGGGGATTTTTGTAAAAAGTAAATGCCCTAAGGCTGTATTCCATAGGCATGGGGATTTTTGTAAAAAGTAAATGCGCTAAGGCTGTATTCCATAGGCATTCGGATTATTGTAAAAAGTAAATGCTCTAAGGCTATATTCCATAGGCATGGGGATTATTGTAAAAAGTAAATGCTCTAAGGCTGTATTTCATAGGCATGGAGATTATTGTAAAAAGTAAATGCTCTAAGGCTGTATTCCATAGGCATGGGGATTATTGTAAAAAGTAAATGCTCTAAGGCTGTATTCCATAGGCATGGGGATTTTTGTAAAAAGTAAATGCTCTAAGGCTGTTTTCCATAGGCATGGGGATTATTGTAAAAAGTAAATGCTCTAAAGCTGTATTCCATAGGCATGGGGATTATTGTAAAAAGTAAATGCTCTAAGGCTGTATTCCATAGGCATGGGGATTATTGTAAAAAGTAAACGCTCTAAGGCTGTATTCCATAGGCATGGGGATTATTGTAAAAAGTAAACGCTCTAAGGCTGTATTCCATAGGCATGGGGATTATTGTAAAAAGTAAATACTCTAAGGCTGTATTTCATAGGCATGGAGATTATTGTAAAAAGTAAATGCTCTAAGGCTGTATTCCATAGGCATGGGGATTATTGTAAAAAGTAAATGCTCTAAGGCTGTATTCCATAGGCATGGGGATTATTGTAAAAAGTAAATGCTCTAAGGCTGTATTCCATAGGCATGGGGATTATTGTAAAAATTAAATACTCTAAGGCTGTATTCCATAGGCATGGGGATTATTGTAAAAAGTAAATGCTCTAAGTCTGTATTTCATAGGCATGGGGATTATTATAAAAAGTAAATGCTCTAAGGCTGTATTTCATAGGCATGGGGATTATTGTAAAAAGTAAATGCTCTAAGGCTGTATTTCATAGGCATGGGGATTATTGTAAAAAATAAATGCTCTAAGTCTGTATTTCTTATTTTGCAGAGAAATAGCTTTTGTGAGGGAGCTAAATAAATATGCGAAGGACCTGAAGTACTATTATATGGGGTTCTACATCTACACATGTCCTAAGATGAGATACAAGGTGAGAATGTCTAAAGTCAAATTTGCACACTCCCATCTTAAGTCAGATGTATTGTTGTTATGGCATTGTTCATGCATTAACATTTGCATGGCTGGCTCATAACTTTAAAAAGGGTTGGAGAGATTTTAATGAGACAGTCCATATATATATATATATATATATATATATATATATATATATATATATATATATATATATATATATATTAATCATAAATAGAAGGTCATGTACCATCATCACCCAGCCTAAGTGTCAGAGTCATAGCATGTGAAAATGTAATTCTGTGACTCCCGTCATTCATAGCATAACCTTTAAGCTTCTGAGGAAATTTTAATGAAATTTGTTGAAGTATATATCGTGACTAGTCAGTTTATTTCAGGGTCAAGATCTTGTGTTCACATACCAAGGTCTTGTCAGAGAAAATGTTATATATCTTTGTCTGTAATGTAGGTTCTGCTGAAGATATTACGTTTTTATGAAACTAAAATCATTTATGACTAGACTGTGACACATACTATATCTATGTACCATGCATTTATGACTAGACTGTGACACATACCATATCTATGAACCATGCCTAAGGTTCAAGGCCATTGAATTGTAACTATGACTTTCATTCTTGTTTGAAGGATAATTATTGCACCACTGGAGATACTTTAATGTAACTTTAGCCAGGTATATATAATATATAGCAAGTGTTGCATACCATAACCATGCCACCTAACTCAACATCAAGGCTACAGCAAAGGAAAAAAGCAATTCCACGCCTTATGTCCTTGTCCAAAGGATAACTTTTGAACCAGTGAAGATATTTAAATGAAAATTTTCCCAAGTAGATGGTGTGTCACATACCATAGCCACTCTTCCTGCATCAAGGTTTATGTTGTGGCATTCTCTAATCAATCTCTGTCTGTAGTATAATTTTTGAACCACCTGACTATTGTATTAAAACACTGGCCAGAAATATATCATTCTATACAGTGTGCTACATACCATTAGCCACATCCCCTTGCATCAAGAGCAACGTCTTGGCAAGGGAAAATGTAATTTTTTTACATGTACCCTTGCCTTTCTATAATGTTTAAACCAGAGAAAATATTTAAAAATAACTTTTAATCAGTTATATAACATACATATGCAGTGTGTCATATGCCATGCATCCTATCCAAGTGTCTAGATCATGGACGTGGAAAATATAAATCAGTGAACCAATCAAGATAATTCATGAGCTATTAGCCTGTTATATAGTTTCACAAAACAGTGCATTGCATGTTTATAATGATGTATCTTGTTTGAAGAACAAGGTCACAATAAGGGATAATGTATGTGAGTAGTCTGTCTCCTTATCCAAGTTGTCACTTTTTAACTTTAATAAATATTTTTTTTACAGTTTGTCCAGGTCCATATTTTACATAGTACTCAAGGGGGCAGGGGCCACTTTTTAAGTACAAATTTAATGCCGCAATCAGTGACCCAGTACAAAAAATCATAAAAAATCAAATACACAAGTGAGGTCAAGAATGTCCATATTTTGAGATACCTATATTAAAACAAAGCATAAAAATATTATCCACTTGACCAGAGAAGTCAGTGGCAGTTCATAGCAGAAGTTTATGCACCCCAACCCCAAATTTATACCTGCAATTTTCATGTCTGAAGGTCATTTTTGACACCATGTGGTACTCACAGTGCAAACACAAGCCCTTTTCCTGGATTACAGTTCTGCCAAACAGTGTGTACTAAACAGGCTGATGCAGTTGAAAATAGTTGTCATCCAAGCCATTTTTGAGATATGCTCCTTGTCCCAAACCCACATGTTTACTGTTACGAGAGTCTAGCTCTTCTTTGTAGACAACTATTGGTATTTCACCATCAACATATTGCAGAGTAACTATGGAAGGTGTACATGCCTGACATCAATTTCAAGAACAATACAAACCCGAAACACCTAGCTCACAAATATATCCATATATTTAATTAGTAGTCAATAATTGCTGAAAAAGTCACACCATAGCCTTAAGTTAAGAAATTTGCCAGGGGCCAAATTACGAAACTGTACCCTGCCTCCTTAAGAATTTGGGTCAATATGGTTTATGTCACAAGTTGTGTATATATCACATATTTAGACATTATCTAGTACAATGGTATAAAGGGAAACCTCTTGTGCGCAAAATTAAAAATGGTATTACACTTTTAGGAAAGAGACTACTTTGCGGCAAAAAGCATTGCATTATTTACATTGTGAGTTAGGACTGACTGCATTTCATGAAAGATTTCAAATTGTTAACAAACTTCAATGCTTTTCTCTTTGTTTACCACCATAGCATTAGGACAGAATCAAAATTCCTTTACAATCTTTCATGAATGTCAAGAAGAGGTTTGGAAGTTATAAATTTTAGGAGAAAATGACAGAAATGCAATGTTACTTGTCAGTGACAGAAGAGAAAATTTTCTATAAACCCTTCTAGCAAACATAAAGAAATCACACATTTAAGTTTGTTGTTGGTTGTTGTTGGGTTTAACGCCATATTTCAGCACACGATAGGCTATTTATGGCGGCCAGTATTAATGGTGGAGGAAGAAACCGGGAAATCACCGGAAAGAACCACCGACCCACGAGAAGCTACTGGCAAGCTTTCTCACATATCTACATTAGCCGAATCCTAGACTCGAACCCGAACCCACGCAGACAGAGGTGAGATGGCAGTGATCCATAACGGACAGCGTTTTAGACCACTTGGCCACTCGGGGCCCCACACATTTAAGTAAATAATGTGCTTTGGAAGTACTTTTAGACTGATATAAAACAAGCAGTTCCTAACCATTCGTTATTATTCTGGAGATCTTAATAGGAGCATCACTGTTGTGTGAGTGTGTGTTGGGGGAGGGGGTAATCACAACAACAGTCTAGCTAATCTGGAAAGATCAAAGTTTAATCAATTAACATTAGACCATGCTAGAATATTAACATACAGATGTGTGGACCCAGTTAAACTTACAAAGGGACATATCAAATAACTTCATTGATACATAGCCACTGAAATTGACCATACATATACAATTACTCAATACAAGTTAACAGAAATCTCTTCTCAGACACCAATTCACTTACAACTGACTTTAATGATTTCTGGAGTTTACAAAATCATAGTAAATAATAAGAGAAGGTATAGAACAAATATTTACAGTGGAAAATTCAGTTCAAGGTAAAATGTATTTCACTTGATTGGCTTTTAATAAGCACATACCATAAAACAACTCCTGAGGAAATTAAATCTATCCGTCAAAGTCTCTCTCTTGTGCACACAGATCAGAATGAGTATCTGTATGAGATTAAAGCTATTGTTTCTTTCAGCATGACTAACCGATTCATCCTAATCTTCTACCATGCAAACTGAGACCTGCAAAAAGAAAAGAATCAAGTGATATTGATGTACTTTAAACATTCAATGAAAACTATAAGAATTTCAGAGGAGAAACTGTATGTGTAATGTCCAAGGCATGAAACTGCCACTTAATTTTAAGCTTTTCCCCTTTGTTAACTGAACCTAGAAATTTCAAGAAGTATATATAACACTGAAACATTTTCTATTATCACCCAAGTGTGAGATATGAACCTCATGTCAACGTCACAGTGGGCTCATGAAGGTTGATACTATGTCAGAGTGCTAAAACTTTCATTCTTCTCACTAAAATATAGCAAGCGATATGCCATATGCATCATTATTCTTAACACTGTTTCACTGGTGACATTCAACATTCACAAGAGTATGCTTATGCATGATTCCTCCAAAGTCTAGCTGCTCCTGTGGAGTTAAATTACTTTAAAGAATGCATGTTGACATGCTAAGCAATTGTTTCTGTGTGTCTGTATTGAAATGTGAATAATATTGATACAAATAGGTGTGCAAACCTTGACAACTACATAAAAAGCAAGACAATACATTGTGGTCACCATTTTGGTTCCATATTTAGTAAGTTAAGTCCAAAATATGTTACTTTATCATGATGTAAACAGTTCTCACATTGAGGTATAAAACTCAGTTACCTCCCTCGCCAAAGAGCATTATATATAACACTACATGAAATATGGAAAAAGGAAGGAAATATAAAATGCTAATGCACAAAAATTATTTAAATATACACAAAGAAACAAAAAAATATAATAGACATAGCTGACTGCACCATAAAAAAAAATTATCATTTTTGCTTAAGGGGGCAGGGGCCACGTTTTATGTACAAATTTAATGCCACAATTAGTGACCTAGTACAAAAAATCATAAAAAATCAAATACACAAGTGAGGTCAAGAATGTCTATATTTTGAGATACCTATATTAAAACAAAGCATAAAAATATTATCCACTTGACCAGAGAAGTCAGTGGCAGTTCATAGCAGAAGAAGTTTATGCAACCAACCCCAAATTTATACCTGCAATTTTCATGTCCGAAGGTCATTTTTGACACCATGTGGTACTCACAGTGCAAACACAAGCCCTTTTCCTGGATTACAATTCTGCCAAACAGTGTGTACTAAACAGGCTGATGCAGTTGAAAATAGTTGTCATCCAAGCCGTTTTTGAGATATGCTCCTTGTCCCAAACCCACATGTTTACTGTTACAAAAGGCTAACTCTTCTTCGTAGACAACTATTGGTATTTCACTATCAACATATTGCAGAGTAACTATGGAAGGTGTACATGCCTGACATCAATTTCAAGAACAACACAAGCCCGAAACACCTAGCTCACAAATATATCCATATATTTAATTAGTAGACAATAATTGCTGAAAAAGTCACACCATAGCCTTAAGTTAAGAAATTTGCCAGGGGCCAAATTACGAAACTGTACCCTGCCTCCTTAAGTCAGTTGTCACTTAGATTTCAAGGGTACTATTATTGGAAAAGTTACTATTACAGTAGTCCGTCCCCCTCTTATACGGCCACCCCTACTGCACCGGGAAAGTGGCCATATAAAGCGGGTGGCCTTTCCAGAGGGGGACTCCTTTTTTTGAGAAGTATTTGTAATGAACATAGTAAAAAAGCTTCATTTTTAAAGCATTTAAATTTCTTTGTTTAAAAGCAACATTAATTATTGAATGGTTCTTGTTATAATAGTTGACTTATTTCAACTGAATATGTATTAATAGTTATTATTCTTGATGTAAGCATGATGTGCGAGCGAGTCTTGTTTTCAAGCACATTTCAAAACCATTCAAAAACGTTATTTAAATTTTGGTACATGCACAATTCTCTTTCCATTTGCTCCATTTTCCCACTGCTGCTGAATAAATTCCTTATTGGTTACAATGTTGTTTATTCGAGTCTTTTCAACATAAAATTGTTTTAGTCTAGTTTTTTCCACCTAAAATTTTTCGACACACACCCCCTTCACCCGATGTCGTAGACTATAATAACTGACTTTTTTTTAAATAATCATCTCCATTTACGTGATGTCATGTTAATTTTGTAATGATTTATTCGGATGTTGCTATCTGTATGCGATTTAGTTATGCAGACGAAACATTTATGTTGTATCATAAAGATCTTGAATGATTTTAATAGGAACAACATCAGCATGTATTCATAAGCTAGCACCCATTTTTACCACTATGAAGGCTGTATTTCTCATAATTTGATCAAAATTGTCATCACAATTTTGAATAATTGTGTTAATAAACAAGATTCATGCATATTAATGTGGCAATAGTACATCGTATTAGTTGAGCGTTTCACCCGACTGGAGACCATATTTATGATCAGATCAGGAGCAACCTTAAATGTATGTTTATATCATCAAGATACCAGAGAAGTGAAAAATTAAGACATCCACATATGCTAAAGACATCCACACATGCTAAAGACATCTACATATGCTAAAGACATCCACACATACTAAAGACATCCACACATGCTAAAGACATCCACACATGCTAAAGACATCCACACATGCTAAAGACATCCACACATGCTAAAGACATCCACACATGCTAAACACATCTACACATGCTAAAGACATCCACACATGCTAAAGACATATACACATGATAAAGACTTCCACACATGATAAAGACTTCCACACATGATAAAGACATCCACACATGCTAAAGACATCCACACATATTAATGACATCCACACATTCTAAAGACATCAACACATGCTAAAGACATCCACATATGCTAAAGACATCCACACATGCTAAAGACATCCACATATGCTAAAGACATCCACACATGCTAAAGACATCCACACATGCTAAAGACATCCACACATATTAATGACATCCACACATTCTAAAGACATCAACTCATGATAAAGACATCCACATATGCTAAAGACATCCACACATGCTAAAGACATCCACATATGCTAAAGACATCCACACATGCTAAAGACATCCACACATGCTAAAGACATCCACACATATTAATGACATCCACACATTCTAAAGACATCAACACATGCTAAAGACATCCACACATGCTAAAGACATCCACACATGCTAAAGACATCCACACATGCTAAAGACATCCACACATATTAATGACATCCACACATTCTAAAGACATCCACACATGCTAAAGACATCCACACATACTAAAGACATCCACACATACTAAAGACATCCAGTCATGCTAAAGACATCCACACATGCTAAAGACATCTACAATTGATAAAGACATCCACACATGCTAAAGACATCCACACATGCTAAAGACATCCACACATGCTAAAGACATCCACACATATTAATGATATCCACACATGCTAGAGACATCCACACATGCTAAAGACATCCGCACATACCAAAGACATCCACACATGCTAAAGTATGGACATAACTCATTATTTTGGCCATCTGCCCTTGTAGATTTCATCCAGGTGAGCTAACTCCAGACAACTTAGACCTTAGCTTTGTTTCTGCAGCAAGATAGAACATGATATTACTTTAGCTGCATTTTAAAAATATTTTATGTTTGTTCCACAGGGTCAGTATTTCCCATCATTCCTGATGTGTCCTGAGGTGTATTCCTGGCATCCAGTTCAGGATTGTAACAAAATCCTGGATCAGAAAAAGTACTCTAGATTCGCAGAGGAGGGCAAAGGTTAGCTGAGTATTACCTGTATTTAGAATTAGTAGATACTTTCTGAAATTTAGCTTAGAAACATTAAAATAGGTCACTTGTTTAGTGTTCAAGAGACTTTTGTACTGTGTTTCAGAATTTTGGACAGTATTTAGGCTGCATATCAGTAAATTCTGCAAATTTGTCAAACAGTTCATTAGTTACTGCATCACATAATTGATTTCCCTGCCATCTATTTATGAACAAAAATCACAAAGACAACATTATTTAGTTTAATAATATCAGTTCCATATGGTTTGAGGTTTTGTCATGAACACATTTGTCCTTGGAAACACCTTGTATTTATCAGAGGAATACAGAAAGTTACAACTGCATAAAATGTATCGCTGTTTGATCAAGAAAGATTATTTTTATGTATTGTTCAAAATACAGAAAGTAAAGATATAAAATAGAAAAAAAATTGGTATATTAAATTATACACAACACCATAGTACATAATGCCAGTAGTTAACAAGTAACATGGAAAAAGGTCAAATTCCATAAAAAACACTTGAAGATGCTTGGAAAAGTCCTTGAGTCTTTAGAAGGGTTGTTGTATATCTCATTGGTGGTCCTATTTCAAGAGCAAGGTCAGAACACAATAACTAAAGTTTTTTATTACACTGTCCATTCTGTGTTAACACTTTCAAGCTGTCTGAGATTTAAGAATGGAATTTTGCATTCTTTTATATCATCATAATTAGAATGTGTGTCATCATATTTGGGGTCCTATCTTAAGGTCGAGACCACAGTTTAAGTATATTCTCCCACTACTTTCTGCTATATAAATTTATGACATTTGAGGTTATAGTGTTATAAGTTTTCCTTCACATTTTTCATTCCAGTCAATAATAGCTGTTTGAGATGGTGGGATAAAACTTGGTATACTTGTATATTATCATTTGAAAGTATATCATGTGCATTTGGGTTATATCTTCAATGTCAATGTATTTGGTTGTGTGTCAGCATTCGAAGTTACCCATCACACTTTCCATCAGACACCAACTTGACATTGTAACAGCATCTGCATATATATGAAAACTTATATATGTACAGCCTGACTAGTATTGAAGCAACACTCAAGAATGACTTTAATAGCAGAGGGGGATAAAAGGGGCAGACTTTGTACATTATTTGTACATTCAAGGTGGAGTTTTTTATTTCATTTAGATCAGGGTTTTTTAACACTCTATACAAACTGTTATACCTGGAATCATGAACCTTTGTGAAGGAATGCAGTTTGATGAGTATTTCACCCCTTTCACAAATGTAGGTCACTATGACTCATAATTAACAATTCAGTGACTGGTTAAATTTTGTGCTTTGAGTTTATTTTTCAAGTACTGTTCATACTGGAATCATGAAACTAGCTGTTTGTGTGCATCTCTGTTAGTACCATGCCTTTGCTATTAAAAAGGTTGCTGTGATCTAAATTTTGCATTTTGCTGACTTAGGTTAAGGTTTTGCTACTACTACATAGCTATTTTGCACGTAATATACATACTGTTATACTAAGAATAATGAAACTTGGTGAGGAGATGCATATTGTCAAATACTTTATCTGATCTCATAAAAGTAGGTCACTGTGACTTGTATTTCATGCTTTGCAGATGAGTTCAGTTTTTTGTCTTAAAGTTATTTTCCAGTACTGTTGATGATAAAATGATTAAATTAGAAGATTTTATGTATCTGTGAAAGTACAATAGCCCTTACAAGAAAGGAAGATAATTGTGACCTGATTTCTACATGTTACTAATTTAGGTTATGTTTCTTGCATTTAGCTCATGACTCATGAGATTTTCATATTATGTATACATAATATTATACCTTGAATTATGAAACTTAGTGAATGTATCTTAATGAGTTCTTCATTCTAATTACAGAAGCAGGTCACTGTGATCCATATTTCACAATTCACTGATATTGATTAAATTTTGTTTTAACTGTTCATGCTAGAGTTATTGAAATATTTCATTTTAAAATCTTTTTTAGTAGCACATCTGTATGGCAAATGTCATTTTATATTCATTAAACAGTTTATAGTTTAAATTGTGTTTTTGCATGCTGTATACCTACTATCTAAAATGATGAAAGCTGGTGTGGTGATGCATATTGATACTCATTACTAGATCTTTGCAGAACTTAGTCATTGTTATTTACATCAATGACTTTGCTTAAATTTAGTTTTATCTTCATTTCTCAGACAGTGTGTTACATGAAAGTGATGATGATATGCAATTCTACAAAATATGCAAGACATTTTCAGCAAAAAAGACTTCATTGTTACCTGTACTTTATCATTTGCTGGCATTGATTTATTTATTTGTTTTTTGTATTTACCTCGTGAACACATAAGTCTGGCATACAGTCCTTCCTAGAATTATCAAACTTGATGAAGAAAGCATCTTAATAAGTAATACACACTTATTACAAAATCAGATTATGCTTCAGTGACATTTTGTTTTTAAATTTCATTTACTGGGTGCTGGTTTTGGAGAGTGTATAAATGTAAATTATTTTCAAGAAACTTAATTATTGGATGCATCTATGTTAATATCACATCTTTATATAAATGAAGGTCAGTGTGACCTACAGTTTATGTTTCATAAACATAAGTTTAGGGGTAAGTAATTGTGTTGAAATTTTGACCTCAACATAGATTTATAAAATCATAATACTTGATAATTTGATCTATTTCCATTAGTACAACACCTTTGCATTGTTAGAAAGTCATTGTGACCTACATTTTATGCATTAAACTTGACTAACATTGGTTAAGTATAAGTATTTGTGTTTAGCTAAGAGAGTCACAGCCTTTTTTCCCCTAGCTATATATGTTATAACATACAAAGAAGGACATGTTTTGAGCAGCTCACTTAAATATTAACGTTTTTTAGTAGTAAACTTTCAGTTGTTGTTATTGTTGTTGTGGGGCTTAACACCATTTTTCAGCACATGATAGGCTTTACATGGCAGCCAGTATTAATGGTGGAGGAAGAAACTGGGAAATCTGCGGAAAAAACTACCAACCCACGAGAAGCTACTGGCAAGCTTTCTCACATATCCACATTCACAGGATCTTAGACTCAAACCCACGCAGACAGAGGTGAGATGACAGTGATCCATAATGGAGAGCGCTTTAGACTACTCTACCACACGGGACCCCTGTAAACTTTCAGTATTAATGACTTTATAGTGATTTATTTTATCCTCAGTAGGTTGATATTATACTGTACATTGGAATGAATATAGGAATTAGATGAGTGGAAGTCTTTAGTTGTAGTGGCTAGTCAGTATGATTACTGATGCATGACTATACCTACTACACCGGTTCTTACTAAAAAGCTAAAAAAGACATTCACCCAGTAAATCTGGATTCTAGGGATGAACATTCATAATAAATGCAGAAAGAGATTTTAAGAACAATGATTTTATGAAACTAGAGGAACAACAGCATTATTTGCTGGTTTTGATGAACTCATCATAATGCTTTGATGTTATAGAAACAAATGTTTTTTTTTAAATTGTATTATTTCTTTCTGTCACGATGTGTATGTTGTTTAATGACATGTCAGAAGAATACTAACTATATTGTACCAATTTTAAAGTTATATATAAATAAAAATAATGCAAAAAAAAATTTTATTTTAGAAAAAAAGCCAACATTTTGTTATAATACAATGTAATCTGAATTTATGATAATGGTTGCAGCTGGTGCTGGAAGTTAATAAAAGCATCATAAAGGTGAGCTGTGTAATCACTGATTACATTCTGCAGTTAGGTAATTAATGTATTTATAATATTGATTGATCAAACAATAATAAAGATATGTAATAGAGCATTTCAAGCTGTCTCAGAACACTCACCAATGTGTTAATGGTCTTTTCTATATACAGTCCCTGTAGGAAGCCACAGTTGCTAAGTTGGTGGAGCATTGAACCTGTAATCCAAGTGATGCTGGTTTAGTACCCACCAAGGCCATCACCCTGGTCAAATGCCTCAATATGTCCTTGGAAAAGGCACTTAGCTCCAATTTGATTGGCAAGTATTGTGCTAAAAGTGTTGTTAAAACCTTCAAAAATATAAACAAATCAACGCTCAGGATTGTTAAACTCAATTTGAAATAAATTAGAATAACAGCACATGTAGGCAGTTATATATGCACTTTAAATTAATGCGAAATCAGGTGATTTTATGTTATTTTTCAGAGGATGAAAATGGAAAGATAGATGTTAATCAGGTACTTATTGTTCATAATGGAGAAGCTATGCCGTACGAAGTTTACAAGGCTATAAACCCTGAATCCAGTGATGAGGAAGAAATCAAAGAATATGCCACATTTATTGGCAGGCCATGTGCAGAGCGAATGCTTCTTTTCAGAAAGTAATGGATATATCAGATTACATGTTATCTTATTTCCTTTTTAGTTTGTTTGCACCTGTGATATTGTCACTGATAATATGCACATATTATCAACATCATAAACATCCATTATATCAGTATGATACTCAGAAAAGAATTTGCGGTGTATACCATTAGTATGCTTGATGTGCTGATTTTAGCTCTACCAATTAGTATGCTAGATGTATTAATTTTAGATGTACCAATTATAGACAAGAAGAGTTGATGAGTGTTTTTTGTCCATCTTCTATCATTCTCTGATTGTCCATCAGTTAGAACAAGTTTGTTATCACTACTTCATCTTAAATACTAGGAGACTTGTCATGAAAATTTATGTACACATTCATCTTGTGGTCCAGTATGGCCATTCTACCAGCCATCTTATTATTGTTACTATTTGAAAAGGATGTAATATCAGCATAGGGGTTTCACTTAAAGACTTTAGGATGTCTAGTTGGTACTAAATGAAAACGGAACTGATTTGATGATGTCCAAGATGTCCACCCATTGTAGCCATCTTGAAAATCATGATGTCACTCCTCCACCTAAACAGATGAGAATTTTTATATCTAGAGGGTCCAAAATGAACATGTTATTGGTCTGATGTCCAGTATGACCTCCACAGCAGCAATCTTGAAAATCATGCGTTCTTCTTCTACCCAATTATAATACCTTCACACAATTACTAATACCTTGAAAATGCAGCCCTTCCAGGCTAAAACATTTTTGCTAAAAAAACCCAAAGTTTTCTGCCCACCTAGGTAGCAGTTAGAGTAACCTCCCCTTGATACCAGGATTAGCACTAAATCTCATGAAATCATCAGTTCTTAAAGGAGCAGAATGCACATTTCCTCTAGAAAGAGTCATATTTACATTAGGTTTTCAATAGAAGACTTTTTATGATGTCTAGTTGGTCATAAATGAAAATGTTGCCACTTGAAACTATTGTTTTCATTATTTAGCCTTCATGAAGAATAATATCAGCAAGGAGTTTTCACTGAAAGACTTCATATTATGTCTAGTTGGTCATAAATGAAATGGTGCCATACGGCCATCTGGATAATCTTATTCTTGATATTTCACAAGATGGCTGGTTGTATCAACCTTGTGGTTACACAGGAAGACATGTTTTTCTGTATGATGTTTATGATTTAGATTTTTAATGTAGCTTTGACAATTTTTCTGTCACATCACTACTAAATAAAAATGGTGCACATCTAGTATCCAATATGGCTGTCATGGCAGCCATCTTAAAAATCTTGTTTGTTTTACTGCTCGAAAATATAAAGTCAAATCATCAAGGCATTTTTGCCAGAAGATTTCTTATAATGTCTTGTTGGTCCTTAATGTAATTGATTGAAATTGACCCAGAATATGGCCACCCTGATGGTCATCTTGAAATATTGTTTTCTCTCTTTATTTGAAATAGATTATTATATTAACATTGGATTTTCACCAGTAGACTTCATGTGATTCTTTTTTGGTCCTAAATGAAAATGCTGCCAGTCATTCAGCAAATATGGCTGTCTTAAAAATCTTGCTGTCACTATTCCCCTGAATAGATGGTCATAATAACATGGGACTTCCAATAAAAGACTTCTAATGATGTTAGTTGGTCCAAAATGAAAACAAAAAGTGCCAATCTAACATCCAATATGACCACCACAGCAGCTAATTTAACAATTTTAAATATTAGAGATGGTTTCAATGCTTAGCAGTTAAAAGGAATAAATGGTCTTATTTTTAATTCCAGGAAATTCATTTTGCCCTTGTAGAGTGTCAGTCCCTTCAAGGGACTCTTGTTATATGTATTCTATGCCAGATTTATTTTTTCTGTTTGATAGGTTTATTATCTCAAGGTTTTATTTGTGTTATTTATATTTCTACAATATAATATACTTCAATATATAATGTAAAATTTTTGGTTTTTAAACTGAAAATATTTTCATTTTTGCAAGTGCCTGTGTGAGTGTAATATGAAATTATTAATTGTTAATATTTATTTTGATAATCTTTTTGCACCAAGTTAGCTGATGGCATAAATTGTCATTATAAAATAAATGTGTTCTTGTTAGATATTCATGTATTCATTTTCTGGCAAAAGTCAGAGCATTGATTTAGTTGGCAAATATTTTGATAATAACAGTACTTGAATCAACAATCAGCTTAATCATAAAGCATTGTCGCGTCATTGTTTCCCTACTGTATTCAGTGAGTTTTGTTGCAGAGTTGTCTCCTACAGCAAATTACTGTGTGGTAGCAAAATAAAACAATGTTAGTTGGTTTTTTTTCCCAGGAAATTAATAGTTTTCACTGGTGTTTTTCTCAAAATTATATGAAGATTACATTTCTGAAAATTTTAATGTGGAAATTCGTTTTATTTTTAAAAATGTCTTTATCATTATTTATTATATATTTCATAATGAGATATTGAAATATATAAATTGGAGAAAATTAGATCACCATTATGGCATGATGACTTTTATAAATATAGTAGTGAAGTTACTTTTAACACTGCTTTTTTTTCCCATGTAGGAAGTATAACTGCCTTTGTGAATGTTATTCCAATCAGTAAATTTGTGTTGAGACCTATTTCAATTTTCTTCTCTCTATCTTTCTCTCTTTCTCTCTTTTTCTCTCAGGTAGAACAGATCTTAAGATGTGTCAAGAATGTAAAGCCAAAAGTATATATCATAGATATTTTCGACAACAATAGACAAAGAAAATGGTTCTATGGCATTAAGTTCACAATTGACCCTTTATTTAGTCATTTAGCTTTAAAATAGACAGTTGCTAAACAAGTTTCCATTCCTATAACATGGATATCTTATGATGAATGAAATGTTATCAGCATATAAGCTTTCTTGTACAAATGCTTGTGTAAAGAGTCCATCTAGTACACTTTTGTTCCTAAAGGGATGGCTCGGTAAACCATGAAGTAGCTGAAATTTTTGTCTGTAATTGTGCAATAAAAATATCAGTCTATTATATAAGATGTTTTGTGTGTTAAACATTATGTCATTGTGAACAGTTATATGAAAATCAAAACCTAAAAGAAACACTCTTTGGATGAATAATAAGTTGTTAACTGCACAGAAGGAAAATGTTACCTTCTGACTGCAGCATTATTTTGCAAACTAACACAAAGGTGCACTGAAATACACATCACAAGTCTATTACACATCTTCCACAAGTAATTGTAAAATGTAGTCAAATTTTAATTTTAAAAAAAAATATTTCTCATCTAGTAATTTAGCTTGAAATTATTTTAAAGAATTTTATTGCATTGTATTGTAGTGTAATACACTATAGGATACATTGTGTCAGTGGTTGCATTGTATTTTAGTGTAATACACTATAGGATACATTGTGTCAGTGGTTGCATTGTATTGTAATGTAAAAGACTATAGGATACATAGTGGCAGTGGTTGCATTGTAGTTTAGTGTAATACACTATAGGATACATTGTGTCAGTGGTTGCATTGTATTGTAGTGTAATACACTATAGGATACATTGTATCAGTGGTTGCATTGTATTGTAGTGTAATATACTATAGGATACATTGTGTTAGTGGTTGCATTGTATTGTAGTGTAATACACTATAGGATACATTGTGTCAGTGGTTGCATTGTATTGTAGTGTAATACACTATAGGATACATAGTGTCAGTGGTTGCATTGTATTGTAGTGTAATACACTATAGGATACATTGTGTCAGTGGTTGCATTGTATTGTAGTGTAATAGACTATAGGATACATTGTGTCAGTGGTTGCATTATATTGTAGTGTAATACACTATAGGATACATAGTGTCAGTGGTTGCATTGTAGTTTAGTGTAATACACTATAGGATACATTGTGTCAGTGGTTGCATTGTATTGTAGTGTAATACACTATAGGATACATTGTGTCAGTGGTTGCATTGTATTGTAGTGTAATACACTATAGGATACATTGTGTCAGTGGTTGCATTGTATTGTAGTGTAATACACTATAGGATACATTGTGTCAGTGGTTGCATTGTATTGTAGTGTAATAGACTATAGGATACATTGTGTCAGTGGTTGCATTATATTGTAGTGTAATACACTATAGGATACATAGTGTCAGTGGTTGCATTGTATTGTATAAGGAGGCAAATTAATACAAGAGCTGTCAACCATGTAATGACAAGTCTTTATTTATCATATAATTTAAAATGTATCTAATGCTCTTCATTTCTACAAATGTCCTAATAAATCACACCAATTCACTCTCACATCTGTTCCCAAACATAAAATTTAAAATGTATCTAATGCTCTTAATTTCTACAAATGTCCTAATAAATCACACCAATTCACTCTCACATCTGTTGCCAAACATAAAATTTAAAATGTATCTAATGCTCTTCATTTCTACAAATGTCCTAATAAATCACACCAATTCACTCTCACATCTGTTGCCAAATGTATAACTTTATCATAATAATGTTGAAATATAAGAGCCATTGCAAAAAAAATTGTACAAAGAATGAATTAATCTTTAAGCAAATCTACCATATGATCATACTTTTCAAAGTTAGGTAGCTACTTGACTTTATGCTAAACAGTCTTTAGGTATCAAAGAAAGTCAGTGTTCATGTAGTGCAAAATGTTATAGATGTTGATTAGAGCCAAATGTGTGTTTGTATGTATGTGTGTGTGTGTGTGTATATATATATATATATATATATATATATATATATATATATATATATATATATATATATATATGATACTCTAGGTGGGGTTTCGAGTCAAACATGTAAGTGTACTTTACAAAATATTTGGCTAAATGAAAGGTGTTGACTTCAGTATTGCTGCATGCAGAGTGTATATGTTGATATTACACTGGAGTATTACTTTTCAGGGAGTGACTGTTTATGATTGATCTCTGTGGTGATGACAGAAGATGGCATAGCTTCTAAGATGTTAAGTTGTTCGTGGCTTTTTAGAGAAGAGTGACAGCAGCAATTATTCTTCAATGTTATGAGTTTGAGGGTTTTAGTAGTCGAATGTCTTATTAACTACAAAGATTACTACATATCTCTGAATTTGCTTGATGTCTTTGATTTGTTTGGTCTGTTATGGGTTCCAGGTGGTGGAAGTATATTATCAGTTTTGGACATATTTATATCTGATATTCTTTTGTTTTTGAGTGGGCAGCATTTCAAGCTTCACTTCATAAAGCCAAGTCTGATGTTATGCCAACATGGATGAATGTGACTGGGGATGTTGCTGTTATATCATGATCCAAAACAATTTTTTGCCATCAACCGGAAAGAAAGATCCAGTCTATCATAGTGGAGCACCTTGAAGTCCATAGTTTGGCTGTTCATTCAACCTGATTGTTTCCCTTGAATTCCATGTTGTGACTGTCACAGTTCAATCCACCTCAAGTGTTATCACCTTGGGATCCATAACATGATAGCTTAACTGACAATCTGTAATGAAAGATGTTATAAAAAGCATTGGAAAAATCAAAGATGGCCATGCCAGTTTGTTTTTCTATCCATGCATTGTTTAGTGTTGTTGATGTTTCATGGGATATTTTTGTTTGAAAGTCATGCTTGTATTATATAGGATCTTTGTTTGAAAGTCATGCTTGTATCATATAGGATCTTTGTTTGAAAGTCATGCTTGTATCATATAGGATCTTTGTTTGAAAGTCATGCTTGTATCATATAGGATCTTTGAAAGTCATGCTTGTATCATATAGGATCTTTGTTTGAAAGTCATGCTTGTATCATATAGGATATTTTGCTTTTCAGCTGCCTCATTGTGAAACTGTTCAGGTATTTACAAAACCACAGCTGTGAAAGATACAGGTCTCTAGTTAGCTATGTTTATTCTATCTCCTTTCTTTTAAAAAGGAACCATATTGTCATCTTTTGGGATGTGATTACTGACTGTTTGTTGAGTGATATTAAAAAGGGGATTGTTGCCAGCTGTTTCTTTTTAGCACTTAAATAACATGGATTCTGAATTTTAATTTATGGGGAATGTTCAATAACTGGCATGATATTTAGCTTTTCAATTGAAAAACACTAATGTGAACTCTTTTATATATTTGTCTTCTAATGATTCAGCAGCGTCGCAATTCATTTTCACAGCGCCAATACATATAATGCCAAGTTTGCCTTAATTGATGTATTTTACAAAAACCATTACAATTTTTTTCTATTTCTGAGCTTAATGGTTTGTTTCAGTAATTATAGAATGAGGTGTGAAGTATGCCTCATACTTTGTATTGATCATCTTGACATTTTTTTCACATCGCAACTTAACATAAAGCTCCAGAGACTGTAGACCACACTGCCTACCTGGTATGTTACTGTTTACATTACCAAGACTGAAATCTCCTCTTAAGATAATCTTTACATTTTTTTATTTAGGAGTCTTTCAAATTTTGAACAGAGATTCATTCAACTGATCCATAGCAGTTATTGAGGGCTTTGGTTCTCTGTAATATGTTCTCATCAAGATAGGATTCTTTTCAGATAGTCACATGGTAACCCACTTTGTTTCACAATGAGTGTCAATATCTAAAGATTCATCAATTTCCATGTAGGGTTTATCATGATTATGACACTACAACTGCTTTATTAAAAATATAAAATAGGATGTAAACATTTTTAAACTCTAGAGAAACTGGAAAAACTGAATTAGTAAAATGATTGCCATGTCAGAAAGAAAGGAACATCAGACACAAAAGTTGTAACGATTGCACATTTAGAAATCAGCTTAACTGAGGATGATCAAAAATATGAACTCAAAGAATTTGATGATTGGATATTAAAGTATTTATTCTGCCGAACAATTATTGGTCAATACAGATATTCCTAACATCATGTTAAAACAAAATTTACACACACATAGCAGATTGCATAATGCAAAATACATAAAGAAGGATAGTAAGAATGATATCACAAAAAATATGCTGTGTTGAAGTTATCCAACCAAGACAAGAGAGCCAGAGATGTGAAGGATGCTATCATTTATAATCTGAACTATTTAAGCCACATAATTTTACATATAAATAATAGTGTTCATTTGTATTAAATTCAAAAGATTTCAGAGAGGTGATAGACGTATTTCACAAATTTAATATCAAAGCAACATTGTTGCTATCAAAACCTAATGTATATTTGTTAACATGATTGGATGGACAGTTAAGTATGTGCAAAATTAGTTATGTAAAAAATAACATTTACTACAATTATTTTAGTTTTGGGATCTTGGTCATAATGTATAAATTAACTATTTTTGGAATTGGGTAATAATGTATAAATTACACATTATTGGGATATGGATCATAATGTAAAAAATATGTATTTTTGGAATATGGGTCATAATGTATAAATTATTTTGGGGTATATGGGTCATAATGTATAAATTACTTTAGGGGTATACAGGTCATAATGTATAAATTACTTTGGGGGATATGGGTCATATTGTATAAATTACATATTTTTGGGATATGGGTCATAATGTATAAATTACTTTTTGGGGATATTGGTCAATGTTTAAATTATATAATTTTGGGATATGGGTCATAATGTATAAATTACTTTTTGGGGGATATGGGTCATAATATATAAATTATATAATTTTGGTATATGGGTCATAATGTATATATCGCATTCCAAGAATCATTCAAAAAGGTCATCAACTTTGTTACTAACACATTACAAGCGCTCAGTGATCATATCACTTTTGGTTATTTGTTTATAAGATGGAGATAATATAAGAAACAAATTCTCCCAGTGTGTCTCTGTCCATTATTTTCACATATTTCATTGATTTTTCTAAATAATATTAAAAAGCAGAACAATACTGATGCAAAATATAATCTTTCCAAATATTATTTTTATTATTGTACAGAATTATCATTTACTGTTTATTATATTAAAAACACCAAGTAATTATGCACATCTGTTTTTGTCAGCAAATCAAATCTTAAAATAATGGAAGTATTCCAAAAAAGAACTTTTTCACAAATTACGAAAGATTGCTGGCCACATTTTTGGAATGATTACCATATAATGCACCCGTGAGCATAAGGGAAATCAAAATACCATTATTTTATGCACTGTTTTAAATTTATCTTGTCTTAAATGTATCTTTTTTTAAGATATTCTATTAATGAAACAAAACAGGAAATAACACTTCGACAACTAAATTCGTCTTCAATATTTAAGAATTATTTATTTGCATGAATCCAATAAGGTTTTTATGCAAATTCGAGTTACTGAGAAGCATGAGTTTTGATTAATATCAGAAAAACTGCAAAACATACAAACACTCTATAAGTTATTATAAGTTTTATAGCGACTGTTTACATGTGTAAAGAGAAGTAATTCTAAGACTGACATATTTTATCACACGTGTAAAGAGGTCATTCTAAGACTGACAGTGCTTTTATCACTCGTGTAAGAAGGAGAAATGTATATTATATACCACATTAAAGCAATCAACTTAGTAAAAATGTATGCTCAATTTTAAAACCCCCCAAAAGTCGCCTAAAAACCTACGTTACATTGACCACTGTGGAAGAAGCAAAAAGTCAATAACAAATCCAGCAGATGTGAAGTTGGTTGCGTATTATACCGCTATTTGTCATAATTAGCCAAATATTTGTATCAATTGCGAAAGTCATTTTCCCACTAATCAGAGAACAGCATGTTTTTTTTTAAATGTAGGTAAAAAGACACAGATTTATTTAATAGTAATATACAAGATTACACGTGCTTCACTACCTGGTCAAATGTGCACCGGATTTGTGTACAATGAGGATTATTTAAGATATGGCGTAAATACCTTACTTTAAATAGCAAGACGGATTCGATGGCCTAATTTGGCCTAAATGATTAGAGCATACTCCTCAGAAACGGGAGTAGGTGGGTTCTGAAGCTAGTAGAGTCAACCCAAAGACATAAAAATGGCTTATGCAGCTGCCTTGCATGGTGCTCAGCATTAAGAGGTTAGTGCTAGGACTGGTCTGCCTTTTGTTGGGATAATGTGACTGGGTCGGAAATGATGCTATATGTTTAAAGCAAGATGGCCCAGCGCTAGATATCACCATTGTTACACTTTTAGATCATAGCAATACGAGTAAAATTGTTAAAGCTAGGTTAAAAATCTAAATCACACACACACACACACGCGCGCGCGACTTGAATACAAAATCGCCAATCATATTCACAAATTGGATTTACGTCATTGTTGTATCACTCGTCCTTACCCTTGAGTGCATATACGCTGAGATGAGGACATTTGATATTCGTAAGCAGGAACTTGTCCCCATTCTGATTAAAACAGATTCCGTTAGGTTTCTTTTCCATATCTTTGACAATGATCTGAATAAGAGATCCGTCTGCAGACAGTTGTAAAATGTTCTTTGATTGTGTTCCTACCACGTACACATTGTCATCGCTGTCTAGAGCAAGGCCTTGCGATTGTATCAGATTCGGATGTTCGAACGTAAAACATTTCCTTCCATTCAAACCAAAGCAATGTAGAGAGTTGTCTAAATATACAGACATGTACAGGAGTTTCTTCAGTTTATTTAGGGCAACAAAAGTTTGGTCTGAACCTTCACCATCAAACTCGTAGAAGGATATTTCATTCCCTTCGGTACTAATGAGACTCCAATAGTATGTTTTGTCATCACCACACGGTCCTGACACTATCATCTCATCCTGGCTGAGGGAAGAAATACTGTAACATTTGTGTCTAGATGCGATCTTGCTTGTAGCTGTTATTTTCTTATCCTGAATTGATAAAAACTATAGCCTTTTGTCCCGGTTTCGATACGGCTACTTCATTCTCGTTTACCACACAAATCTTTGAAGGGAAAGGAGAAAGAGCAAAACTAGTGATGTAATTCACTGATGAGTTCAACAGAGAGCATTGATTGTTTTCTCGATCTATCAGCACAATTTCATCCTTAGATACATAACACACATCCGTATACCACGGGACCCCATTGTCATCAGGCCTTTTCACATCAATAACATCCACTGTCTCGGCTCTGCAATCCTTTAATGGTTTAAAGCCATTACTTATGATCATGTTTCCATCGTTTCTTTTCATCTTCAGTTTGGCAATATCACCTCTTGCAATAGAGAAAATAGATTGCAACAGCGGATTGAACTCCAGGTGCAATGTTAGCTCCTCTGTGTTCAAGAACTCCTTAACAATTGTATCCTTCGATAAAGAGATTTGACTCGACATCGTCTTGGCCAGCAGAAATAGTTGTGTTTGCGTTAAACATTTTTCCATCGATTTAACAATAACATTTAAATTTCTAATTGGCATTATCAATGATTTGCAGTTTTGGTTCCTGCGTTCCATTCTCTTCCTCTCCTCGTTCAAAATCTTCTCTCCTTCCATCCGTACTCTCTTTTCCAGATCGCATAATATGTCATTCATTGACTTCTTTATTTCCTGTATTTCACATGTCAGACAATTCACTTGGGATTCAAGTTTGCTTAGGTTCAATTCGTTGATCTTTGTCAGTCTTTGTAGCTGATCTTCAACATCATTTATTTGTTCCTTTACTTGGCCCAGTATTTCCAATAAGTTAGGTGCTTCATTTATCAGCTGAACTACATCGGAGCAATTGCTATGATCAGCAATGAAACATCGGAGCAAAACCCATTTGTATGAGTATTGCAGTAAAGTTTTACATGAATATTTGTATGTTTTGCACAGTTAAATAATGAATTATGGTATAAAACTACGTCCTGTAAGGTTGGCAACTCTTCTGTCTTTAGAATGGTGTGCGTTTTTAACAATCGCTAATTTCAATGAACTTTTAAGCAACCTCTATACAAAGCCTCTTCACATACAATACATAGTTCATGGGCAGGGGAGGTAACATCCTCAGCCTGAAAAACGTTACAGACAAGGTCAACTTTCATTTTCGCTTTCATTAACGCTGAAAGTAAAAGTGTGTCAAGAGGAAATAAATATGACCATTTATCTCTAGAAACATCCGTTTCTAGGCTAGCTACATTTCCGCATATTGGGCAACAAAATTCATTTAGCGTACCCTGTACAGAAGTTGTGCTGGAGATATGGGACTGTAGACAGTCGTGACAAAACAAATGCCAACACGGCAAACGTCGTGGAGATCTGAATACCTTGAGACAAATTGAGCAGTTCAAATCTTCAGACACATTTAGCTCACTCTCCTTCATCTCATCAGAAGCAATACAATCTTCACTCGCTGTTACCATAATCAGCTTTTGTTTTGTCCACAACTTATTGTGCTTCCTGTGAAATGACTCATATCTGATAACCTTGGTTGCACCTCTGACTGGTTTTCTGCTGTATGAGACAAGAAACGTTAAAGTGATCCATTAATGTGTGCTTGTTTTGTAATCTTTTACATGTGTAATTAAATGAATAAAGATACTCTTTTCTTTATTTCCTCCATGTATATACTAGTTAAACATAAATGTACACCCTGCTTTAGACAGTTTCTCTTCCTCCTTTTAATCTTTCCACCATTTCGACCGGTCCGTTGGTTGCAGCGGTGTTTATAGCAGCAAACTTTGCTAACCACTTTTAATTCTTTAAAAGAATCTGAATGCATATTAGGGCCTAGTTTACATTAACTTTATAATTAGTTCAGCTGAACAATCATTGCAGAATTGTATTCACTTTCAATTTAACATAATTGTGTATCGTACTGCCCTTGATAAAGACGTTAACTGTAAGCCCTAATGGATATTAATGTGAAATAGTCTACATCAGTTTTAATTATTAAAGGACACTGGTGTGTTCTGTTACCAGATTGACTTTATACATACAGGTATTTTTGGAACTGTTTTTATTTTTAATTCCAATGTATAGAGTACTTTCTTGTTGACCTGTCTTTCTCAATGTTTACCAAAGTAAGAGAATGGTGTACCCAGAAGGTACGACATCAATCGAAAACTATGCCCGATAATATTGGACTGCCTTTCCTAACTTTATGTTTGATAAAACTGTCATAATAGGACATTAGTGTACCCGACTTAAACGAAGTCAAACAATTAGTGTATATCAAAAGAATCTAATGTATGGATGATATGTCTTCTATCCGCTTGCTGAGCATACATAGTGGGGAGGGTGGAAGAAGGCGTACTGAGAGGGGATGGGTAGGGCGCAGAAAAGTTGAAAGCAGCAGTTGTTAAAGAAAATATATGCTCTATAGAAAAAAGCTGACAACAATTTGTTTTAAATATATTGATCTTTGCTCCATGAAAGTCTTTCTTTAGTTAGAATAAACAGTGTCTCTAAAAAATATTACAACACTATTATGTCGGATCAAAGCTGATATGTACAGGTTTTCATTATTAGCAATGTAAGCAGCAAGGGTAATAACAACAATTCAAGGGGCAATACTCCTTAAACTTCATATTTCCATTTTGTTTGTTTCGTTTATTCAAATTGCCTAAAAGTCGTAAATTAAGATAGTGTTAAAAATGTTTTTTTCTGACATTTTTTTTTAAAGATTGGTTAAACATCTTTGAAGCTGCAAAAATTAAAATAAGTAACAATGCATATTCAGAATTTTTAATATCTTCATAACGTACTGAACTTCCTTTTTTGTAAATGATCTAAACGCCAATAAATAGTTGTGCTGACAGTTCTAAAGTCTTCTAACCAGGATTAGACAGTGATCACAATGGATGCTAACGTGACATTTAAGCTGATAGACCCTTGAATATTTCTGTAAAGACACTTATTGTTCTTTTATCATTTATTATCTTTGAAGGTTGAAATGATTCATTTTGCTTGCAATTTCCAATTTGATCCCATTAATCCTTTTTGTTGGATTAGCTCATATTTTTATTTATTCATTTTTTACAACGCATGACAAGTGGTTACATATTACCTTTTTGTTTACTAGATAGCTAAAATACTTCCACAACATATTTTGTGCAATTAGTAATTCGCCAATATTTTATGACATGTCACATTCAGATGTTACAAAATTGAATGATAATAATATATTGTGACTTGTGGTATTTTTCAGTACATGTACCTGACTTAATTGTTTGTTTTATTTACATCAGTACTTCATTATCATCAATAGAGATCTAGATCAGTATCTGCGATTAAAGATCAAATTAAACTTAAACTTGTGTATGTAGAAATGCAAATCTATAATATTAGGACACCTCATGTGGTATTTATAATTTATATTTTTCATTTAGTGTGCAATGTGGAACATGATTTCTTAAATAAGAAAGATAAAATTTCAATTCTTTGCACAATCAGATTATTTTGAAGAAATTGCGTTTAAAAATAAAGAGAACTGTACCACGACCAAAGCATTCTTTATGTACACATCTTCAACTTATTAGTATTTATATATCATAAAGTCAAGTAAAAGTCGAAAAACACAGACCTTGATCTGCTGCTGTATAATGCACCATTATAGCAGGGTCAGTGTTGTTTGTTGTACTGATTACTATTAGCAAGATGGAGAGACCCAGATCTGCCATCACGTTATATACATATATATATATATATATATATATATATATATATATATATATATATATATATATATATATATATATATATATATATATATATATATATATATATACACACACACATATATATATATATATATATATATATATATATATATATATATATATATATATATATATACATATACATATATATATATATATGTGGTGATTTTTACAAATACTTTTGTTACATCATAGATATTTTTAATAGCGACAGAGAAAGGAAAAGGTTCTGTACTGTATTGCATTGAGTACTCAGGTGATGAGCCTTTGGTTATATACTTGTAAAAACAATCATATGACTGTGAAATTGTTGTCATATTATGAATGAAATCAGATCAGGATACAAGCTCTGTTGAAAAATCTTTTTTGTAAAGATATTAGGAGACCATTTAAAACACTATTGTTTCTATTGGTTTGGTAAAGTTTGAGATAGCTGAAATTTGTATCTATAACTGTGCAATAAAATTTCAACAGATTACATCATTCAGGTGCGTTTTTTTATTAAACTACATGTCATTACGGACACATTTCTTCACAAATTAGTAAAACATTAAGGATAGAAATACCATTTAGTCAAAAAATAAGTTATATTAACCGGGTAGAAGGAAAACATCACTTTTCGAATGCAGCATCATTTGCACACTTACACAAAAGTGTACTGAAATAAACATCACATATCCATTACACATCTTCCCCAAGTCATTGTAAAATGCAGTTTAATTTGGAATCTCATTTTTTGAAAATGAAAGTCGGCCAGTATTTCTCATCTAGTAATTTTACCTGAAATTATTTTAAAGAATTTTATGGCATTTTAGTATAGTGTCATGTGATGGACTAGACGATGCTATAGGATTCAGAGTCTTAGTGGCGAGCATGCTAAACACATGACCGAATGGATTAGGGTTTGAATCCTACCATGGGATCAACCCAGGTGGACCACCATTTTCACATCCTTGGGCAAGTCACTTTAGTCCAATTGTCCCAGTACTTAATGTGTATGTAACATAAAACACCAAACCATGTCATTATACTATAGAAGTAAATTAAGACTGGAGCTATGAACCAAGCAGTGTCTACTGAGAATAACAAGTCTAGAGTTTTATTTTTTATCATGAATATGATGAAGAGCCTATGGTAATGATGGTGACAGCTTTAAGTTTGAAACAAGCTGCAATCGTTCTTCCTCTCTTTTTTCTTCTTTTTTTCTTGATGTTTTTGTCAAGCATGCTGTAGTAGACAGCGAGATCTAAGTATCATAAGAGATGGAATACAATGTAAGCATTGGAACTTAAAAGAGTGCTGCCATGTATCACCCATACCCTTTTGATGTACAAATGATGTTCCAAGTGCTCTTTTGAGCAGTAAGATCAAAGGCACGGCTAGAGTGAATTTGCATTCATTCACGAAACATGTATTGACTCAGGTGACAGGTCGAAGTTATCTGTAGACTGTGCATTAAAAATTTTGCTCTAATTTGATTTGTTAAAAAGTGTTATAATAGTGTCAAAGACAATGTAAATTAAATAGTTTTTATTGCTACTCTTTATTTAATCTTCATTTTCAGTTGTGAAGTATCAATATGGGTAAATTATGTAACTTAATGTAAATTGTTGAGTTATAATTGTTGAGTGTACAAGTGTGTTCATGCTTCTTGCATGCAAAATTTAGAAAGTGGTTTACAAAATGTCATATTTGAAATTGTAAACATTAAAAATGTATCTATTACTTTTCATATTTACAAAATCGTTATTATTTGTTCTAACACCATTATACTCTCACATTTGTTGCCAATAAAATAATACCTTTATTAATTATGACAATGATGAAAGATAGGAGCAGAGTTATTGATAAAATATGTACGATCATACCTTTAACTTTCGTAAAGCTACTTAACAACGTGTGCTTTGCATCTTCAGTTGTCAAAGAAAGGCGGTGTTCGATTAGTGTAAAATGTTTTAGGCGCATATCAAAGAAAAACATTTAAATAAACTGTGCAAATGTTCATGGTGCACTGCAGATTAGAGCCAAACATATAAATATACTGCACAAAATGTTCTGGTTAAATGGAATGTGCAGTGATGGATAACTAACTTGAACAATGTTGCTGTCTGCAGAAAGCGCGTTTTTGTATGTTGACTTTACAATGTGTATGTTGATATTAAACTGTGGAGTGTTTCCTTTCATGGAGTGTTTAATTTATGAGTGAATTGAGTGATCCTGGAAGATGACTGCATAATTTCTAGGCTGGTGATTAGCTTGTTCATGGCTTTGTAGTCAAGTGTGACAGTTGCAGTTATTCTTTATTGTTATGAGTTTTTTTCTTATGACACCCAGGGTTTTGGTAGTTGAGTAGTTTATTAAGTTCAAAGCTTGAATTTATTTGACTTACTTGGTCTGTTATGGGTTCCAAATTTTGAAAGTGTATTGTAGATTTGGAAATACTTATGTCTAGAACGCTCATTCTTTTACTATTATCTTTCGTCATCCAAGGAATGTTGAATTTATGTTTCACTCACTTTGCCTGAATGTGTCTGCCATGAATTGAAATATTTCATGCTTGACCAGATGTCCATGGAATGTGTTTCTGGAGAAGAAGAGAGTTTTTTCTTAAAATTATCACAAAATGTATCGTTTCTGATAGTTCCAAAGTTTGATATCTTGTAGCTAAATACAGTTCAGGTTTCTTTCTTATTGATAATTTGTCAGAGCAGTACTTACTCCTAATATCAAGGTCACCTATGCATATTGGGTGACATGTATACTGCTTTGTTAATACGTGGATAAATTGTAATAACTAGATATATCACTCGCCCTTGTCTTGCTGGTAATTGATTTATTTGTCCCATCTGGTCGCTTTGCAACTTGCCTCATACTCCAGAGACTGTTGACAATACTGCCAGTCTGTAACACCAAGATTGAAATATTTTAAGATAATCTTTACATTTGTATATTTGCGAGTCTTTTGAATTTGGGAGAAAGATTCATTCAGCTTTCTAAAGCATTTATTGAGGGCTTTAGTTCCCTGTAATATGTTCTCAACGAGATAGGATCCTTTTCTGATAGCCTCGTGTTAACCCACTTTGCTTCAGCATGAGTGTCGGTTTATAAACACTTAATGGTTTCCATGTGGGTTTTTATAACATGATTATGACACTACGACTACCTTGATACATGGTACTGGAGTTCATCTGGAATGCCATTTCAGAGGACTTTTGCATCTTGCTATGAATGGTCATTGTGTGTTCCAGTGCGCTGGTGATCACACTTATGGAAATGTTTACATACCTGACAAAAGTATCGATAATTATAGCAGCAATATTTACTAACCACTTTCAAAATAACAAAATAAATTTAATGTATACTATTTCAGATATGTTTAGTAAATGGTTCAACTGTAAAAAGCTTTCACTAGGACATCAATTTGTTTCTAATTATCACATCAAATAATGATTTGGACATATTTTGTATCCTGCAGTTCTTCCTAAAGAAGTTGCAGTCTGTATGCGCAGAAGGACACGAGAGCGTTCTTTTTACTAGATTGGTAGTTAAAGGATAATGCTCTTTAACCTTTCATAGATTGACTTACACTGTTTATTTAAATTCTAAATGTTAAACATTGCGTTTAAAGAAGGCTATAATTCGACTTGTGCAGGGATTCCCAAGTCAAAAATTAAGGCTTAGCTACAATGGATAATACGACAATATGATAGCTTTAAGAGTAATCATATGTGTAAAATAGTAAGCAGACCTAGAGAGAGTCTATTTTGATGCTTCCTAAACAATTTGTGATGTGATGTGATTATGATTTGTAACGTAGCTTTAACAATTTTTCAGTCATATCGCTACGATGTCTGCAGTGTTGCAGTTTGCAATGATGTATGTCACTGGGGCATCATGCCGCAGACATGTAGCATGATGTTCCACCCAGTCGTATTATCCTGACACCAGGCCGATCAGTCCTAACACTAATCTCTAAATGCTGAGCGTCAAGCGAGGTAGCTGTTAGCAGCATTTTTTGTAAGTCTTTAGTATAATTCGACCGGGGAACCTACGACTTCCCGTATCCGTCTAAACAATGAAGCTGGGCAGCGAACAACAGCATAGTGAAAATAAAAACCGATGGACAAATCATGACGAACTCAACCAGAGACTTGATCACCTGGAATGGTTACTTTAAAAATGTCATTAAATCCATGAAGATTTGAACTCAATAGACAATTTGGAAAATGTTCACACAAATATAAAAGCCCAAATCGAGCGGTTAAAGCGAGAGGGAAAAAAAACGAACATCACAAAGTTAAAGAAAAGATACAAAACACGAAGTTAAGTTTAAGCAGTTCAGCTGTTTAGGTCTCACGTCGTTTTCAGCATCACGTTATAAAAGATACGAATATTATATTATAACATGAACACAAAGAAATTCTTTCTTCGCGCACTTTTTAGCCTTTGGCGACAGGTTCAGATAGGACAACAGAGATACAATCTTACATCAAGGGCATCGTTCAACCTACTTCTTAAAATTCTTAACGTTTTCTAAGTAATAAATAGTATATGCAATGCAAATATTCTACAGGTTAATAAAATTAGTATACATTGTGCCTACCGTAAGTAATTGAGAGAAAACATAATATTAACTCTTTACCCTGCCGAAGGTAAATCTGGTGTAATAGAGGTATACGGTGACTAGGCATCTATTATGCACTAGCCAGGTATCAACTATTTAGCACCCAATGATTTACCATCCACCAACCAGTTATTCACTCCCAGATGTGATCTATATTTAATTTTACTGTGTGCTTAACTTTGTCAATTATTGAGAGTAGAGTTTCGGTCTTCCTGTCGCATTTAAAAGTTAGTAATAAGTTCTTAAGTGATATCTAAGTTCAAGGTCTAGCATCTTTTACAAACTTAAATTGTTCTGCTAGCCAGTCTCTAACGCACTTCCTAATCATTTAATTTTGTTTTATATTTTTATATAACGTTGTGGTAAACACATTTATTCAGTCACATTGAATATCAGTATGTAGAATATTTTTGTTCAGATACAGTTTGACAGGAATCATTTACTTAAATTATTAATTACAAAGTGCTCATCGACATTTGTTTTACTAAACTACTGCTGTTTGATTATTAGGGACTCATTCAAAGTCATTTTAGATTATGTCATTGTGATGCATTAAGACTATTGGCACATCATGAAATTCAAGATTCTTAGAATTCATGCGGAACATTTTATACTTTTGAATTTGTGATAGAAAATATAGGATTTTTGGGATTTAGTTAACTAAACTCACTAATTTCACTAATCTCTAAGTTTCTTTTACATGTTTACTTTATATCTTAGACAATTGAATTATTTATTGAAATTTACTAACTTTTTAGATAAATGGGTGTTGTGTTACTAATTTATAGTCTTAAATTAATTAATGAAAAAGAGAAACTCCAAAATTTAGTAAACTTCAATAAATAATTTAATTGTCTAAGATATAAAGTAAAGATATAAAAACATGCTAGTTTCTGGATTGTACATAACTGGGTGTTGGCAGCCAACACCCAGTTATGTACTATCCAGAAACTAGTTATCTAATATCTACATCGAATTATCTGCTATCCAGCACTCTCTGATCTATTGTGCAGAACACATATGTTACGTATATGTGATTAAATTGCTTGTAAGTTTTAAAACTTATTTTTATTTTATTTGTTTCATTGTATTTTATTGCAATGAATATTTTGTCGGATTCGGGATTATTTTTTAGCAAATGAGATTTTCTTTCAACAAAGTTTGTTTCTTTAAGACGAAGAAGTATTACGTGAGAATTATTTTTAGTTCGTCTTGGGCTGGCAACTGTCAACAGGAAGTTAAAATGATTGGTCAGTATTATGGCATACTTTCTTTGCGTGATCACTATGTGTAAATAACCTGTTTAGATTGGCTCTTAATTTGGTCTCTGAGGTTTCGGGGTATGAAATATGCATTCCTAATAAATTTTAGATAGAGTCATTTCAACACCTTGAAGGAACACGGTGTATTTTTAATTTGTTGTCAGAATGTTTGTTTCTTAATCTGATTTTTGAAATTTTTGAATTTAACAATTTGTTTTCCTGGAAACTCAACAAGTTGACTTTTTCATAAAAATTCAGAAAGATATTCGTGGAAATTTATTCTGGAATTATTCGTAAATAACGACTAATTCACGTGAGGAATTATTGATATTCGTACATTTGACCAGGTCTGATGTCATCGCCTTCTATATTTGTACGTCATCGGGACTTGAACCTATAAGACTATTTAGTGAAAGGACTTGTGTTTTCATTCTTAGGATCAATTTTTGGATTAGATTCACATACTGGTAGTCCTCTTTACCAATTTTTACATTGTCTAGGGACAAAAAATTAATTTGGTAAATTATACAAAGTTTGTTGACTTTCACTCTTTTCTTTGTTACTGAGTACGAGCCCTTGTCACGTAACAATAAAAATTGGGTAGCTCGTCATTGGATTTACAAATTTTGGTTAAATATTTCTGAAATTTGTTTTTGGAAGTCAAATTCCTCAAGTTTCTTAATCCAAGAACTAATTTACATTTTTTTTTAAATCTTAAGTGAAAACAACAGGCTTTCATTTACAAGGTCATCAAAAGTGAAAACTTTTCTTTCTAATCCAACTGAACAGCAGTTGGATAGTCTTAAGAAAGAGGAGTTGCTTAAACTTTATTATTATGATCAAATTTTGTATTAGATTCACAAACTATAAGTCCTATTTACCAATTTGTACATTGTTGTCTAGGGAAATAAATTGTTTTGTTAAAATATACGAAGCTTGTTGGCTTTCATTGTTTTCTTTGTTACTGAGTATACGAGCCTTTGTCACGCAACAACGGGTTATCTACTATCCAGTATCGGGTACGTATTATTCACCAACCAATTATCTGCTATCAGCACCCAGTGACATACTATCCAGGATTCTACTTAATATCCAGGACATAGCTGTCTACTGTCTACACTAACTTATTAAGTCCCAATGTACCTTTTGATAACCCTTATAAAAAAAAGTTAAAATATCTAACTTCATAAATATTATTCCATCCGTCCCAACTTTCCTATTTAAAACAAAACTACCATTTTCACATGGTAGGATATAAAAATATCATAAAAAGATAGAATTTAAAACTTTTACCTGTAGAACACGTTTATGTACGATACGTCTGGCATCATGACCCATTTTTCTCTAATGCCGTATAAAAGTTGCAGAGACAAATTTATAATTGTCATGCATCTGCTTTATATTAAATATTCTAGTGTTGGTCGTATTTCAAGAATAATACAACGAAGTCTTCAACTTAATGATTGAGACATTACAAATGCTCAGTGATAAAATCGCTCAAGGTCATTTAATGCCCTGTCACTCAGTCCTGGATTATGCTTATACATGCAAACAAATCCCAGAGAGAATAAAATATTTTTAAAAAAATTAGTGTCCTTTACAATGAGAGATTTTATATCTTTTTCTTAAAAAATATAACATGCCAAGGGGGTTTCTTTACCGAGCGATGTCAAACCCTGGCTCGAATCCCGCTAGAAGTCATAAATTTCCTTGACTGGAAATATCAGCGCGTCCATACCATAAATAATTTTACTCTAATTAACACATGATCATAAATTTCACAACTTCCTAATTGACTGCCAACTTCACAACTCCATGGTTTCTCATTAATTTCCCGTAACGTACCGCCAGTATTTCACGCCGTGTAACTATACAACTCAATCACCTAATACAGCGAACTATTTTTACTACGCCACCTTAGGCCAGTCAAATTATGATTTTTAAGGCACATTTCGCCTGTAACTCTACACAATATTTACCACCATAGCAACAATGAACTGTGCTTGCCGACAACGAATCGGTCCCTTCTCGTTTATTCCATTCTACAATATAGCAGTCTGCAACTGGAGTCACACAATCAATTTACACAATTCGATTTTAATTGGGACTACTGAGTGACTGGGACACATGCAGCTCTGACCTTAATTCACTAAAAGTAAACCATAGCGGAATATAAAATCTCACTAACATTTCACTCCGTGACTTTTGTAATTGGCTAATTATTTCGATCTGAGAACTATCTCCCATGCACATTCTTCCCATAAACAAACATGTACATTTCCCCTCAAACAGAGAACTGTAAATAAATACGCATACTCCAAATTTATTACAATAATATATAATGCAGAAAACTACTGATACAAAATTTAATATTCCAACAGGTATTTGTTATTACTGCACATAAATAATAGTTGCTGCTAATTAAATAAACAAGCAAGTTAACTAAGCATATACATATAGTTTTTCTTCAAATCAAGTTTTAAAATAATATATTTCAAACATTCAAAAAATCACTTGATTAACAATCGGATGCAGAACCAGGAAGCCAGACCTGTGTTCTGTAAATTGATGATCAGTAATTAATTACGTAAGCGTACTGGCCATGTTGTTTATGATTTTCAGATAGAGCACTTGTCAGGAAAATGGAAATCGAAAAATCGATATTTTCTACAACTGATTTTCGATTAATGTACCATGACTATATCATTTTGTTTTAGGTTTTATATCTCTTCAGAATGAAACAAACCAAGAAAAGTCTGTTAAGCTAAATGAATATTTTAGAATTATTTATTTGAATGTATCCAATAACATTTTTGTAAACATTTTGAGAAACTTGAAATATCACAAATTTGGATTCACATCTGAAACAAAACAATACTGTGACTTATTCTAAGATTGACAATGATCTAATCACGTGTGTAAGGTGATGAATTTATATTAAAATCGTATGAAAGCAATGAACACATCGTTTTGAAACACCCATTTAAAAATTGCCTAAAATCCCACGTTCCATTGACACAAGTGGCAGAATCAAAGTGTCAGCAATAAATGTGGTAGATGATCACCAACTGTGATGCTGGCTATGTATTGTACCACTCTTTCTTTGACACGAAGCTATTAAATACAATATTTATTCATCCATTAATGTAAGAAAAAAATCTGTTTTTAAATATAGTTAAAAAGATATGTATTTTTCTTGATAAAGTCTAAAATGGAATTGTGAGTTAAGATGGCAAGCACATATTTATATTATAAACAGGTTTTCGTTTATTCTTTTTTCTTTCCTTTTTCTTTTTTTTTGGGTGGTTTTGGTAAACTGACAAAAATAAAAGATTATGTCTCATATTAAATCTCCACAATTTTGACATTGACAGATTTACAGTAGAATATCATTGGTTAGAAAACAAAGACTTTAAGCTGGAATACTTAAACGCCTATAAATTAAACAAACCGTAGAAAGCATTACAAATCTACTGCATTTGTAATTTTAAATGCAAATGAGAGTAAAACGCTTTGGCAAAGAGCTTTCTTAAGATCTGAAGCACCGGTATATTTCAAAAGAAAACAGCAAACATATAGTTATTGCTGGTGTGTCCTTTAATAAAAAATATTACTAATTTACAGTGCAATTTAGCAACGCATGTAATACACTAGCAATTTTATATTGAAAGACGATTAGCATCATAATTTAAAACTAAACAAATAAATTCCTATGATTAGGAAACATATATTAGAAATTTCATGCTGAAAAGTTGAGTGATTTATCTTTTAAAATGATATATACAGTATAGAAATCCCTGGTAACAAGCATATAAGATAACACGTAATTTACTACTTGGTCAAAAGTGCACATGATTGTAGTGTTTGTATAAAGAAGGACTAGTTCTGTGTGAATACCTTCCTTCAAATAGCAGGCAAGAAGAATTCATAGCTCATCATGTGCAAATATGTATGTCTTGCTTTGATATCACCCATCCTTATCCTTGAGTACATATACACTGAGATTAGTATATTTGCCATGCATAATCACGAAATTGTCTCCGTTCTGTTCAAAACAGATTCCAATAGCTTTCTTTTCCATATTTGTGACGATTATCTGAATGAGTGATCCGTCTGGAGACAGTTGGAAAATGTTCTTCTATTTAGCACCTACCACGTACACATTGTCATTTCTGTCCAAAGCAACACCCTGTGGCTCTTGCAGATCCCGATGTTTGAACGTAAAATATTTTGTTCCATAAAATCCAAAACAACGTAGAGAGTTGTCGGAATATACACATATGTACAGGCGAGTCTTGAGAGCATTGAGGTTGATGGAGGTCTGACCTGAACCTTCACCATCAAACTCGTAGAACGATATTTCATTCCCTTCGGTACTAATGAGACTCAAATAGTATGTCTTGTTATCACCACACGGTCCTGACACTATCATCTCATCCTGGCTGAGGGAAGAAATACTGTAACGTTTGTGACTAGTTGCGATCTATCTTGTAGCTGTTATTTTCTTATCCTGAACCGAAAAAAGCTGTACAGCTTTTTCCAACGGTATCGATACAGCTATTTCGTTCTCCTTTAACACACAAATCTTTGAAGGGGAGATAGGAAGAGAGAAACTAGTGATGTATTTAAATGACGAGCTCAACAGGCAGCAACGCTTATTTCGAAAATCTACCAGCACCATTTGATCATGAGATAGGTAACTCACATCCGTATACCAGGGGACCATTTTGTCATCTGTAGCTTTGACATCGATAATATCCACTCTTTCTGCTCTAAGTTCCTTTAATGGTTTCAAGCAGTTACTTATGATCACATTTCCATCATTTCCTTTCATATCCAATCTGGCAATAGCATCTCTTAAAAGAGATAAAACAGACTTAAACAGCGGATTGATCTCCATGTTCAATGTTAGGATCTCGCCGTTCGAGTACTCCTCTTCAAGTCTGGCCTTCGACAAGGAGATTTGATTCAATAGCGTCGTGACCAACATAGATAGTTGTGTTTGTGTTGAAAACTCCTTTACCGATTCAAGAATAGTATTTAAATTTCTAACTGGCATTATCATCGATTTGTAACTTTGGTTTATGTGTTCCATCCTCGTCCTTTCTTTGCTCATAATCTTTTCTCCTTCTAAACGTACTCTCTTTTCAAGTTCGTCGAGTACGTCATTCATTGACTTCTTTAATGCCCGTATTTCACATGTCAAGTCATTTACGTTGGATTCAAGTTGTCGTAGATTCGAGTCATTGATCATTGTAAATCTTCTGAGCTTATCTTCAACATCATTTATTTGTTTCTTGACTTGACCCAATGTTTCCAATAAGCTAGATGTTTCATTTATCACCTGAACAACATCGGGGCAATTGCTATGGTCAGCAATGAAACATTCGGAGCAAAGCCGATTTGCATGAATTTTGCAGTAAAGTTTAACAGGAATGTGTGCATGTTTTATACAGTTAAAACTTGAATTAAAATGTAATACAATATCCTGCTTGCTTGGCAACTCTTCTGTCTTTAGAATGGTGTGAGTTTTTGACAATCTTTGATTTCGATGAAATTTTGAGCAACCTCTATACAAAGCCTCTTTCATGGGCAGGGGAGGTAACATCCTCGGCCTGAAAAACGTTACATACAAGGTCAACTTTCATTTTCGCTTTCATTAACGCTGAAAGTAAAAGTGTATCAAGAGGAAATAAATATGACCATTTATCTCTAGAAACATCCGTTTCTAGGCTAGCTACATTTCCGCATATTGGGCAACAAAATTCCTGTACTGTACAGAGTCAAGAGGTTGAGCTAGAGATATGGGACTGTAGACAGTTGTGACAAAACGAATGTAAACACGGCAAACGTCGTGGAGATCTGAATACCTTGAGACAAATTGAGCAGTTTAAATCTTCAGATACATTTGTTTCATTTTCCTTGATCTCATCTGAAGCAATACAATCTTCATTCACTGTTGCCATTATCAGCTTTCTTTGTGTCTTCAACTTCTTTTCTTCCTGTGAAATAACTCCTCCTCTATAATAACCTTCCTGGTTGTATGACTGACTGGTTTACTATTGTGAGCGACATTAGGCATCAAAGAGACCGTTTCAAGGCCTTTTTTTAAAAAACTACTTTAATATGTTTTTCCTATGTTATATTTTATGGCGTACTCACACGAATCATGATAATATATTCCTTTTTGTGCATCTATTTGCTAATTAGACATAACTTTACGCCCTTCTGAATTCGTTGAGAAAGCGCTTTTTAGATGTCCCGGCTCGGATCATGGACTGCAACCTTGTTTACATACCTGGCAAAGGTACAAGTTATTGCAGATTTGTATTCACTAGGACATCTATTGCTTGTAATATTAGATGGAGTGAAAATTTGCACATATTTTGTATTGTCCTGCCGTTGATAAAGAAGTTAGAAAATGTATGACCAGATTGATGTTGAATGTGAAAAAAAATCTACGTTTCCAAGTATTCAAGGAGCTTTCTTTTTACTAGATTGGTATTCATATCAAAGGAAAATGCTTTTCAAACTTTCATGAATTTGACGTTTCATTTTTCTGCTTTATTTAAATTGTCCAAAAGTTGTGAAATTAATATTGTATTACATTTAGAAATCAAAACATCGCATTTAAAGAAGACCAACCGACCATCTAAGTAAAGCTATAAGTATAACACAGACCTGGATTCTGCAATGCTAGCTCACCTGCTTTAGGCATCTGTCGTCCTTGTTTCATTACCAGGTACCGGCAATTACAACGGTAGTGGTCGCTAATCCAAAGTTTGTGATCTTATTGTGCGATATTAGACAGGCATCCATTAACACACACATGTCTAATGCAACGCCAAATTCAAAATAAATAAATAATTTTTGATTGCCTAACTTATTTTTAAATTCTGTTTGTCAGTGATTGTGCTTCAATTAGAGTGAGGTGTTCGCAGTCTCGATCAGTAAATTTAAAACAAACATCTGTAGCAAAACAAAACTTACAATTTTCCAGTTATCTATGACCCTTTCCTTTCAACCATTCTTCCATATATCTGATTCGACGTGATAATTAAAGACTTTTAAAATTCTTGTGCGACTGCACACATATAAAAATCTTTCCTCGAAATATTACGTATAATTATGCACAAGAGTGCTATGCCAAATCATTCACTCACGTGTACATATTACATACATAGAAAAGTGATAACGCAAAGTCTCCAAATAATTTTCTTCAAAACGCAATAACTCTCTCTCTCTCTCTCTCTCTCTCTCTCTCTCTCTCTCTCTCTCTCTCTCTCTCTCTCTCTCTCTCTCTCTCTCTCTCTCTCTCTCTCTCTCTCTCTCTTAGCATTAAGAGGTTAGTATTAGGACTGGTCACCTAGTGTCATGATTGGGTGGGACATCATGCCACATGTCTGCGTCATTATGCCCCAATGCTAGAGACATCGCTCTAAACTATCACAATGCAGACATCGTAAAGATATGACGGAAAAATTGCAATCCTACGTTAAAAATCCAAATTACACACACAGACACACATATACACATACACACTTTTACTAGTACGAAACATGTACGTGCCAATACAAGATACGGACTTTCTATAATCATCTAAATAATAAAGGATAATGGGTCAACTCTGTAAATGTTTACTTTTTATTATAAAAGAGACATTTGAGAATATTTATCTGCTCCTTTTCATGTGGAACACGTGCAGGTACTGAGTAAACTTAATGAACCTTTCTCGGGGTTCTAAATAAAGTAATTATTGTACGTGTTACATATACAATAAATAAACATTAAATATGGCTCTCTACCTATTTTGCCTTCATTACTAATGTAAATCGAGCCTTTACCAGTAATTTTCAACGAATATCTTCAGACAGTATTAAGTTAGCATTTCTAAGACAAAGACAGCTATAGTACAATATGTAAATATTCTAAGTGATTCTCCAATTATTGAATTGTTTCTTTGTTGGGACACTATTCTATTTCAAGTCAAAAACACAAGAGGCATTACTTCAATGAAAGGTAAGTTTGATTGAAATATCATGAAGGCGTCAGCAGCCCCATATATTGAGGTCTGCAAATCGGACTCAGCTAATCTGTAATCATGATTTTATTTTAACCGATGCAAGCATACATTTATAACTGTATTATATTAGGGTTAATGGTTTCACTAGATGCCACTTTGATATTATATTCTAACAATTATATTGTTTCAGTTTTTTTAAAAAAAAAATATTTAATCATATTCTGGCACCTACATACGCCATTTTATCATAGCCATCCATTTTAATCCAAACATCCAACTGTCTAAAGCGTTGTCCGTTACGGATCAGTGCCACATCACCTCTATCTGCGTGCGTTCGAGTCTAGGATTCGGCGAATGTGGATATGTGAGAAAGCTTGCCAGTAGCTTCTCGTGGGTCGGTGGTTCTTTCCGGTGATTTCCCGTTTCTTCCTCCAGCATTAATACTGGCCGCCATGAATAGCCTATCTTGTGCTGAAAAATGGCGTTAAGCACAACAACAACAACCAAACATCCAACTAAGTATAAGGTGGAACAATGATCTATCAATGATGTTGCAAGTTCGTTAGCTTGAACTTTCATATGAAACGAAAGATAAACAGAGACAGTAAAGAAACCTACCGTAGAACACATCTAGGTTTATATGTCCTTTTTGGTCATTACATCATGTATTTTGGCCATGTGACTTTAAAAAAACACATCAAAATTATACATCGTAAACAGCTGATAGAAGTACGTAAATTACATTATTGTAATTACAAATAGGTAAAACTATTTAATCAACTGCCATTTCGCTAGACAATTACTAAGTCGATCACATTTAAAATCTCTTTGAAACAACTCCTCTACATGTATAGAGATAACATGTGTATTCATGCAAAAGAATAAGTAACTTTTAGGTGAATCACAGGAAATACCGAAAACTGCCGTTTGCGCCACCTCAGTTCTTTTAGGAAACCTGTTCGACCGAGGAATTACGAATGCATTGAACTATTTCGTTTTTCATTCTCCCTTCTCGGCGATCGTACATTGACATCAAGTTGGCTGCTTCAGTCGGGAATAGGGAATAAGTAACCGGCTTGATTTCATTCATCCTACGGTGAATCCAAATGTAGTGGTCTGTAACTTGCGCTTTCTATTTTGCGAAAAATATTTAGCGAGATTTCAAGTATAATTTTTCTGTAAATTAAAATGTGGACATACACACCAGTCACATTTGTGTCTTTTAGAAATAGCCGAAGTGATTCAAATGACCGTAGTGATCATCTATTCAAACCATATGTCACGGCATATTCGCTAGCCAATTGTCGTTTATCTATTTCGTTTTACATCTATCAATTGTAAATTTAGCTGGCTGAAACGGTAATCTACTACTCCGATCTCGCATTGGATGCGGCTGAAGGAATATGATCAAATCAGTCCCCGTCTTACATTCAAGTGGGAATAAGCATAACAGCCATCGTAACTAAAATTAGAATGTAAAGATTCTGAAGTCATATGACCAAAATGAAGGGTGTAAAGATTCTGAAGTCATATGGCCAAAATGAAGGGTGTAAAGATTCTGAAGTTATGTGGCCAAAATGAACGGTGTACAGATTCTGAAGTCATATGGCCAAAATGTAGGTGTAAAGATTCTGAAGTCATGTGGCCAAAATGAATGGTGTAAAGATTCTGAAGTCATGTGGCCAAAATGAAGGGTGTACAGATTCTGAAGTCATATGGCCAAAATGAAGGGTGTAAAGATTCTGAAGTCATATGGCCAAAATGAAGGGTGTAAAGATTCTGAAGTCATATGGCCAAAATGAAGGGTGTAAAGATTCTGAAGTCATGTGGCCAAAATGAAGGGTGTAAAGATTCTGAAGTCATGTGGCCATAATGAAGGGTGTAAAGATTCTGAAGTCATATTGCCAAAATGAAGCGTGTAAAGATTCTGAAGTCATATGGCCAAAATGAAGGGTGTAAAGATTTGGAAGTCATATGGCTAAAATGAAGGGTGTACAGATTCGGAAGTCATGTGGCCAAAATGAAGGGTGTAAAGATTCTGAAGTCATATGGCCAAAATGAAGGGTGTAAAAATTCTGAAGTCATGTGGCCAAAATAAAGGGTGTATAGATTCTGAAGTCATATGGCTAAAATGAAGGGTGTAAAGATTCTGAAGTCATGTGGCCAAAATGGAGGGTGTAAAGATTCTAAAGTCATATGGCCCAAATGAAGGGTGTAAAGATTCTGAAGTCATTTGGCCAAAATGAAGGGTGTAAAGATTCTGAAGTCATATGGCCAAAATGAAGGGTGTAAAGATTCTGAAGTCATGTGGCCAAAATGAAGGGTTAAAGATTCTGAAGTCATGTGGCCAAAATGAAGGGTGTAAAGATTCTGAAGTCATATGGCCAAAATGAAGGGTGTAAAGATTCTGAAGTCATGTGGCCAAAATGAAGGGTGTAAAGATTCTGAAGTCATATGGTCAAAATGAGTGTTTTCATGGCCGTTCATAAATCCGTACGTTTTAGCTTAATACCGTAGATTTATTTGCATTTAGGCTAATTTTGAATGCACAGGTATGCTCCACAACGACAGGAGGAGGGAAAATTGTGTTAGCCTTGTCTGCTCGTCTGTCCATCACACATCGATAAGTTTGGCGTTTATATTAACTTGAGGTTGCTGTGGTGAGGAATCCATGTTTACTAAATACAGTTAGTTTAACCTGTATTATACCTTAATTTGAGTCATGAAAAGGGCGATGTTATGCATCTCATTCATAATACAACTTAATAAAATAATAAAAGTAATAATTTAATAATTACGACCCATATAGTTTATCATCCTTTTACTAAACGTTGTTTCCTTTCTCTTTATTTCTTTTCTCAAGCACTGATCATAATGATGTGACACGGTATTACCTTTGGTAATCGGAAATGAATGCCTTCGAATTCAGCCCATATTAGAAAGAATGTTGATCGTGAAATAGATGCTAAATGTTTCGTTTTAATTTGGCGTATATACGAGCCTAATTAAAGTAACTGTCAACGCTTCTTTATTTATTCTTGCTACTGTCAAGCTTAATCATTATATGTTCATGGAATATAACTAGTATGTCCCTTACATATCGTCAGCCAACCATGGGAAGGTAGATCGTAGAGATATACATTTTATTACGCAAATGGCAGCATTTGGTTCAAACCAATTTATGTGTGTTTTCTTCCCAACAGGTCTCTGGTTGTGGTCGTGATATTTTTGGGAACTTTTGGGTTTTCTTTTTCACTCATTCTAAACCATCCCAAGGGAATGTTGACAACGTGATCTAAGTTTGTTTCAATAATGAATCTTGTTTGCCGGTTTAATCACAGTGTAAAAAAGTGCAAATTTAATCGATAGCTGAATGGACGACCCTACTAGCTTAAAGGGGCAGGGGCCAGTTTTTATGTGCAATTTTATTGCCGCAATCATACAAAATCAAATACACAAGTGAAGTAAAAAGGCCCATATTTTTGGATACCTATATTTAAAAAAAAAGCATAAGAATATTATCAACTTGATCAGAGAAGTCAATGGCAATTCATAGCAAAAGTTTATGCATCCCAACCCAAAATTTATGCCTCAATTTTCATGTCCGAAGGTCACTTTTGACACTATGTGATACTCAGTGCAAACACAAGCACATTTCCTAGATGACAGTGTGTACTAAATAGACTGATGCCATGGAAAATAGTTGTCATCAAAGCCGTTTTTGAGATTTCTACTTGCCTCAAACCGTTTTCCGATATGGAGGCTAGCTCTTCTTCCTAGACAACTATTGGTATTTCACTATCAACATACTGCAGAGTACCTATGGAAGGTGTGCATGCCTGATATCATTTTCAAGAACAACACAAACCAGAAACACCTAACTCACAAATATATCCATATATTTAATTATTAAATAATAACAGCTGAAAAATTCACACCACATCCTTAAGTTAAGAAATTTGACACGGACGAATTTACGAAACTGGACTCTGCCACCTTAAATGAAAATTAACTTTTCCAGACCTAAAACTCCAGCTCCATTAAAATGGTCGAGGTGGAACGTTATCCGAACGAACAGTTGAAAGACACGCCCCTCCCTCGTAAATGTGCGGATATCGAGGATCGGTAGAGTCATGAAAGCGATACAATTATATATTGCAGAAAGCCGTTTAGTAGCTCCTATTTGTCAGTCTTTAAGACTGCCCATCCTCTGGACAATGTACTTGTACTGTCCAGAACAGAATTCAGTCCTTTTTCCACGGTAGGTTGTGCGGGTTGGCGGCTAGACTGATCAAGATGCTAGGCAAAATGACAATAATTGTAGCAAAATTATTATAATCTGTCTGTATCATTCGTACGTCTTGGCGAGAAGAATCTGCCATTTAAAGCCTTTAATGACCTTTTTCCTCCGCCCGTTAACCTTTATACAGCTGAAATTTTCAAGAACATAATATGAAGTTCCTTTGGTGTGCATTATCAGGAAGGGAGTTGTGGTGGATTGAGATTTGGATGAACTGGTGTGAAACTGATATTTTGTACCAAACAACTACTGAAAGGAAGACTTGCTAAAGAATGAAAGTTTGTGAGTCAAAGAATATTTATCAGCGGAGCGAGGAGCATTTTCCAAAGTGTCCATCTTTTGTTCGTTAAGGTAGGTCTTGACATCACTACGGACGCAATTCTTAATCTCTTCAATTAATAAGAGCTATCTGAGGTGGTGATATTTAGTAAACTTTTTGGCGGTGACACACCTATCAAAAAATTGTTCTTTCTCCCTTGCAAATTCGACCTGGTCTTGTCCATTGTCTTGCTTACAATTCCGAAACCTTTGCCGATATTCCTCGGGTGCCAATCGATAAACTATCGAGATATATTCTTTAACTACATCATAATCAGCACTCTGTTGTGCCAACGGTGACGTGTAGACTACACAAGCTCTTCCAATAAGTAAATTTGTAAAGTCCAATGCTCTTTTTGACGAGTATAGTTTTGTCACCAATTTTCTCAAAATGAATAAAAGTATATAATGACTTCTTTACCTGAAAAAGCGGTACTAACTTAATATTTCTTGTAACATAGGAACCTAAACTTGTGTGTGAAGTCGGGAGAGTGCTCCGCCCGCCCGATCTAATTCTTGAATAAATATTTCCATTTCTTATCTCATTGTCTGCATTCTCTCTCTCTCTCTCTCTCTCTCTCTCTCTCTCTCTCTCTCTCTCTCTCTCTCTCTCTCTCTCTCTCTCTCTCTCTCTCTCTCTCTCTCTCTCTCTCTCTCTCTCTCTCTCTCTCTCTGTGAATTAGCATTTCCATTATGTATTTCTGATTCCGAGGCATTCTTCATTCTTACTTTCAATTCCATCTATTTTTTTAGCTTAATTATGTTAATTTCCTATCAAACCCAGATATAAACTTACCAATCAAATCCAAAGCAATATTATTATACATTTTCTTTCCCACCGAATACTGAAATAAAACCTTTATTTAAATGTTGCTCTAATGAAGATGTTTTCGTTTCAGAAAGATTATTACATCTGGCAAGTTCGAGTAACTTGTCCTTTTTCATAGACTCTAGCCTATCCTGGGTAAGATTTAAAACAAACGTTCTCTACATTAGATGACCTTGTGAATGTAAGCTAGTTTCACAAAAGTGTTCGCAACTGTATAAAATTAAAATCTTTGCCAGGGACAATGAAAATTTTAAAACAAAATAAATTTAAATTTTAAAGTTTTTTTTAATATCTCTGAAATCTTTTTAAAGAAACTCAGATGGCAGACGAGCTACAGATTTTTGTCACGATTCTATGTCTTTAATAATGTAACAGAAAAGAAGTAAAACCAAACAATTTAAGTATTTTGTTTGCTGCAATCAAGGTGAAAATTCAAGAAATATTTATAGTTTTGTGAATTAAATCCCAAAAAATTCTAAATGTCATATCACAAGTCCAAAAGTATAAAATGCTCTTAATGAATGTCAATAGCCTTGAATGTCCTGATGTACGAAAATGATGCAGTCTAGTATGTCTTTAAATAAGTTCATAAATTGTCCAAAATAGTGTATATCCCAAGTCAATCAACGCTTAGTAAATCCGATGAATAATTTTAAATAAATAATTACCCTCGAATTATATCTGAACACAACCGTAATTTATGGTCATTATTCCCATATACGAATATAAAAGATGAATGAATTATTTATTAAACCCTATTAATATACATTATCACTGATCTATAAAGTAATCGTTTTTGTAACGGAGAAACTTAGTCTAGCTGTAAATAAGACTGACCTTGAACTCTTTTTACATAAATATATCCTTGTATAACCTACATGCATAGACAAAAGTTAGGTATGTAAATATTCTGCTTACAAATGACCATTGATTTAAAGTACACTCTACAATCATGGACAAAGGTTCAGTACAAATTATAGATACAGAATGGTATTAAATCCTCTAGAACCCTTGCAAATTTCAGACACAATCAAAACTATTCTTCAAAATTAAATATAAGTATATAGCTTTAAGGAAATTGCCGTATGTTATTGTGTACAGTCTACCAAAATACATGCCTGATTTAGTTGTGTTTCATTGTGTACAGTCTACCAAAGTACATATCTGATTAGTTACGTATCTTATTTTGTAGTCTGCCAAAGTATTATGTCTGATTTAGTTATGTATTTCACTGTGTACAGTCAACCAAAGTACATGTCTGATTTAGTTAAGTATTTTATTTTGTACAGTCTACCAAAGTATCATGCCTGATTTAGTTATGTATTTTATTGGTCATACTCTGAATACTGTACAATTTTAAACTCTTAACCCTGTGTGAGATGTGTCTTCAGCTTAACAGTCATCGAAAATAAAGTGTGATTGATGGATGAAAATGTAAATGAAACTGCCAATAGCATAAAGCACATCTGGACCACTGTTTCAATATCTGAACTATGTTTCATAGAGATATTTTTAACAGTTTTGTAGTTATCCTCGGGAAAACAAGACAACGAAAGCATGACGGATTGATGTAGTGACGTACGTAACCGATTTCTATGTCAGCCGGCAACTTCTTTGGGCGAAGGATAATGAAAAGAATGACAATTTGCGAGTTTCAAATTTTTTTATCCACCATAACGAAAATAAATAACATTTGTAATTGCAGCAACACGATGGCATATGTAGCACGAAATGGCACATACCCTCCACCACATCCTCAAGTCATTGTGACACAGGTGAGTAAAAAAATTAACAAAGTATTAAATGTATTTAATTTTGACTTCTGTTTTGTCGTCCTATATTTTATAAACTTTTGATCGCAAACTATAGAACCCCGTCTAAATATAGCATGTCTCTAACACATTTTCGGCGTCGAAGTCGATATGTATTAAAAACATAATTAAAATCGATAAAATCATTGTTTTCCCTATTTTTATATTGATCTTATTAGAGCTATAACGCATTAGTATTTTCGGCTTTTAATTCTAAATTTGCTCTTTAAAATGTTTGTTCAAAAAGCACTATCCCTTAGCAAAGCAGCAATTTATATTCAGCAACTTTGACCTCAACTAACCGTCAATTAGTAAAGCTTATTTTGTATGTTTAATTCTTTTTTATCTTGTATTTTTTTAGTCGTGTCTCAAGTATTATGTGAGTTCCTTTATTTTAGAACTTCTAAATAGATTAAAAATTCCTCCATAGAAATGTTGCTCATGACATATATTCAAACTCCATTGCATTTATTGGTTACTTGTTGTAATATAGTTAGTGGTACCATATGGTTAATATTAAAATACTTTGACAGACGAAGAAGTAAAAGATTTTGACTGCGAAAATTAATATTTTGAAACCGTGCTTAAAATTGTATCTCTTATTGGTATTATCCGATATTTAGGAATTCTTGGTCTCGGTGCTGATACAGTCGTATAAATTTCAAATATATATGGAAAAAAATGACGCGCCGTAGCGGACAAAATATGGTTCAATCAAAACTTTGCAGCTGAAATTTTAATGCCATATGTCTAGAATTTTAATTTCACGTGTTGTATCAAAATTGCTTGTCCTTAAGGTTCTATTTTCTAGGTCGAGATTTTAGATTGTATCTGTTGAATTTCACAGCGCTGATTGAAAATTTGATGTCTACTGTTGAGTTTTTAGATTATATCTTCTTAATTACACGGCAGGTGATGAAATTTTAATGCCATATCATGTGGAGAGTTTCTTTTTAACATGTTGAATCATTCTGATGGTGCTGAAAGTTCCATTTCGTATGCTAAGTTTTTAGACTTGAATTACACAGATGTGGTTGGACATTTTAGTGTGCTTTATCAAAATTGCTGTTTTTATATGGTGAAATGATGTGTTGGTGTTAAAAGTAGCACTGCACAAAGTCCACTGTAACAATTCAAAATCATATCGACTATTAAGATGCACCATTCGTGTATTCAATTATGAGGCGCCATTACATTTCATGCATTTACAGTTTGAAATTTACCATTATCAGGTCGAGAATTGCTATGAATTTCTTCGCTAGATATCGCTCTTGTGAGCGGACCGCGTTATTTTTATATAAAAGGCTGCTTCTCGTTGCTCTGAAATTCAACAGATGAAATCTATATTCTTTCATCACAAACAGTTATATTCAACGTGTGAATTACGGATTCTCGACATATGATATTAGAACTGAGTTAAAAAAAACCCACAAACACTGATAATTCTGCGCAACAAGTTTCGCATTTAATACATACTTCTTCAGTCACAAACTGTTTTGAAAGAAACGGATGACGTCTTTATATTTTAAAATAACAATTACGTCATTACGTTCATAAATTATATGCATTATCATAACAATATTTATTGCATAGTCGGTACACTTTGCTTATATTACGTGTAGTTTAATATTTTTTGATATTATACATGTGAACATATCACTATGCGATTCTGATTGGTCCAAATAACCCCATGCAATTATTGAGCAGTATTCTTTTTACTGATTGACTGCGATCGTGAAAAAAAATTTAATCCCGCTTTCTGGAATCTTCTGTTTTTAATGAACATTTTTGGCTGTTTCAATATTGCCAATTTATTCCCACAGAGGCTTATCATAACATGAAAATGGCAAAACCTCCAAGACAAGAACAATAACATCACATTAGCTGTTAACGAGGGTGGGGTGGTCATGCATGGGAGGTATATCTGTAGCATGGAATCCACTCTATGTACAAGCTTGATTTAAATGTGCACTTACTGAAGTAAGCAAACTCAGCTTCGTGCACATAATAATGTAGGCATAAACCGATCTCCCCAACTGACAGAACTCCAACCACAGCATATTTACGCGGTAAATATATGATGCAAGACCGATTCAGAGAGTTGTTTTGTCTTCTGTACATTCTAAGGTTCCAAATCAAATAGTGCAAATTGCCGGTCACAAATAGATTACAGTAATATGTGTATTTCTGCATCCAGTAATCTTCTTTTCACAAAATTTTTTCAACAATGTAATGTTTAGTTGTGGAATTTCAACGTAAACACTGTCACTGCGTTGGTCAACTCAGACCGGTACTGTGCACCGGATCAATGTGACATCACACGCATTGAACATTTTGTGTTGACATATATTTTGTCTTTTGTAAAATGATGGTTATTTGGATGGACACTTTATCCTTTCATTTATAGTTAGTATCAATGTATAATATACTTTTACAATTTCAACTTTGTTTGGGAGTATTTTATACGCACAACAAATGAACGGTACAGCGTCTGTCAGAATGAACGAAATTAATTATTCGTTCTTCTTCCAGCACGCAAAAGCTGGACAATATTCAACTCGTTTCATAAATTCAATATTAAATCAAAACCCATTTGAGATCCTCTATATATATGACAGGCTCTAAAAGATACTAGTCTGTAATGAAACCTGAATCAGTCAAATAATAAAATAAAATAGAGACACACAGTGATACATATAATTATATTGTTATAAAGGATATACAATTCATCAATTTAAAAAAGGACATGATATGACATGAAGAATATTCCACATACTAGTGGATATTAGTTTCCTTGACATGAATATTTGTAGAGACAGTGTTGTCAATATTTTAAATTATATTTACATCTAAAAATGAATCATGCGTACTAGCTGCAGTATAAGTAATTTTAAATGTCGGATGAAAATGATTTAGGCGATCAATGAATTTTTCCAGTTTTTCAGTTGAATGGTTCCAGATCATAAATGTCATCAAAAAATCTAAACTAAACATATTGATTAAACTATTCTTTTTGAAGGAAATCTTTTTTTTTCTTCTAATTTACCCATAACAAGAGAACCGTATGAAGGAGTCATAGGACGACCCATTGCTTCTTTACATACTCTAATGCCAAGGAAACTAATATCCAACAATATGTCGAATAGTCTTCATGCCATCTCATGTCATGTCAAAACGGTAAATCATATAGCCAAGCCGAAGATACTGAAGCATTATTTCAAATAAATTATTGTCAATTACAAAATTTGTTGAATGATTTATAAACATATTTCCAAAATAAAAATTATCCTAAACCTATCTATCATTTTGCCCTGAACAAAACTCGTAATCTTACTCAACCTTAGGCTTTGAACATAGCAAATTGTACAAGAGAGAAAAATATAATTCCTTTCACAATGCAATATAATCATTCATTACCTAGCTACGGCTTTATAATTAATAAGTATTTTAATCTCGTAAATGTATCAAATAAAAACAGCGTATACTATCACTTTACAACAATAAAACAGTTCTTGCTTATAGAAGAGCCAATAATTTGCAAGATTTTCTGATTAGAACTAAACGCAGAAAATGAAGAATAAAAAAGACAGTTCTCGTCATCTAAGTGTAATAGACACCGGTGCTCTCGATGTGCAAACAGAAAAGAAAGTGCTTCTATCAGTAGTGCTAGTCTAGAAGAGGCATTTTCTATACATTATAACACTAAAAGCCTATCAACTGTTGTGATATATTTGATAACCTGTAAAATACTGCGATAAAATTAAGGAGATGCGCGTTTAGTTTAAGCAATATGTAGGCTTGTGTGATTACATGTTTGATTATTGGAATTCGGTGCAGTGGAAAATATTTCTTAGCACGAAATAATTAGTCAATTATTAGGAGCAAAAGTCACGGAGAGAAAGTGTTAGTGCGTTTCTGAGATGCCATGGCCAATGAGTAGCTAACTCAGACTCAATCCGCATGACTGTCCCTTTCGTAATATAGCACTTTATAAAAACTAGTGGTGTACATCGGTGTTGTGACTACAGCGGCAGTATTTATGGTAGTAAACCGGTATACACAATGGGATAAATGAGAAAGGACTCGGAAGATACCGTTTATGTTGCCATAGTGGCAAATGTGATGTAGGTTTACTGGTGTGATGTGCCTTGAAACGGTAGGTCGACTGGCCTCAGGTGGGCAGTTAAAATAGTCCCCCGTGTTAGGGATAGATGTACAGTTTCTACGGTGTGAATTACAAGCGGAACGGAACGTTAATATAGAGAAACTGTGGGGATGTGCGGTTGGTGGCTAATTTGCAAGTTGTAAATTAATGTGATCTTGTATTGATTATTGCAAAATTTATGTATAGAGTGGACACGTCAAGCTTTCCAACTTACAACTGAAGTTGTATAGAAGTCTTTGGAAATATGGGGTAAACTTTTGACCTCTAGCGGGATTCGAGCTCCTGGTTTTGACACCTCTCGGTCAAGCAAAAGACTCCTGGCTTGTAACAAGAAAATTTCTGATAGCTATCGGTGGGACAGTTTAATAGTTCTGTTATAATGTGTAAGTGATTTGGTTCTATCTCGTTTATACAGACTAATCCTTCGCAGTAGGAAAGAAAGATGTGTCCAAAAAAATTAGATAAAGGGATTATTGTGAGTAATGTTGGAGCGCCTTTAACATTTCTTTTATTTCGGTTTCGCGAAAATAAGTCTGCAAAAGCAGATAGTTTCACTCGCCCATGCAATATATCAATGAGAGTACAGATGTGCAGTCAAAACTGAATAGTTTATCTAGGATATGATAACTGAGAGAAGAAAAAAAAAGATGTGATATGAGGCGCTGGAAGCAGAAAAACGTCAGTCATAAAAGACGTGGACACTGTTACACACGTGGTCATACAATGGGGCCGAAATGATTAATTTTTACCCAATAACTTAGCTTAAAGTAACCTGAATTGATCGAAAATGTTGGGCATGAGATATTTGGTATGCCAGATTTATGAATTTGGCTGTGTAACTCTTTATGAACAGAAGAGGAACCGCTAAACAAATAAAAGACGTGTTTGAAAATTCCCCCCACATTGTGTAAAGTTTATGGGCGCGCTATTTTGACGGTTATTCTGACCGCAAAACGGATTTGGTGACAATAATAATAATAATAATAATAATAATAATAATAATAATAATAATAATAATAATGAGAATAGTAACCCAAATGTAACTTTTGCGTTTATTTGCACTTGATATTCAGTTCTTTGTGGCATTGACTGCGTATAAGCACGATAAATGTGATGGAAATGCATTCACTCTCGACGCATTGCATAAATTTGTTAGGTGGTGACTAACTGGAAGGAGCGAAACACTGATCGAATTCGAAAAACATCCAAAAGTTTCGTTTCGCTGCCGTATATTGACGGCGGATTTGATAGAAACTCCATTAAAAAAAAACAAACTAGGCGTTCAGTATAAAAATTTTATATTAGAAACATTTGCCTAGAAAGCTGACCGGAACGGCGATGTAGCTTTTTTTTGTTGATGGGAGGGTGATAATGTGTCTTCGTGATTATTAATTTGGTTGGGTTAAGGACAAATCGTCAAACGGGTTGAGATACAAAGCCGCACAGTAATACCAATTAATCTGTTCATTATGGCATGTACATACGGCCGATTATAGGAAATTTATTTTGCCAAGACAGTATATTTTTTTCATATTTATTAGGAAGAAGTTGTTTGGTTTGATTGCGTGCAATGCTAGACAAGAACAGTTTTTATTTATATAAGTGTTTGCTGCTTGCGTCCATAATTTAGAAAATAGATCGATTGGTTTGATTTGTGCTGTCACTTGAACAGACCTAACTTGAGTAAAGAAAGTGATTGTTCTGTGTGATTGTTTGGGTATTAGTGGATTATTTTTTCTTTCGCTGTAGAAAAGTATTTGTGGTGAAAAGTTGAGAGAGGCAGTGTCAGGTCTAGTATCGGTCTGGACGACAATTGTTTTGTAGCCAGTTAGGCTTTGTTAGTCATGGTTGACTTGTTTTGGGGGTTCGTAAGAGAACGTGTTTTCTCCGTGTAACGCGTTCTCTAACCCAGATGTATACCGGAAGGTTTCTGTGTTGTATTGTCGGTGACTTGCTAGCGACTTGCCAGTTGGAAATTGTTTCGTACAGCCTGTTTTAAAAATGTTTCGCTACGACCTTGACAATCATAATGGTCCAGCGTGGTTTAAATCATGCATAGTGTGAATTGCATGCTTAGATGGAATTGTGGCCAGTTGGGAAATTCTGAAAGACAACTAATAACATGTCAATTAAGTATCAGCATGAAGAAATGGTATTGAAAACCACAGTTTAGTTGAATCAGTTACGTGATGATGTTCAAAACTTTTGCTTTGGGAGCAGACTCTCTTATATCTATGTTCGGTGGCTGTAGTGTTGGTCTATTAGTTGTGAGTAGTTGTAAGAAGATAGGATCGGCTAACCGAGACTGAATCGAAAAGTGTGTTGTTCGCGAGAACTAAGGCTTAGTTGGAAACGTGTTTTTCCAGATGGAAACAAAAACTCTAAAACCTGGTTTTTTTTCCCCGGGTAAACATGAAGGGTCCTGTATCACATGTATTGTCTTGTTGTTAGAGACCTATGTGTAGAAAAGTATTTCCTGCGGCTTTTCTGAAGAGTGCTATGAGAGTGTTTAAAGCCTAAAAAACTTGTCGGAACATTTTCATGTTAGGTTCAGCTTGCTTAATTTGTGTTCATTGTTGACATTTAGGCTACTTGTAGACAATTAGTGATTAAATAAAATTTGCTTTTTTTTTGTCCTAATCATGTTTGGGAATCATTAATCGGATTGGTGGTTGATTTTGGTAACAAGTAATCAGTTTTGATTGGACCACAGAAGCGTGAAGTTTGTATCACTTAAGCCGAGTGATCTTATTTGAAGGTGGGGGTAATGTAATAAAATTAAGGAGACGCGCATTTAGTTTAAGCAATTTGTAGACTTGTTTGATTACATGTTTGATTATTGGAATTCGGTGCAGTGGGAAATATTTCTTAGCACGAAAAAATTAGTCAGTTATTAGGAGCAAACGTCACGGAGAGAAAGTGTTAGTCCGTTTCTGAGATGCCATGGCCAATGAGTAGCTAACTCAGACCCAATCCGCATGACTGTCCCTTTCGTGATGTAGTACTTTATAAAAATTAGTGGTGTACATCGGTGTTTTGACTACAGCGGCAGTATTTATGGTAGTATACCAGTAAATTACACAATGGGATAAATGAGAAAGGACTCGGAAGATACCGTTTATGTTGCCATAGTGGCAAATGTGATGTAGGTTTACTGGTGTGATGTGCCTTGAAACGGTAGGTCGACTGGCCTCAGGTGGGCAGTTAAAACAGTCCCTCGTGTTAGGGATAGTTGTAAAGTTTCTACGGTGTGAATTACAAGCAGAACGGAAAGTTAATATAGAGAAACTGTGGGGATGTGCGTTTGATAGCTAATTTGCAAGTTGTAAATTAATGTGATCTTGTATTGATTTTGCAAAATTTATGTATAGAATGGATATGTCAAGCTTTCCAACTTACAACTGGAGTTGTATAGAAGTCTTTAGAAATATGGGGTAAACTTATGACTTCTAGCGGGATTCGAGCCCAGGTTTTGACACCTCTCGGTCAAGCAAATGGCTCCTGGCTTGTAACAATACGTAATATGCAATATGTTGGACAAACACTTTTAAGAGAATGAATAATCATCGCTTTCATATTAAAAAATATAAAGATTCTCAGTTTTCCTCTAATATTTCTACACATTTTAATACCAATAATCACTCTCTACTCGATTTGTCTTTCATGCCAATAGATAATGTACATGGAGACACGAACAGACTCGTAAAAGAAACTTAATGGATTCATAAATTAGATACTTTGTATCCTAATGGCCTTAATACCAATGCACTATTTGAAATTGTATAAAATATTTCTTTAAAATTGATAAATTGAGTATCCTTTTAAGAAATATAATTATATGTATGTCTGGTTGTCTCTATTTTATTTTATTTTACCGACATATGATATTGAAATTTCAACCACCGTTTTGTAATTCTTACACTGTAAAACATCGACGTAGGAAATTAAAAATTATTAAAAATAATTTAACATATAAAATCTAAAATCTTGATCTAGAAAATGGAACTTTAAGCTTTAAGGATATGCAATTTAATCAAACACATGATATAGGATTTCTCAACATCACATGTCTAAAAGATGGTTCGAAATGGGTCACTAAATGTAGCAAATTGCTGTATCGTTAATCACATAACCAGATAGAGATCATGATTTTTAGGCCTCTGTGTTAACAATGTTACGATTTTGTGTTCAACTGTCAAAATTTATAGCATAACAAGGATGCACATAAATGTTTCGTGTTTTTGTGCAATATTCAAAACCTTTTAGTTCATAGTAACTACTGAAGCCATCATACAAATTTGGATAGGAACACATTTCTGAACAAGAACTGAACTTTTATTTTTTGGCAGCCAAACATGCCTTCGAAACACGTGATCAATTTGGTGGTTGACAACCTACCTGGCGGGCAAAACGCTTACCGGATAAGGAAGTGGTCAACAAAGTTGTGCGGCTGCTGTGAAGACTGTACCTCTTGTACGTTTGTATGCTAGGTCCTTTTTGTAACAGTTTAGTTGGAACTTATTATTATCCCACTTTTGTGGTTATGTTTTTGCGTCCGAGTATCTATGCATCCATCCATATGTTTTCTTTAAAACCTGAATGCCATCTACAGCAAGCAAGGGATAGAGATAATATTTAGTATGATATTTTAAAATCAAAGATATCCCGGATGCTACCCCGACACGTCTGGTTATCCTTATGTCTGTCCTTAGTTTTAGCTCCATAGCACACAAACCAGTAATTTTTTAGTCAAACCAGTCAGTAACCGAAACCTAATAATATAATTTTACACACTTCACAGTTGCAATATGCAGATTACCTGATTGGTTGTTTAGACTATTACAGCAATTTTTTTTAATAACCACCCCCCAAAACCCAAACTTTTTAGCGTTTTTAAATTTGTTTGGATAGCAACTATTTTTATCAAGCACCTTTTTAGCACAAGAAGAGGAAAAACACAGCAAGGACCTGAAAAACATCAATGAAATTTAGTATCATTTTGAATTGGATAATAATGAAGACATTTTTAAGCATGCTAATAAGCATGAATCATTCTGTTTTGAAAACACAACTTTTATCTTTGTATGAAACATTTGTTGCAAATTTGCTAATTTATTTTTCAATGCTTTGGTGACTTGGTAATCTTGTAACAGAAAACCGTCGTAACGGTCAAAGCAACAAGAGAGGCTATGCTCACATTAAATAGCATAAATAGCATTGTAACTATACGCTCCTGATACTCTTCTTCAAGATGAACAAGATGTCTTTTTAAAAACACGTGTAAATCATAAAAGAGTTGCAACAAATTAGAATTAAAACATATCGTGTTACTTTTTTAAAAAAAAAATTGTCATTGACATACGATGTATATACAACATATCACTTTCAGATCTAGAATGTAAATAGGTTATTTATGTATGTCAGAAATATACAAAAAAGTCCTGCTATGGTATGGTAGAATCCGCTTTAAGGTAATTTGACTTCAAGGCTTTTTGACAACAAGGCGTTTTGACAACAAGGCTTTTTGACTTCAAAGCTTTTTGACAACAAGGCCTTTTGACTTCAAGGCCTTTTGACAACAAGGCTTTTTGACTTCAAGGCTTTTTGACAACAAGGCCTTTTGACAACAAGGCTTTTTGACAACAAGGCCTTTTGACAACAAGGCCTTTTGACTTCAAGGCCTTTTGACAACAAGACTTTTTGACAACAAGTGTATGCTGGGCATATTTTGATTAATACAGGTTTAAATATGACTTTAACGAAGATCTGACCTGTTATAAAAATGTACGAAGTAGAGGTAAGCTATAGTACTATCTCCTAGGCAACAGTTTGGGTAGGTTTCGTAGCACTAACAACCGGAGCAGAGGTTTTAGGGAGCTAACTTCGTTTGTACATTAGTTATATTCTTGTTATTTGCATTTAGTTTCTTGTACATTTATGAATACTATCATGAAACTTTGTGAGGGATTGTATCTTAACGAGTACTATAGCATCATTACGAAAGTAGGTTACTCTGATCCGTATTGCACGCTTGAATAACATTGCTTAAATTTTGTGTAAAGTTGAAATAGTAAGCTATGTTCTTGCTAGAATAATCAATCAAAATAATTTATGAGTTGTTATTAATATCAAACCCATACAACAAAAGAACACTGTGACCTACATTCCGCATTTTACTGGCTTAGGTTAAGTCGTTTAGTTTATAACCAAATAAGTAATTTGAACCTTGCATAAATTGTTACTCATAGATTCATGAAATTTGACAAATTGATGTATTTTTATAAGTACTATACCGTTATCATAAATTTGTACCCTATACGAAAACTGGAAACCATAGTTATATATATATATATATATATATATATATATATATATATATATATATATATATATATATATATATATATATAATGCTTCAATGACTCTGAGCATTTTATTCTTCAAGCTAATCGTACAAGAATCATCAAACCGGATGAAAGTATGCACCTCCATTAGCATCACATCCCAAGAACAAAAGGTCACTTCATTTCACGTTTTACTAGCTTAGGTTAAGGTTTAGGTTTAAACTCGTGTCTAACTAGCTTTCCTCTGAATTTATAGTGTTATATCAAGATTCCTGAAACTTTGCGAAGTAATGTATCTGGATAAATACTGCACCCGTATCAAGAAAGTAATTCACTGTGACCCATTTTTCAACCTTCTGTGACCTTAATAAAATTTGGTGATTTAAGTTTATTTCTCGAGCTCTTTTCACGCAAGAATCGTCAAACTAGATAATGGCACGTATCTCTTTTCCTGACACACCCATTCTACAATTGAAAGTCGTTTTGATCTACATTTCACATTTTTCTGGCATAGACTAAGTGTTTGCCTTTATCTAACGACCGTGTACATGCTATCCTATCAAGAATCGTGTACGTGTATGAATCTTTGATGAGCAATGCGCATTCATTTAAATACTAGGTCATTACGACCCATACATTACGCCTCATTGACCTAGGTTGAACTTTGTGTTCACTTCTCAGGTTATGTTCACGCTAGAATCGTGATATTGATAATGATGTGCATTTATGTAGTTCTCACATCTTTAAAACAAAAAAGGCCATTGTAACGTGTATTTCATCATTACTGGTTTTCGTAAAGTGTTTTGCTTTTGACTTGCGACAACACGAATTTTTGGCATGCTTCACGAGTACTATCTTTACATTAAATGTGCAACTTACTGAGTTTATGCATATTAATAAATTATGCATCGTTATTGCAAAAACAAATACATGTAATATATTTTATGCTTCAGTGTCTTTGCTGAAAAGTTATGTAAAGTTAGATGTTGGTCATGTTCCAATCGTGAAACTTGATAACTGGAAGCATTTGTTAATTCTGCAATTATACATTCAAAGAAAGTTACTGTGACCGACATTTTATGATTAACTAACATGGTTTAAGTATTTTTATTTTGTTACCACATAAATTACTTTATGCTATATACATCCTAGCTCACTAAGAGTTTGGTTGGAAATATGAATAAATACGTTTATCCAATTGTGAACATTCCAGGTTGATGCCTATACATTGTATATGGTGATATTACCGACAACAGGTTATATGTGTAATATACCTACCAGTGTATGAATCAGATTAGCGGACTACCAGCTGTATGATTTTCATCTGAGACTACGTTTCGTCTGCAGTATCTGATGAATGGAGTTCATGATGTATGAACCATGCTTGTATTAATATGTCCCTCCAAAGTTGCTTTAAAGCAAGTGGATTTCATGCATTAAATTTTTTTCTATGGTTGGACAATGGTAAAAACCTCTGATACAAATTTGTTTATGTGTTTAACGCCATTTTTCAGACTTGATGGGCTTACATGGCAAACAGTATATTTGGTGATGGAAGAACCCAGGAAAACCCTGGGAAAACCATCGACCCACGGGAAGTTACTGGCAAGTTTTCTTATATGACCTGTTAATAGAACGTACGCAAACTAATGTAAGATCAGCGATCTGTAAGGGCGAGCACCATAGACCATTCCGCGACTCGAAGCCCGCAATGCAGATTTTAAGAACAATGATTTGTAAAATTATCTTAAAACAATATTCTCAAGTTTATATCAACTCATTACAGTATTCCAACGTTGAGAACATGGAATATAAAGTATTTTTACTTTGATGTCACAGTACGTAGAAAGGTAGGTAGGACGGTGGGTGGGTGGGTAAGTAGGAAGGTTTAACTGTGTCAACTTTATAATGACCACATGTCGGTTAGAAGTCAAAATTTTAAATTGCAAAACATTAAGCGTTAAAATGTCAAGAGAACAAATTGCAAATTTAATAGAAAACGGGGCAACATTTCATTGTCAGGAGCACTTATTGATGTCTATAATTTAAATGTACAATGGCAAAGGAGACTACTAAAAGTTTAAGTGAGATAGGTGATCATTGATTGCACTTTAAATAGAAAACATACGTTGATAGGAAGAAAGGTAATAAGTTCTCAAATATCAGTGCAAGTACATGTAAATGTATCACTAATGCAAAACTCGACACCTCGACTGTCATTGCAATGTCACTATTTATGCATTGAAGAGCTTCAAAGAAGAAATTATGCAGAAATTTGGTATTTAGTATCCTGTAGAAAACTTCGTTTTACCTTAAATTGACACTGAATTCCTATATTTTGTGCTTACAGAATTTTTCTGACCAATTCGAGAAGAGCATAACTTGTTTACTTGTATTGCTCGTGGAAGATCTTATGCCAAGGGACATCACTCTTACATGCCTTAGCAGAAAGCTTGTACTATAGTGTTACGACTTTATGATCATAAACTAAGTAACAGAAAGAAGCAAAACAGAAGTTTTTTAATAATAAAAAAATAATTTAATTATAAAGTGATGAATGAAAATATTAAAGGAACTTACAGTATTGCGAAGTAAATCCAAAATAATCCTGAAAAAAGTTATATTAACGTAAAAAAAAAAAAATTAACAGTTCCGTATAAATTTCAGAAAATCTACTGGTCAGACAAGAATTGTGACGTGAAAATGACGTTGTCCACAACTCATTTGAACAATTCACAAAAGTTCCAGAATAATATTATAGTTCAATAATATTTTCTATCGCAACAAGAACACAGGAAATAAGACCAACAAAAGTTGTCCGAATACGTGTACTTATATACCAGCAAAAGGGTGAAAATGAACTTTGATGCTACTACCTAACGTGACAAATTGCAAATTTACAACATTGTAGAAGAACTCACGTGATCTAACCCGTCAAATGAGAATTAACTTATTCAGCTAAGATACCACATGACCGATTTGTCAAGAGTGAAAACCCCGAATCTAACATATTTCCTAATAATTTTATTGATAGTATCTGTCAACACAAGCATCTAGACCCTATTAATTTCAAGATAATCACTACAATTTACAGCCACGAATTTTAAAAAATTAGACAAAATCATGTACTAGGAATTACAAAAAAATATAGATATACATAACAATAGTTTTAGAAATATAATATCTCAAAATTTTGAGTAAATTCTCAATACAGCAATGACAGTTGAAGAATCTCAGTGTCAAGTACGCTTATATTAAGTCTGTACTCCAGTCAAACTTTCAGACCTTACTATTTGGAAACATACAGCAGGACCATTGCATTAAACTATTATTATATACAACATTTTTCATATTGAATCGTAAGTTTAACTTCAAGTAAATTTCCTTGAGATTTTTTTTAGTGGAGCATTTGTTAAAATTGAAATTATACAAGAAGTAATGACATACCTACATCACGATACTCAGTATTAATGTGTCCATGAGCGTACAATGAAGGATACTGGAATGACAACAAATGACTTCTTGCACTCTGGTAAACTTTCTACATGCAAACATGTAGTTTTTATCTCGTCTACTATAGCATACGCGAAATATGTATGTCACTCGTTTCTGCGGCGGCAGCTTGAATATTTTGCATAAGAAGCTTTTCCTGTACGTGTAGACCCAACATATGTAAGGGATATCATTCATAATTTTACTCAAAAATTCGGAAGCTCAGTTCTATTAAAAAACATGACCCACTGGTATCCTAACTCTCAGGTAGAGGCAAGGTCAAGGTCATCTCAAAATCTTGGTCAAGTTTCTGCTCGAGGTTTTTTAAAATTAAGTCTAAAACCTTGAGAGGGGATAGTTATCATACTTGGTGGGTAAAAAAATCACAAAGCAATGTTAATTCAAGTACACCTTCCCTACCTCAAAAAGGTCCAGGTTATTTGAAAACTTGGTTTAACTCTCGTTTAAAGCTTTTTATTATGATAAGGAATCCCAAACCCTCTGAGGTATTGCTATCTTACTCGAATTGTAAAATAAAAAGTTCTTCCATTTACTATACATCATCATCATCTTTCTTTCTGGAAAATTGTTTTTGGCATGATAATTGTTTCTTTGCACTTAGTACAGGCATTTTATTGGCATCATTGCTATTTTAACTCATTGCTTTGTTTAAATTATGCATTTGGTGTATCATGTGTACATAACGTTCTACTTAAACGTCTTTACAGTTTTATGCATATATTATGGTTAGTCTTATATTGTGTGCGTGATTTTAATTGTTTTAACATGTATCTTTATAATGTTTTAAATAGCTACTTTCTGACGTACCTAATTGATCCAAAATTGTCATTACTTTCTGACGTAGGGGCCCCGAGTGGCCGAGTGGTCAAAAGCGCTATCCGTTACGGATCACTGCCATCTCACCTCTGTCTGCGTGGGTTCGAGTCTAGGATTCGGCGAATATGGATATGTGAGAAAGCTTGCCCGTAGCTTCTCGTGGGTCGGTGGTTCTTTACGGTGATTTCCTGGTTTCTTCCTCCACCATTAATACTGGCCGCCATGAATAGCCTATCGTGCGCTGAAAAATGGCGTTAAGCCCAACAACAACAACAACAACAACAACAACAACTTTCTGACGTACCTAATTATTCCAATATTGTCATTACTTTCTGACGTACCTAACTGTTCCAATATTTTCACTACCTTCTTGCGTACCTAACTGCTCCAATAGTGTCATACTTGTTCTATGGTGTGTCAGTAAAAATGTGTTTTTTTCATATTACCCAGAATTTGTCCATGAAATCAAGTTTATTTCATCTTGCATTTTATATGATATGCATAGACTCCTGTACTCCATCAATGTTCAATGTGAAAATCCTCTAGAAATGAAAGTCAGGGAAGTGGAGTTGCGAGACGTATATTTCCCTGGAATTTATTGTTTATTTACTTTATAAGAAGACCAAATTTACAGCAAATAACATCAGACCCTTGAAATGATCACTGTCAAAATCTCGTGAATATTCGTGCTGCTGCTTGTAGTTATTGTTATTGTTACAATCATTTTTTCCAGGTTTCCTTGCAATGTTTTTCCCGCCGTGTTTTAGCTGCTACCTTGCATCACGGATGGGAGAGTTGTGCTGCCTACCGATCTGCGTGCCGGGATCTCTAATGGCTCTTAGAGTCAAACTTAGAGCAGGAAACAATATAGAAGTATGTCTCGCAGCGGACCCACATTTCATTATATTTTTTGAAGGATGGGGTGGAGATGGAGGAAGAGACTGATTCGCAGACTTTCAGCGGAAATGACTTTTTGCAGAATGCTTTTAATAAAATCAAGATAGGGATATAAATATGTATTAAAATGTGTCATTATTATGTAACCTACGAAATGCATATGTCATAAGCGGGTAATAATTGCCACTCCCTCGTAAACCTATGGACATTTTTTAGATTCATTACAAATTAGCCCAATTATCCTAAAAATTACGAACTTTTAATGGAGGTTGTTAGTTTTTATATTTTAGAACAATTTAGTAAATTTATCATAAAATTAACATAATGCTTATCTTGTACAAGTTTCGTTTTTTGTGCATGATTTTAAAAATAAGTTAAAGATATTTTAAGATATAGCAACCTGATAATAATGGAGTAAATGATATTATTTCACATTATTATGTATGTTTCAAAAAAAGCAACATCTAGAGCTAAGCCAAAAAAAAAGATATTTCCGGACACGTCCATTCCATTGTTTTAAGTGGTTGTTGTGATTGGTTTATTTTTATTTTAGATATTTTTTTTTTGCAATAAACTATTTTCTTGCCTTTTTTATTTTTCAGGGTAGCATCTGCGGAGATTGTTTGTTAACGACGTTTTGTCCGACATGTGCCATGTGTCAAATAAAGCGCGAGTTGGACAATATTGAAAAATAAATCATAATGATAATTTGTAGCAACCAATCAGAGCCAAAGAAATCGAGTGATGACCAATAGAAACAATGAATGTGGTTACTCTAGGTCACCATACAGGAAACTGGTTGTCTTGCTATAATCTTAACAAGTAACTTGTATTTCAGGTTGTATCAATTTACAAGAGGAAATTGTCATCGGATCAATTACTTAGATTTTTTTGAACGATTATGTTAAGAAATATTTTTTGCTATCATAGAAAGAGATTTGTGTTAAATATTTAACCTGTCTAATGAATTATTTTTTAGTACATCCCGTGTCAATCATTAAGACTTCAGTCAGGAGTTGTAAACTCTGTATCAAGAAAACCTTTGTTCCCTTTCTTTACCAAAGATTCGTTTTATTAAGGTTTATTGGTAAACTTAAAATGAAACATGAATTGTTCTATATATTTTGTGTCTCATCTAATCAATGTGATTTAAATCTGTTTGTCATTGTCAAAATTTCATAAAACTGTTAAAGTCTAAAGTAAAATTATTTGGTTATTTATTTATAGCGTCATTATGTATTTCAAAAATACAAACGTTTTTAAGACGCTCGAAGTAAGTTCTGTGTACCTGCTTGTATAAAGCCTGTTCCATGAAAATATCTTCTGGATAAAACATAATTTTTCTGTTTCTGATCATTTTTTGATTCAGGTGGAATATGAGTATGGTATATACTTGCTTATGTAATGCGCCAGCAGGTCAGTGTTAATGCTGCATGTTCTATTAATTACCTCTAACAACTTACAAAGACTCGGGTCTGCCGGCGCATTATGCGATGACATATCTGGGTCTACGCAGCTGCGTTTGACTCTACTTAAAAGTGAATATTTGGATTGGATTACAGTCAAGTTAGATGATGAATAAATTATCATAATTCTTCAGGAAAAAAGTATTTCAAAACTGTATTTAAGATTATAATTTTTTACTCATCCAACTTAATGGAGAACCATATTCTGATGGCGCAATTTGCTCTCAAATAAATAACCACTTATGGTTAGAGCGTCCGCTCGGATGCGACAGGTCGTGGGTTCTATCCCCGGTCGAGTCATACCAAAAATTTACAAAAATGGTACTAACAGCTGCCTCGCTTGACGCTCAGCATTAAGAGATTAGTGTTAGGACTGGTCGGTCTGGTGTCAGGATAATGTGACTGGGTGGGACATCATGCTACATGCCTGAGGTATGATATAGCCAGTGATAGATATCGTAGCGAAATGACTGAAAAATTGCTAAAGCTACGTTAAAAATCATAATCACATCTCAAATAATATCGTGTCTCCAAATTTTCCTTTCACTGCATTAATTTGCATTTAATTCGAAGCTAATGAATCATTTAGCATACCATATGCTAGTCAGATAATAAAGATATGGGTCGAAATTTAATTATCTACTGGGTGTCAAGCTGATTTTGATACAAAAATATAGGAATATCGAATTTATTTCCCAAATACACAGAAAAGCATGTAAACAAAACATACGGGAGTTTTATAGGAATTGTTGCCTATTTTGTTTTTTTGTATCATTCATCATAAATGCCAAAAACCAGGACTTTTCAAAACAAATTATGATATAATGTCTGTTATCAACGGTGATAATGCTATTTTCATGCGATTTCCAAAGCAATATTTTACTTTCAATATCAGGATTTCCAAACGGGTAAATTGTTTAAAGTGGATTTCCAAGAAACACGATTTGTGCCCCCTCTCTCTCTCTCTCTCTCTCTCTCTCTCTCTCTCTCTCTCTCTCTCTCTCTCTCTCTCTCTCTCTCTCTCTCTCTCTCTCTCTCTCAACACTTAAAGCACAATATCGGCTATATGGTGTTTATTAGTTTACTACAGGTAAAGTTAAAAAAATAATATGGAAGTTATTACAATGTGTTACAAGGTTCATTGCCATTAATGTAGCGTACAAATTAATTTAATATGACAACAGAGATCTCAGTCATAAACATGTCATAGAGAGTAAGAAAATGTCAGAAAGGTTGGAAAATGCACTGAATATTCACAAAATATGAACGTTCGCGGGTACTTCATTATTATTCGTTGATAGATGTTAAATTTTTCTAAATTTTCCCTAAAATAAGACAAATCATGGTGCTCCTCAACTCATCAGCCGCTCAGCTTCAGACGTGACCTAAAACCACCCCGATATCACGATATTTTGCGCATGCACGGTACTGGTACGGCTTTAGGTGACGTTTCTCAGCTCACAGTTAACATCTTGTCCATGGAAAGTCGCACAAACCCGAGAGAAATACACCACAGTAAATAAAATGTAAATAATTTAATGTTCCTTGGGTGGCCCGGTACCATTTGATCCACGGACCAGTACCGGTCCGTGGCCCAGGAGTTGAGGACCACTGATGTACAAAATCCTTCAGAGCGCGGGCAAGGGAAGCGATTTATATTTTTCAATGCCAAGTTCCAAGATGTAAATAAACGAATAAAACAAAGTCGCAGGTCGTAGGTTGTATATGCTTGCTCTATATAATAATGACACGGTATGGCAGTCACCATCTATTTCCCTTACGGAGGAATCGTGAAGAAAAGTAGTTTTTGTCTAAGCAAATGTTTTGCTTGTCTTTGCTACGATATGTTCTCGAAATATATGCAACTGTATTCGTTCATTATATGCAACAAGCTATTCGTCTAAGCAAGGCAAGGTTCCAATATGTTACCCCTATATACACCTTGGCGGATCGAGAAGATATTTTAGTGCTTTGTCATAGCGACAGCTGAGTTGCATCACTTAGGATATAATACCAACTAAGCAATAGCGTGTCAAAGAGGTGCATTGTACATCGACTGAAAATGGTGGAGGCAATTATTTCAAAAAGATACTTTGTAAGTTTAACATCGAAGATATTACTTCATACCAGACAGAAATCATTATATGTGAGTGAAAGGTATAAACACTGACCGGAAGTGGAAGATTGCTTATTTTGAGTCCATTCAAGTTGTGTTCCACTTGACTCGATCATGCAGGAACAGTGTTCAAATTTGAACAACTTAATTTTGACTGGATGTGGTGTGATCCGAAGACTCAAAGCACATAAATATCAGTTCCATCTGCCATGGTATTGATAGTGTTAAAAAAATCGGAATCTTGGTTAGCGAACATGCAAGCTTTTTTTTTTTCGTTTTTTACTCAGTATGACATAGCGAGACTGGAAAGATACCCTTTGCTGGCAGTGATTTTACACTCTTTAGACAAAAGTTTGCACACTGGTTACACCGAGTCAGCGCTAAATGATGGATTTTCCGGCTTTAATTGGTCGAAATTATGTACACAAAAATAGAGCTAGACATCGCAGAAAAGAAATTCTAAATTGGGATTGGTCTGAAGAGCACGAAATTAAGGCCTGCACTGGATGCCTTTCTACTTTTGTTTTGTTGTGTTCAGCAAAGACCTAAATAGCCGTGTTATAAATGTAATGAATGAATACACATAAATATCTGTGAGCATATATGCAAGTAAGCAAGATGAATACTATCTGTCCCCAAATAAAAGAAAATACTAGATAACGTCAAACTAATCTGCTGTTCGATTCTGTGAATTGAAAAGGAAACAGAAAACCCAGTTTATGGGCACGGGAATAATCAAACTTGTATGTGAAAACCCAAGAATCCGACCTAACTAAAATAAATGGTACCAATGAAAATCATAATGGAATCAGTCTCGAATGACATTACGCTAAGAAGAAGTTACTTTGTTTGGCATCATAAAAGCAGCGTTCGAATGAAGACCCATTTCCCATATTACCAGGAATGAACGGTATATAAATCCAGGTGGCTTCATTTTGTGTCGTCTCTCGAGCGGACAGCCAACTGTCATATATTGCTAAATACTAATTACAGATTCTGCTCGCAGCTCCAAAATGTGACATATGAAAAAGAGCAATAAAATTTAATTTGGCTATTCCATATTATTGTATATTATACATAATTGGCAACATGGGTTAGTGGCGACTTCGTCTTACTCTTACAACATTATTTACGCTGGAAAATAAATTTTACATTGTAATATTCCAAATAATTGTTGAGTAGTCTTTTGAAAGACTTTATAAAAATTCGTCCTAAAAAGAAGTTGGAATATGCGACCATCATGACTACCGAATGTGCTAAATAAATCAACAACAAAAAATCAAAGACATTCAAATCTTAAAAATGCCTTCGCGTACATTCCAGTGAATACATAAAAAAGCCATAAATTATACACGACAATGGTTACTATATGTGCAAGACTGACTGCACAATTGTTCATTTTGATGTTAACCAGTATTTTACTCTTCATTTCAACGTAGTATACATACATACATAACCTCTATCTGCGTGAGTTCGAGTCCAGACTCGGCTAACGTGGATAAATGAGAAAGCCTGTCAGTAGCTTCTCGTGGGTCGGTGGTTCTTCCCGGGGTTTTGCAGGGTTCTTTCTCCAACATTAATACTAGCCGCCATGTATAGCGTATCTTGTGCTAAAACATGGCCTTAAACCCTACGTACGTACGTACATACATACATACATACATACATACATACATACATACATACATACATACATACATACATACATACATACATACATACATACATACATACATACATACATACATACATACATACATACATAACGAGAAATATTAATAAAGATAAATTTTCGTGGGCTGGGCGTAAACAGGCAATTTCTTTGGTTACACTATTTACCCTAGTGCTGTTGAACAAAACTTTTTTACGAGCTTGTTTTGATTTCCTCGATATTCAGTACCACGCCCCTTCCCCCTCCACTCAAAATTAAATCCTTCACAATTGTTTCTTATCAAAGAATAATTACGATGCTATTTGTGCTAGGTGTTTATCATGGAATATAATTTATTATATACACTATAAAAGCTTCAGGACGTTAAGTTTAATTATAGAATCCTCAGTTCAAAGCTCGTCAATTTCTATCGATTTAGAGAACGTTATAATTGCCAAGTTGAGTTAGACATGTACTCAAGAGCACAGGGACCTTGGAAAGGTCTTCCTACAAAATGAATTTTCTGTGAAAATCCCTATCAAGAAAGAAAAACTGCCGCACGAGGGTTGAAACTTCATAATGAATATATTGACTTGATACCGGCTATCGCTCTCTATGTAGATTTGTATATACTGGTTCATATGGTACCCAGAGACTGTATTACACTATTCACCATGGAGATCGTCCCAATGTAGAAAATGATAAATGACCGCTCCGGCGGCCTAGTGGTTTAGAATGTCCGCCTCGGATGCGGGAGGTCGTGGGTTTTAACCCCGGCCGAATCATACTAAAGACTTTAAAAATGGTACTAACAGCAGCCTCGCTTGGCGCTCAGCATTAAGAGGCTAGTGTTAGGACTGGTCGGCCTGGTGTCAGGATATTGTGTCTGCGGCATGATGCCTCACTGCTAGACATCACTATAAACTGTCACACTGCAGACATCGCAGCGATACGGCTGAAAAATTGTTAAAGCTACGTTAAAAATCTAAATCACACACACACACACACACACACACACACACACACACACACATAACGTTAAAGTAATAAACTTGTCTCATGAATTACCCATATATAACTGTTTTGATTGGATGGACCTAAATAGAACACTTTGCACAGAATGGGAATACGGAAATGGTCTAATATATTTCCTTCCTGCAAATCCCAGAGGATATTTAGTGGTTAGAGCGTCTCCCTCAAATGTGGGAGGTCGCCTGTTTGAGCGCCAGCAGTCGTACTAAAGACGTATAAAATGGTACTAACAGCTGCCTAGCTTGGCGCTCAGCGTTAAGATGTTAGTTTCAGGACTGGTCGGCCTGGTGTCAAGATAATGTGACTGGGCGGGGGTATCATGTCACATGTCTGCGGCATGATGCCCAAGTGTTAGACATCGCTATAAACTGCCACACTGCAGACATCGTAGAGATATGACTGAAATTTTTTTTTTTTAAATTTTTAAAAATCTAAATCAAAGAAGTTGGCTTGCACTGTATTTTTTGTATTATATCTCACTATGCATTCTTATTGCTTAACCTTGTGAATGAACATATTGTTTTGCCAGCTTGTCCATTCTTTGACCACAGGCTTAGTTTAAATCAAAATTTTGCCAGAAAAGAATAGCATTTCCGCGATGCCAAAAAGTTGATCACTGTGATGTTGTTGTGTGGTTCGTGGATACATACCCTCAAACCTTGAAACGCAAACCTTAGATCCAAGTTCCAAAATTTGTGCACACTCTGAGCCTTTATCATAGCCACTTCCTGAAACACAACACTTCTGGTAGAAAAAGATGACTTTAGGTTTTAGTCTTTCTTGAACTATTCATTTCAATGAAATAGTCATATTCCAAGATGACTAGAGTGTTTCGGAAGGAGTTTCTGCTACGGGATCATTACGTGTTAATGATATGTGTATAAAGAAAATATTCTTTGAATGAATTTGATGACCTTGGTCTGTGAGGAAATGCGAATATGGTCAGCATATTGGAAACCGATTAGAAACTAATCAGAGTTGTTTCCTGTGATGAAAGGAAAGCAATTAAAATTTACTAAAGGTCTAAGAGAGGTGAAAGTACACTATATTTGTAACCTTTTGAGACCTCAGTTGAATGGCGTGTTGCATATAAAAATTGTTCAAGAATAATATCAAGTACTAAAAATACAAATGTTCATAAAAATCGGATGCCCCACATCAGTTCTCAAAACAAAGCAAACGCAAGACTGAACAAATGTGTAACATGTGATTGACGCGTGGTAAAATATGGCGCTGACATTTTCATGGTGGGGCATATATACTTAATCTAATCATGAGATTTTGCTGGAAACTAAGCTATCAGATCAGTGTTAGCATTTTAGGACTACAAAGGGTCCAATCTACAATAAAAAGATGAATGCATAAGCATTTATCTCTATCAGCCATAAGAGTTCGGCAGTAAATCCAGTATTCTGCATGCATGATAAGTGGGGTGTGTGTGTGTGTCAAAAATATACACGAAAAAGAAACCAAAATATCTGCAACTGTAGACAAAAGAAGTCTAAGACCACAACCTAGAGAAGTAGATAAATTGTTATAATGGCATAAACCTGGTCATAGAAACATGCACATCAAACTTTATTTGCGTACGTTACGATAATGAGCCGATGTTAACCCATCTAAAGGCATGCACTAATCCAGGGTGTCAATATACGCAAACGGCTCAGTACCAACTCATCCGCGATTTGTCACATACAAGGGACGCCACTTTCCATTGATAGGTTTTGATGTTACGAAGCTTGTTTGTGGATGTGGAGTTCTCATGCCCGGATGAATATAGAGCAAGCATATTTATGTAATATTTGAAGTCAGTAATTAAATGTTTCACTCAAAAGCAGATATATTCAGGGTAGGTATGACTGATTGATCTATACAGTATTAACACGGCGTAGCTATGGCTGCCCAATAATATTTAATAATAATGTAATTAGGCAGCCAATATGTACAGAATACTTCGAGTATGAGTAAGTTATCTTTCGGTAAGATCTTGAATGTTCACAGCCAGGCAAGTTTTTGAAGGCTCTCAGTGTGGAAATAGAATAAGAAAAAATATGAAATTTTATTTTAAGTGGTTTAGTAAACATTTCGTCAATTCGTATGTAGAGATTACAAGATGCACACCACAAAAGCAAAGCATTAGAACGAAAGCCGGTGGTTTGTTCTTCTCATTTGTCGATACAAATTAATAGGTGAATATATAGCGGGATTATGCAGTTTTAATGACAAATTATGCTCAAAAGTCCAAATGTGGAGCCTCTTTCTAAAACATTAGCATTTTGCTAAGGTATATATAGCACAAAGATGAAAAACGAATGAGTTGGTGAAAGATGACAATATCGAAAATATTGAAAAAAAAGGAGAAACTGTTCATTAAAATATATAGGCAATTTGTATCGTGTGGAAAACAGTTACTTCCTGTATAAAGAATCGTTGCAGAAGTGTTTGGCCAACTATTTAGAATCATGATCTGCAGAAGTGTATGCGTGTCAGCAAATCATTTTGACATTTTTTATGAACGGCATTGAAAATACAGGGTTCCTGCAGACTTAACAAAAACAAATTCCATGACTTTTCCAAAACTTTTCCAGGGCTATTTCATAAAACTCGAAGACCGCGCTATCTTGCATTGTCAAGTAAATGAACATATTAAATGACATCTTTCAATCTAAAATAATAAAGTTAACAACAAATATTTTGAATATGTACATTTTAAATTTACCTGGGCTAGCACACTTTGACTTTATGTAGTAATTCATGTCATAATCCAATGTTCAATGTAATTTGTATTCAAAAGAAAAAAAAGAAAACAATCCTATGTAGTCTTTGTATGTGTTCCTATTTACAATATTAACAAAACACACTACTTTCCAGTTGCTTTCTTTTATTTAGTGAACCACACAGGAAATCATGTGATACTTCCATTAGGGGAACTTACTCTTGTTATATGAATTGAAACCATTTATCGATAGCAATTTTATCATTTTATTTAATCGGTAATCAGTGCTCTATGAAATTTGAAGTAATCAATTTTTTAAACTCCATTGTCACAAATTCCATGACTTTTCCAAAACTTTGCAAGGTTTTGACAAATTCCATAACTTTTCAAGGCCCTTGAAACTTATTTTTTAAATTTCAAAACTTTTCCAGGATTCCACGACCTGCAGGAACCCTGAAAATATGAATGTTTACTTTATATGGTAGTGTCGTATTACCAAAAAAGGTATGAACATTATGTATATGGTGTGAGTTATTGAAATAGCTCCTTGAAAAAATCCTACACACACAAAATAACAGATTTGTTGCGTACTTTCCAGGGTCGGACATTTCTTGATCAGACCCCACTTGCTAGTCCATATCAACATATTCCAATTGTTTTTGTAAATACACTTTAAGTAAAGTTTAATTTGATGCAACTCGAGTATAATGAATTTGAAATGTCATTCTACCTCAACACAATAATGAGCACGATTGTCGCGATTAATACGCTTTTGTTGTAACGTTGACGCCTCTCGATAGACAATGTATTTCCATTCTCAAATGACCGACGAAAGAAACGAGTTTTAATAAAGACCTATTCTAGCCTTACTAACAGAAAATGGTTTCAATTGTTTAAGTAATAAGAGTAAATCACAACATCCGATGGAATGAGATATGCGAGATATTGAGTTTTGAAACGTAGTTTTATATAAAAGTGCAATCCTAGGGGGTTTTTTTTGTCCTTTGTATTCAAGATGTTTCCATCCCAGTTTTCTAAGTATAGTTTCAGCAGATACTTTTTAAAAACCAAATTGCAAAAGTCACGATTTAGACCGACATTGTGTATTTTGGGGAACTTCACTTTTCTCGAGTATTGTAGTTGCCCCAACCCACATCACCATATTAGAGAATAGAGCATATTAAAGACGCATGCGTGATTCAAAGTAATTCCAGCCAAGTTCAAATCTTTAATTGTATTAATTATTGAATATGCCTTCATTTATATTTCTTTGTGCCATGAGCCAACATTTGAGGAACAGGCTCAACGATGAGTGAAAGTCAAATTTTTGGATTGTATGGCTAAACATAATTAGTTCTTGATTGTAGGGTTTATCAAAATATCTTAGAACTTTTCAGGAATTCAATTCAATAATGGTTAAACGATACAAACCAGTTATTTGTCCATCATGAGATGTTTTCCAATTCGGAGGTGACATTACGACGTTAAGCAATTAAATACGTTTAAACAACAGACTTGCAGAATCTAGCCATTTTTTGTTGAGAAGAGATAAGGCCCATATACGCTGAAAGGGGTACCCTTCTTTAAACGGACAAAGGTTTGCTTCTTGCGTACAGTTAGGTAGCGTGGCTTGTCTGACAGATTGATTAAAAATGAACGAAGTAGATACGAGTTCATCATAACAAGTTCAAGCAATATATATATATATATATATATATATATATATATATATATATATATATATATATATATATATGTATAATGTGCCTAGGCTGGTAAAAAGTAAAAGAAAAAAAAAAGAGTAAATCCATCAAACTTTGTAAAATTTAACACAGTAAACTAATTTCCCTAGAAAACAAGGTAAAAATATGAAAAAGACTTTCGGTTTGTAAATCTAATCCAAACTTAATCCTAAAATGATTAATACATGTCCTAACATTTAACAGTTCTAAGTGAATCAAAGTTCAAGTCCCGATGAAGTTCCAAGATTGAAGGCAATGACATTTTCTATATCCTGTTTAGTGTTGTCGTGTCAACCTTTCCTTGTTGAATTTTATGAATCAAAAATAATAGTTAGGCTTTAGAATTCCGAATACTTTCCAATAAATGTCTTTGTAAAAGAATTTTGATGAAAATCACTTATGTAGGTTTTGCAGAGAAATTAATACCGAAAACTAGAAAAACTTGACTCAAACTAGTTATCAATTTACTACTAAATTGCTGTAAAACGTTAGTTATGCACAAAATATTTCATCGATCATAGTAGTGCATGAAGAGTCCTAAATCTATTCCTGGCAAACTGGAGCGTAAATTTCCCCTTCTGCCATTATAATTGGCGATAAATATGATGGCCCTAAACACCGATATTACGCGCTCGCATATATATATATATATATATATATATATATATATATATATATAACGAAATGTTGCAATTTTGGGAAACATTTTAACTTCGATCTTGGCATTCCTTTCAAGCATATAATCGTATTTTGCTCGATCTTTCGATTGAATTTTCAGACAATATTTAAAACGTTTCGTCAGTACTTGCATCTAACGTGGACTTCACCGATGTCCATAATGCCCCCTTCCCCGAAAACTAGATTCTTGTGCATTTTACAACACCGATGGAGATATGAATGAATCAATACACGAATCCAACAATAAGCGCCAACGTTTAACCTCGGTCAAGTTAAGAATTCTCCCGTGATTTACTATGACACCTCCCCAAACTCATCACGGATCTAAATATCAACACTACAATGTTTATAACGAGATGAACACAAGAAACATCGTCACTAATAGCACGGGACACAATAAAGTACAGAAATCAATATTGCCATGTTTTCCCACAAAAACTGAATTTATTTGAATCACTTACAAACATGGCGATGTATTTTCACAAATTATACACATCATTATGTACAATTAAATATTGTATTGCAGAGAAATGGGATGGACTTGAACAGATCACACTTGCTCCTCATACGTTTCTTGTATGTTATTTCTCTTTGAAGTCTTCATTAGTTCCAATTTAATTATATTGTTTTCAAGTAAACGTAAATAACAAGTGTTCATGCATCCAAAAACAAACCTGCTGAATGTTCGAATCCATGTAACCGAAGTCGCTGGCGGAGTGATGTTCCTAGAGTCCTCTTCTATGGTATAATTTTAATACAAAAATAGTATCCAAGACCTACCTTGTTACACAAATTCATAACCTACCTGTCTATGTTACAATCCATTGTTAAAAAAATATAGAAAAAAAAAATACTTATGCAACAGACCGTTTACCAATTACAAAGGGGATGCATATTATTACAAGAGTTACCTCTCTTTGTAAATATGTAAAACAAAATTTCAAACATTCAGAATGCAATTTTGCCATTTTTGAATAAAAATCTTCTGAATGTTGTTCAAAATAGTTTGTAATGGCTGCCCCAAGTTATGCCAAATGAAAGTAAACATATTAAATATAATTGTTTTATCACTCCAAATCAGTAGTTTTAAATGTGGGCAGTGGGATTACCAAAGGGGCACTAATGTTGAATCATGCTTTTTACAAACTAATGTAGGGGGCACTGACGATAACCAAAAGGGGGTGGGTGGCCCAAATAAGTTTAGAAACCACTGGTCTAAATGTGATGATGGAAACTGCCCTTCTTGAAGGGAAGTAACTTGTGATTAAAAAAAAATATGCATAACAACAATAGTTCTGCAATTGGCAAATTACCTATAAACTACAATGCAATTAAATAATAATGGGTGTTGTCTCATAAAATTATACAGTGTATACATGGCAGTAAAGATGAAAATCAGTATATAAATACTTTTAAATTACGTATGAACCACAATGGTGATGTACTCTGAGCACTCAAAATTCTAGCTGAATTAAGGTCCTTAGCTCTTAATATCCTAGATTCAAAACATGGTGAAATGGTCTCATACATTCAAATCTTAATAAAATATTTGAAAGCTCCTTTGTCAACCATTAAAGTTTTTCAATAACATAAAAAGATGAACATTTCTGAACAAGTGAAGAAACTAGCTTCAACAGGAATATTAAGATCTAAAAGGATTTATTCAATCTTCATTCATACGGGAAATTAGAAATTTAAGTGTGTATTCCACCGATGTGAAACATTTTTTTAAAAAAATTATATTCATTTGATTTTTAGGATCTTTCTTGAGAAATCATGATAAAACAATTTCAGGATGAAGGGACAGACTGATAAATAGTGGAGTGGACACTTACTGAACTTCTCTGGCTTCAGTTGTGAGAACACGAAAGGGATACTGTTATGTACTCACCCACAACTCTGGTCCAGTTGCAGACAGACCCGAGTGGCCATCACATAATGCAGTGGCAGATTTAAGCAACTTTTTTTTTTTAAAACTCCCAACAAACTCTATAGACTCAAACATGCCAGTGCATGGATCTGTGCAATTTGCAGTTGGACCTGGATTAAATTAAACATGTGCATGTAGCTGTCAATATCTGATTTGATGCAACTTAGGAATGATTAAAAGTTCCCACACAAATCCAATTTGTCCTCAGTACTTTTCCATGACAAATTTCCCATTTTTCCATGATTAAATTCTTGAATATTTATTAAGAAATCACCAGAATACTGGATTTGTACAAAGGTAACAACGATAGTATTAATCAAAACACGATAGGAATTATTATACCAAACTCCTCTTATATCCTTCCACTTTAACACCAAAAGAGCAACAACATAAATATTCAGTTTGGGCCATTTTCCATGAAATTTTTCCCCTTAATTTTAAACATGTACCAATGCAAGTAAGACATTTGAGGTCAAACTGCACCACACCTGTACAAGATGAAAAGTACTATTTGTACTTGCTGATCCTTTTAATCAAATCAGTAAGTTATTGGGCAAATTTATCAATGACCTTTTATCTCTCCCCCCTTTAAATCCATGTGGATAACTGCTTGTGGAATCTAATTGGTAACGCAACCTCTCTGAAGATCAGGAAATGCCCAACTACTTAAAACTCTGGACACAAACTTTATTCAAAAGTAACCAAGCATCAAGTTCGCTATTTAATAACAATGCAACAAGAATGATCCTAATACCTGAACCTCATATGGACTTCTTTGCCAATTTTGATAAAAGACTATTGTACATGTAAAGTTGCATCAAGCAATGAAACCTTCTGAGAACCTTGACTATACCCTTCCTGCCTAAATACCATATCTAATAAATCTTTCAAACACTTCTAACTAGTTTCATGAACTCGAAAAGCTTGCCATGCTCTTTTATCACACAGATAATGGAAACAGCTTATTATATCCTTGACAACTGTAAAAAAATGTAAAACACTTTTCAAACCATAATCTACAGCATTAGCAAAATTAAAACATTATTAAACATACAAAATCATGACAACTACAATCATTTTAATTTTTTATTTTTCCCTTTTTAAAAGGGCTTTTTCATCATTCTCTCTTCTTATAAAATAATCAACACCATAACTTTAACATATCTATGACTGGAATAGATGAGAAATGAATTCACCTCTACGGAACGTGTCCATCGGTACAATAACCCGACTGATGAAAACAAACCATCTATTATTTTAATTCTACCAACCATGAAATCCAAGCCTATTCAATTAAAAATGATGTGATGCAGTAGTCTTCTACAAAATATCAACCTTAAAAAAGACTGTCATACAACACAAATACACTGTCCTCATGACCTTCAATCAAAACTTGACCAGCTTTAATAGGTAGGTGTGCTCCTTTCTTTTTATTAAAAAAAAGTCAATCATATTAGTAAAGACATGCTTTGTTCTTTATATAGCAATTAACCACCAAAGAGGAATGAAGGGGATTTATAAAAATGACATACACATACGTGTTTTGTATATGAAGGTGTCTGCTAAGGCAGGTTCCACTGTTTAACCTTGGCTGGATATGCAACCATTTTGGTTTGAGCCCACACTTTTTATTCCCACCCACCCCAATGAAATAGTTTAACACTGAAGATATTCTATTGTGTGGATAGATGTATGGACCAGTCAGTCAAGCACAAATGCCAAAGTGTTTTCCAAGGTGGGCTGAATAAAAAAAACGAGATGTGAAAATGGTAGATGAAATATGGCCTAATTTTAAACCCAAGAAAGGTTTTCCTAACCAAGGCTGATGCAAAATGATCATTTTTCTCACATTCCTTAATAAAAAAATTAAAGTTGATGTCTAATGAATAATAATGCAACTTTAAAACTATTAAAACATCTATTGAAAATTTTTTTTAACTTGAGACTGCACACAAGATATTTGGTTTACACTGAAAAATTCAGTGTAAATAGTAAACGAGTTTCTACATATCAGTGTTCAAAGAACAGAGGTAAAGTCTGCTGATGAGATGACAAAATACAGCATCCAAATTGTGCATTAAATAGCTTGTACAAAGATAAATGTGAACAGGTAAAAATAAAGTCTGCTCTTTTATGCAAGATTAATGGAGATGACAAAAAATATTATGATACAGTCCTCAGCTCATCAATCAATGGATTTTTCTTTAGAACACTAACTTCAACAGCTTTTTTACTTTGGGACATAAGTGTTATGGTTCAAGTTTATCTTGACTGAAAAAAAAGCTCATCTTACAATGGAACTCAGTGTGCACTATGTGTGCAGTTGGTCATGTGATGAAAAGCACAATGCACACAATTAAAGACAGACATTCCGTATCATTGTCAGTATGCTGGAAAACATGATCATCCACATGTGAATCCTCCCACCAGTAACTGTGGGGTATAGAAAATTTGAAACCCCATGAGACTAATGTTATGAGAAAGAAAAGCCAGATTTCTTTTAACATGATTAAGTTGAGGAGATTGCTGGTCTCATGTATCGATGTTTGAATCAAGGTCATGTAAATATCAAACACAACACACTTGTAAATGCTTAATTACTACGGAGAAAAAAATGCATGGTAGCTGAATTTGACAGTGCTTCTAAGCATACTCCTTACTGAAGATCACTAAAACATGACTTCAAAAGTTTTACCACCTTCAACCTTTTTGCCCATTTATCCCATTCATTGATACATAGTATAAAATTGCTGCCAGATACAAATCAAAATTCTACATTTAGCTAATTTCAATTTGCATCAGTTTACTTAGCAATAAAAATATTTATCCATCCATCCATCCATTTATTCTAACACACAATCCACACTTCAACAGCTTCTTTTAGACCAATATGAGTCTTATAAAATGAATGATATTTTTGTGCTTTTTTTCTGTACAACTTGGTTTCCTTGCATTATTATCATAGAACCATCTTTTGTTGTGGACATTTAGATACGCCAATACATCAGATCAATCACAGGATGTACTACTGTAAGAGCTGTTACATTTAAACTAATGGAACCCAGGAAATGCTGGGTTGTTTGTTTTTTAATTTTAAAAAATCAAAATTAAATCTATGGGTGACTACTCCACACTGAAAGTGCCTTCCCAGTGTCCCAAGTACATTTTACACTGTAACAGCCCTAATTCATTTTTCCTTACAGTGATACATTTAGTTTAATATTTCGTGTACAAATATGAAGACATGTTCATTATATTTAATTATATACACATGCTGGTAAAATGATAGAATAATGGAGAGTTTGGGACTTCCAAGCACAGGGTGCTAGTTCATCCCACAATACTGGAGACCATAATCATTAACACTATGAAGTTGTTGTACATCTAATATAGGTTATACTGCTGGACTGAAAGCCATTGGTGAAAAAGCATACAATTGCTGCATCATTTGCTCCTAACACTGTCATGAATCCATCATAGCGTTTCATGATAAAAACAGAATCTCTTCCTGCAGACTTGGAAGAGTTATAAATTAGTTAATCCTTAAGCAACACCATGTGACACATCTTCAACAACAAAAAGTAAACATGCTAGCAAAGATGCTTAGTATAACAGTAGACAAAACAAGTTTTAAAATATCTACACAAAGAATGTTTAAAATGGCATAAACATTATTATTTGTTTCATAAAGTATCTAGAAATGCCTTTGAACAGATACAAATTTTCTTCAACTCAACAGACACCACTGTTAACCTGGATTTTTGTTACTGTCATTCTCAAGATGAATTTCCAATATAAAAATCAACCAATACCTACTCTGTACTCCATTTTACTTGCTTTCGTTTCCCAAAATTGTAAAAACAAATGTTAGCTGATCTCTGAGCAGTCTAATACAGAATCCCCTACATACACCACTAAAGGGATGGCAGTTTGAAGATGAAGACAAAATATACAGAATATAAAACAAAATCCTTCGACACGGTTGAAGAGGTAATGGAAATAAGTTGCACAGAGCACATTTTATTATGGGATGAAAAACTGTATTGGACTAAAATCACACTTTCATTAACTAGCAATTTCTCCTTCTTCTAAATCAGCAGCTTCTTGATTTTCTGTATTGTCTTTAATTTCATTTGAACTTGCAGTCTGTCTAAGACTTTCCAGTTTTGATGGATTTACACTGATATCTTCAAGGGTAGGTCCGTTGGACTGTGAAACTGAATCCTTGTCACCACCATTCTGATTAGGTGTGGGAATAATGTCTCCTGATTTATTTTCTTCTTGTAATGCAGGTTGCACCTCTTTTGAATGACCTGGATTAGATGCATCATTAGATTCTGTACCAACAACATCATTAGCAGTCTCGTCTGCTACATCATTTGGTACAATATCTGTATTATCGCTCCATCTACTAGGTCGTGATGACCGATCCCTGTCGGAATGTCTTGATTCCCTCTCTTTTTCCCTATCTCTCCTGTCACGATCCCTGTTTAAATCTCTATCTCTGCGGTCCCAATCACGATTTTCTCTATCAACATCCCAATCTCGACCTCTCCTGCCATGATCGAACCGGCGATCATGTCTACTGAAATCATCTCTATCCCGATCATACCGATCACGTCCTCTAAATCGTCCATCTCTATTATTATCTCTATCATCCCTTTCTTCAATTTCTCTATTCCATCTTGCCACTTCTCCCCACCCTCCATCATCTGCCTGATCCCAGTCATCTTCTTGATCCTCTTTTCGATCTCTTCTACGAGTTCTATCATCACCATCTCCAAAATGATCTTCTCCACCCTCCTCCTTTACCTCTTCATTCAATATCTCCAAATTTCCTATTGGTTTGGTTTCAATATCTAACAATGGTCTTGGTGGGCCTCGTGGTTCTGGAGGCCCTTGAGGGAAACGCTGAAATCCGGGAGGTCCTGGCATTCCAGGCCTATTACCCATAAATCTTGGACCCCCAGGCCCAAAAAACCTCCCTCTTGGGCCTCCTGGTCCCATAGGAGGCCCACCTGGAGGCATATTGAACCGTTCTGGAGGTCCTCCCAATCTAGGTGGAGGAAATGGTCCTCTTGGCCCTCCCATCATGGGAGGCATATTACCCATACCTTGTCCATCTGGGGGGCCAATTAGCCCCATAGGCCCCGGAAATGGACCCCGTGGTCTTGGCCCTCCTTGCATCATTGGAGGCCCTTGATTGTTACCCTGAGAACCTAGCTGGTTTCCCTGAGGCCCAAACATTCCAAATCCAGGTGCAGCTCCCATCTGAACTGGTGGTGGAGCTGTTACTGAATTGGCTGATGGATTGTCTTGGGTTTTGCCTTGCTCACTGTCTTCTTCCTCCTCCTCATCTGGCACTTCTCCTGGCCAAGCAGTTGGTGCCTGCCACCCACCAGTACTTGGCATATTTCCTGGGCTGTCTGTCTGTCGTGTCTGCGTATTTAAAGGAGGCCTCTGTGAAGAATTAAAACCAGGTGGTGGCATCCGAAAGCCTGGTGGTGGCATGCTGAATTGTGGAAAGCCTGGTTGTGGTGGGAAACCTGGTCGCATGATACCTGGTGGAGGCTGAGAGATCAAGGCTGAGGTACCAGACATTATATTTGCAATATTTTGAGACAGTGAGGATGCAGCAACACCAGTTAAAGCTGAACTTGTAACCAAGGAAGTTACAATCCCCTCTGGCTGAAAGAAGACATGAATAATTGCATTTACTAATGATGAGAAATCTTGAACAAGTATTTTTACATAACATAAAACATATAGAAACACATGCATTTCAAAAGGTTAAAATGTTTCATACATGAAATTATTAAGAGACTGAAACGATTTTCATTTATCTTAAATTCTTTGTATGTTTTGCTCACTCTGATCTTTAAAGGCTAAATAAATTATGTATGTATTAAATGAATATAAAGACAGATTGCAGCTATGTGTCTATGCCAAGCCTTGCAGCTACTTTGCAGCTTTAAATTTTTTGGGGGCAAACTGTAATTTACTTATGGTAAGGATAAAGTGAAAGACAATGAGTTGGAATGACAACTCTTTGGAAATCACCAAAGAGAATCAAGTAATAACAACCAAATAGGGCTCATGATCACTCGCATGACTGACGTCTGCCTATTGGCAAAAAGCAGCATCAGTTGCCCCCCAAAAATTGGGTTAGTAGTATGTTTTCAGTATAAATTGATTCTAATGCTGTTGATTATATTAGCAAAATAAACTCTTTGGCTCTTTCTCTACTTTTTATATTTTCACCTTATCGAAAGACCTTTATGCCAGGAAGTTTTCTGTCAAAAGTGGTCCAATCCAAAGCAATTATTTCTTTCCAGATAAAAGTCATAAGATGTTTCTATAAATCAACACAGTGACCATATTTGAAAGCTGATTATTGATATAAATCTTAAAGATTTGCAGGACATGAAACTGTCATACATGATCATGCTTTTTTCAGCATTTTGTTTCATCAAAATGGAAGCAATTTTCAAGTAACATTTGATAGATCAGAATCATTTGTATGAACTTAAAAGCTCCTTAACCCTGGAAGCTTTCAATCAAATTCAGTCATTTTTTGCTAAATGTTTTGAAGTTTATTTAAAGGTTGCCCACTTTTTGTAATTGTTGTTAGATCTGATGTCATCATCATCATTTACATAACCAGAAAGCAGTTTTTTAAAATATTTTTCTACCTAATAATGGTTACAATATATCTGATGGTGGACTAGCTTCACCGAATAAACATCAAGTACTTCATATTAAGATAAGGTCTGTCAAAATAAGATCAAATTCTATTTGTGGTTTTTAAGTTGTTTTTGTTTATTACATTTAGAAATGTCAGTCCATTCAAAGGGGAACAGATACCATTAGTATAAACCTGAAAAAAAAAACTCATTACAGAATGATTTCTTTCGAAACTGTTCAACTGTATGTTGAATGGATTTTAAAACAAAGTAGCTGACAGTATTTTGAATTTTCTTTTTACATGGCAAAATCAACATAATTTCTACAAAACTGAAAATACTCTAATTCCAGATGCTAAAAAGTCTGGTCAAATCTGTTATGGGGCATTGAAGTCGTTTTAAGGGTGTTATTATTTAGAGCATTTGATTTTTAATGCTGATTTGGCAGTTTTTCAGTCATATCATTATGTCTGCAGTGTGGCATTTTGCAGTGATGTCTAGCACTAGGGCATTATGTGACATTGTGTAACATCATATTCCACCCAGTCACACTATGCTGACACTCCACGCAGTCACACTATTCTGACACCAGGATGACCTGTCCTTAAAACTAACCTCTTAATGCTGAGTGCCAAGTGAGGCAGAAGCTAGTACCATTTTTTCTGTCTTTGGTACAACTCAGCCAGAATGGTGATAATGGGAGCTTTATAACTGCAAAATTCTGATATTAGAACAGGGTCCTGTTCCCAGGTCTTTTCCTGGATAAATTTAGTTTTTCTCAAGGTTCACTTATGACAATAACTTAATAGAAAAAAATTTGACTTTGGATATGGTTGTTTTTTTAAAAGAAAGATCTGTTTCTATTTTGAGACTCTCCTATGCCATCAGAATTAGATATATGACCTTGCAAAAACCACAAAATATTGCTAGAAACAAGTAATAACTAATGTAATTCATACAAATTTGCATGAAACTCATTTTAATTTAAAATGTTAACTTTTAACTTTTTGCTGCTTAACTGCTTATGTTCAAATCAAGGAACGTTTTTTGAAAAGATGTGTTTCAAATTTTGACATTTTATTTCAATCCACTTATGCAGGTCTTTGAAAATTATTTCTTGCATACATCCCAAAGACAAGTTGCATTAGATAAAAAAAACCCCTACATCAACAAAAATACTGAAGGAAAAAAAGCCAAGTGATTTTGTTTCTTCCTTTGTATGTCTACAGGTGATATTTACCAAGTTTCATGGCAATCCATTCAAGTATTGAGAATTTGAAGGGTATAAGACTAATTTGATCTAGATTAAATGGAAAAGCCCAACTCCAGAGATATTACTATTACAGAGATATTACTATTCATGGAACTATTCAACAACAAAGTGCTAAAATCATATTTTCCAAAATGGACACCATGCCATGAAGGGATTTAAATGCCTCTAAACCCAAAATTGAAGGTCTATGTGCACTTCTGAGATTGTGTCATACACTGTATTAAGCTAATAGACAAAAAAGGACAATAACTCTTAACAAAAATTGCAGGAGAAAATAAAAATTTGTTAATTTGTGCAACCTCATGCACGATTGCCTATTTTCATGGAAATACTAGGACTAACTGCAAGTGCAAGATGGAAGGAAGGACATAAGGATAACTATTTGTCTACCTCAATGTTGGGGTAAAAATCAACTCTGCCATTACCGACTTCACAATTGTAAGTAATACCTATGCCATGTAATTTAATACTGCAGGCAAGAGTAAAAAAAAAAAGGTAGAAAAGTCTTACTGGTCTTATTGTTGGAACCATGGGTCTCTGCATCGGAGGCACAATGCCAGCTGCACCGAGCATGGCTGGGGGAGCTCCAGGAAGGGGTGGAGGAGCACCAGGTGGTAGAGCGATTTGTTGTGGCATGTTCATGGCAGGCATTCCTCGGGTCATCTGCATCATTGTTCCTTGGGGTGGTACCAATCCTGGTGCCTGAGGGGGTGGCAATCCTGGAGGCATCAGACCTGATACAGCTGTGAATAAGCAAGATTATTCAAATTACTTTTTTAAGCAAGTAATATGGCAGGCTAGTATACCTAATTTTGAGAATGAATGACAGCACATTATACAATATTAAGGCAAAGCATGAATTCTGCAGTCCCTGTATTCTGCCGATTCTATGATCTGCCTTAAACATTATATACAATATGCAAACTGACAGGAAGGTGGATGAGGGGATAAAAAGAATGTGAACTACACATCTGGCACAGAATTCACACAATATTCCAAGTATAAACATAAGCATTTTGATCTTTCAACAAATCTGTTCTGGATAAGTCTAACATCAGCAAACTTTTATTATTACCTGGGCTTCCAGTGTGACAACAAGATCAGCCAATCTGATACAAAAATCACCTCATTAACAACATCCATGGACATTGCTTGTCATTAAATTGATTTATAATTCTAAGAATATAAACCAATTTTCAAGTCTGAAAAAACTGAATCAGAAATATGGTCTCCAGAGTGGTAACAAGGTCTGCCAAGCATGTGCAAGACCACCTCATTATTACATAGCTAATATTTTGATGATACAAACCTATAATCCAAATTTGATTTAAATAGAATAGAAAAATGGACGCAAAACTGCTAACAAACAGCTGTTCATAGGCAAACAATTGATATTGGGCCAATCCATTATGACCTGGCAAGCTAAAAATTAAAAGTTCCTTACCAGACATGGGTAGTGGAGGCATCTGTCCTGGCAGTGGTGGATTCTGTGGCTGCAGATTCATCTGAGGCACAGGTGGTTGCTGCTGCTGCTGAGATATTTCTGACCCTGTGCCATCCTGACTCTCCTCACCGACATTGTCAGGGTAGTCTTTCTTTGTTTTTGTGCCTGAAATATGGCAAAGGTATAAAGTTCTGTTGTAATGTTTTAACAGCACTTCACAAATGTTTTATATATATATATATATATATATATATATATATATATATATATATATATAATGCTGAGTTTCTCAAGGAAACAATGGAATCAGCAGACCTTGGGTTTATATCAAAATGTAATACTACTGAATTCAGAGTCTGACCATATATACTGTTCCTGACCAAAAACCAATCTGCATATAGCTTGACCTATATTTACCAGCACCTGTGCCATTAATTAATTTTTGGTCAAAACAACCACCTTAAATTTTATTTCTCACAAATTATATGCATTGTTACTCTTCTTACCCCATTTATCACCTAATTACAGCTGGATCAGTTTGTAGCTTTGTTGTGTCCATACCACTTTACACGTTGAGAAACTAAATTCTTTGATCAAGCATATCATGCTGATGTTGAAGTACCTTTATTCCTACTGGTCTCCACACATAACTCTTGTTAAAACTATCCATCACAATTCTGATGTTCAAGAATTTCATTAATTTAGAATGCAGAATCTAAATTAAACAATCCCAATAATCTGCATATCCAGTTTGGCCTTTTCCCATGGGTGGCAATTTAGTCTATATATGCTTCTGATCTACAACAGCTGTCCAGTTGAAAAGCTTAACAGCAAATGTTACTGACACCTAAAATAATGATGTGACAATCCTGAAGACAGGACCATATGTGGTACATCACATACACTTTAGTGATGATAGATACAGTTCTTGAGTTTTATCCCTGCATCCAAGATAACTAAAAATACAGAGCAGAAAAGAAATTGTAATGGAAAATTCAACATTTAACATCACAACAGTCCTTGAAGACAAGACTCCACCCCCATGTTATTTACAACATGCATGCAAATAATATATGTTTACTAAGACAAAGGTGCATCCATTATTCTCACACAACTCTATAGCAACAGAATGAAAAAGTTCAATGTAATACATAGATACTCACAATGAAGACAGAGTCCTTGCAATGTGTGGGCATTCTTGAATGCAAATGACTGAAGTATTGTAATGACAGGGAAAGCATGATGGAAAAAATAAATATTGAACCACGACCTTTTCTTCAAATGTGGCATACACTACTATGCCATACACCTTCTAGCAATTATTTCATCACTTAAATCTCAAACAGATTTAGAGAAATAATTTTTTTTTAATGAAAACCAAAGTACATAGTTGTGACCCTGATTCAGAAGAGAAACCTCAATTAGAAAACAATATGCCATCAGCTAAGGATATTAAAGTATAAGAAGTTTCATCACTTAATTTCAAACAGCTTTAAAATTGTAACATGGAAAGGTAAATGTGATGACACTGTGAAGCTAGGAACCCAATGTGGTAAGGCAATATATCTTCTTCCAGCCATGCCAACAAGTCCGTCTCAGACAGTTGATTTTTTTCCATAAGTTTGACCAGTTTTCAGTATGGTGTAAAAAAACCCCCTAAACTGCTAATGTAAAGCTTGAAAACATTATTAAAAGTTCAGTATTCAGTATTCGATACATGCAGTGAAAATAAACATTATGTTCAATTACAGAGATTGTAAAGTACACATAGACGTTATTGACCACTAGTACAGTTGCACAAACTCAAGTTCCAACCCCTACAGTTCAATGGCTTGTTGCTGTCTCTCAACGAGATGTATTCTTATCTTTTTCAATTGCACATGATGAAATCATATCTTCCGCTACGAGTCATACTCAAACTGGCATGTGATGCCCAAAAAAAATATAATTGTGTTCGTTCCATCTCTTATTCACAAAAATCTGAATAATCCTTTTTAATCTTCAGTGTTGATTATTAACACTTTTTAACAGGTTTATTTTCCCTTTTGTCTTAAACAATCATTGTTTGCTGGACGCCATTTTAAGACAAATTCTATAATCAACAGTTAGATCATGCAGACACTTCGCATGAACAAATAGTGGCAATTTAAAGAGTCTGAGGTGCCGCTGTATAGTTTGGTTCCCTGACGAATTTTACTAATTCTAATATGACACTCAGATACAAATCAAACAAAGATGAACAAATTTTCCGGATTTTTCGGCAATGATCATTTTTCCATAGTTTTGGCTTTTATGCCTTAAGTTCGTATTTTAAGGGTAATTTTCGTAAGACTTATGGCAAAATCGTAGGAGTGATAGGTCTGCTTCTTCCAGTGACATAGTTTAAGTATATACCAAGTTTCATCCCTCAAACTCAAAGAGTTTTAAAGTTACAGTATGGATGAAGTCGATGAAAAATAAACTTGTGTGTCATGAGTTTGACTCCTTGGCAACACACTTTATAGTGATGTTCTTTATAACCTGTCTTTAAAGACCATTCTAGGAGACCAGACTCACAAAATGTGATTTAATCTCTAGTATTGAGAATTACACCAAATGCGATGCCAGCTGCCTTGAAGAACCAAAGATTGTTAGCAGAAGGTGTCTTCCAAACAGGTTCCACTGTAAAAGTATATCAAGTGTGATTTGCTAACTTCAGATGGCTTCAAATTAAAGTAAATGGAAAATGAAAATTAAAGAATGTAAAACAATTAGCCATGACAATGATGTTGAAATAGGACCACCTTCTAGATATGCCATACAAAGTTGTAAAGCAGAAATGAGAGCGTGATGGACAGAAAGAAGCAAAGACACCATGTGCAATCAAATAGGTGAGAGACAAAAATACACTTCCAAATACCATACCTTTTAAATGTTCTGGAAGGGAGTCCTCATCAATAATCCCACCTTCCAGAAAGGGAGACAAATCTTCAGGTAAACTGTCCCAGGAAATGTATGTGGCTCCCAAATCCACCTCCCACAGATCCTTGAACTCAGATTCCTTGATTCCTATCCCTGGGGCATATGCAGTCTGCAGAAAGCAAATGTTTTATTAATTAATGTTTCCCCAAACCAATATTTACCTTAGGGTAACTTTCTATGCTACATCTGAATTCAGCCCTCCTGGGAAGACTGAAGATTAAATGGATGAAAGGAAACAATTCTCTCAGGCTAACTATCAATGCTACAAGTAATGATGCCAAAAGCACACAGCAACTAGCCCCATTAGCAATTTGAGAAAGAAAAGGAAAAAAAAAAATGAAGACAATTTTTCCTTCACGAAAAAATGGTTCTTGAATGATCATAACTTTGGAAAAACTTACATGTTCTATAAATACTGTCGAAATGAGCCTCTTAAATGTCATAAAATTGATGCAAATAAAAATCCACATTTTCCCGCCCAGTGTTTGCTATCTGCATACATGCCAACTAACTCCCAGATGGGTATAATTATAATTATTAATGTTATAAGTGGCAAAAAAGGGTAATTGGGTGCAAAATTATAATCTATTTATTACATTCCAGAATTATAGTAATATGAAAAAGTACATTTTTTAAAACTAATAAGCTAGTTCTGCAGCTGGCCAAACTTATTATCAAAATCCATATGGATTAGCACCTGAATACAAACACAAAAATATATTGAAAAATTGTTTATATTCAGCACTCACTTCAACTAGCCTACATGTATAACTTGTGCTGAATGATCATGAGGTAGCATTCTGCAATGATAGTCATCAGCAACTCAAGGGTATTGTATTATCTTCTTTTAAAGTTTGTAAAGCAGCGTCTATTTTCCCTATTCTCTGATCTGATACATTCTGAAGTTTGAAAAGAGCCATCTACTTAACATTTTCTGTCAAAACACATCCACAACTCACACAAACATTATTTAACACCTGCAGCCATTTTCTGTAATAGTATAGGCTGGTTTGCTAACTAGTTTATCAATAAAATTATATGTTAAGTTTAATTCAGGATCAACTAGGTATCATAATTATTTCTCTGATGAAGAACTTTATATAGATATGACTTTCCATTTTAGGAAGAGCAGCAAAAACAAGATTTCCAAGATGGCTGACATGGCAATCAACTGGATATCATATCAAGTCTTCTGGTGAAAACCAAAGATTGAGACTTTACAACTAGGAGAAGTAAAACAAGATATTTTAAAGATGGCCACTGTAGCTATGGTATTGGACACCACATCAATATCATTTTAATTCAAGACCAGCTAGACAATATACGGAACCCTTAGACACGTAGTACAGTGTCCCACCTAGACACACTATCCTGATACCAGGCCAACCAGTCCAAATACCAACTCTTATTGCTGAGCACCTAGTGAGGCAGCTTTAGGTACTATTTTTATAAGTCTTTGGTATGATTCAGCTGGGGTTTGATTTTGTAACCTCTGAAATGCATTGTTTGCTGCCAGTAAGCTTTCTTTTGAAGAAAAAAAAAATATAAACCTACCTTTAAAGAACTCCCATTGATTTTTACTCCTTTCAACCTATCCACAGCTTTGGCAGCCTCTTTTCGATTACGCATGCATACAAATGCACAACCACGAGGTGGAATCATCTGAAAATATAAATTTAAAATTTTTTTAAAAAAAATCGTACAATGATAGCAATTCTATGTAAACAAACAGAAATAAGATGGAAGGAAAATATTGATTTGTTTGGAAATTACATGAATAGACTCTTGCAGAAGTAGTTGTATTGGGGCTAGGAGGCATGTTTTAAAAAGACCACATCATACTGCAATAAAAACAGATCTGGATTACCCATGCAACCAACATCCATATAATTAATGCCATTAATTGAAGGACAATCTCTATTATACTACTATGCAATAATAAACTACAATGCATACAAAATATACAAGTGAAACCTGCACACAAAGAAAACTAACATTAGCACATAACTAAGTCTTTTGTGGATAGTGTCCTCCATACTGTGGTTCAATATAATTTTTTTAATTAAGTGAGTATGTTAATCTTTGACTTCAACAGATATCTTTCAGGGCTGTTCCAAATAAACATACATGGTATCCAGGAAAGGCAGATTTTTAAAAATATATGCCAGGGTACTCCGGGTACTCTGATTTTATGATGTTCATTTTAAATGATAAAAAAAAATTTAAATTGCATCTATGGGTGGGTACCCCACTTTAAAAGTGCCTTTCCTGGGTCCCCTGTATTTGTTAATAGAACAGCCCTTATTTTGAGGCATCTACAAAACCATTTTCAATGTGGACACTGATATAAAACCAAAGTTGTTGAACTACAAATGAATGATAAACTTACATTTATGCTCTCAACAGTTCCATACTTTTCCAATACTTCCTTCAGTTCTTCTTCTGTGGTAACTTTGGCAACATGACCTAACCATATGGTAGTTGAACACACTGAAATGGGAGAGCACAATTGGTCATGCCAGAAAACAGCATATGATCTGTGCTCCATGTTGTGACTACAATCACATCTGTAACTACAATTCTGAAATGATCAGTAATTGCCAACCAGTCACCCTCTATATGCCACATTTTATGTTAAAAACATCTGGCAAACATGTATCGGTGTTTAATGGCAGCTTTGGAAAAATAAATTGGATTGACAGTGCCAAGTGAAAACAACGTCAAGTAGTATCTTCATCAATTTATATCAAAGTACTTCTGCCAAATAGGATGAATGAAATTTAATACACTGCATAATTCCATTTTGATTGTAAGCACAAGTGCTTACATCAAAATTAGCATCTTTGCAAGTTATTAGTCTCACTTACAATCCGAGGTCTATTTTAGAATTTTATGAAAAATCCTCACTTCCGATTAAGCTTTTGAATGCAGATTCACACAATAAATATTGTAAGGGAGAGGTGAAATAAATGTAGAGCACACAGTTGGTAAACTGATTATTAATGTTGGGTGTGATTCAGTTTATTTCCTGGACTTAGTATCATTTTCTCAAGATAAGGAAGATAAGTCATTTATACAATCAGCATTGTCCTTCGGAATTCTCCCAGCTTTCAAGGACTTAACTGAAATTAATAATATCAGAAAATATTCACAGCCACTCCATTAAAGTATGTCAATTTGTTCAGTTAATCTGTCTAATCAGTATAGATTCCTTGACCTGTCTTTAAGGTAATGGACCCTGATCCTAGAGTTTATATATTTAATTTTTTTTGTTTTCAACTTTTTCTGCAATGGGAAGAACACTGTATAATCCCAAACTTGTGATTCTCATTGTTCCTTATAAAACATTTTTAGTCCACATCTTTTAGGGATTTTACATGCCAAAATATTTTAGTCAGATTTAGTCATATTCTGATGAAGAATATTTGCAACAAATCTAATTAAAGTTACATTTAGTTTTTTTTTATTATAACTTTTATGGGTCAACACATCACTGGAACAATCTGAAAGGTCTTTATACCAGCATGCTTTCAGCCAACTTTGGTCATATTTTGTTTGACATTTTTTAAGAAGCCATTTAAATGATTTTCTATATTAGTAAGGGGGGCAATAATCAGGAGTGGAATGGCATAAATTTGAAAGAACATGCATGGATGTTGTCCATCAAAATATATAGAGCAGTATGTGTGATGAATGAAGTTGCCTCAAAATTGTTTGCTCTGACGATAGATCTGGGCGATTATGGCCTACCAATGATAGCAAGATTTTTAAGATTGACAATATGATATTGCATCTCAGAATGGTACCATTTTCATTCAGGACCAACCAGACATCACAAAGTCTTAGACAAAACCCTAGGTCAATATGCCCATCCATCTAGCAGATAAGACCACTTTTACAATGATATTAGTTCAACAACATTTTTGGATGTCAGATTAGCAACGACCATATTGGATGTCAGATCAACATTTTTTTGTTGGACAAACCAGACTTTAGGATGAATATATAAAGTGTCCTGGCAATCCTACAAGTAGGTCAGGATATGAAATGAAAACAAACTTGCCTAAACAGACTGACAGACAACAAGCAATGCCACATGCTTTTCTACTGTATGACCAATGGAGTTTAAAAATTAATTTCATCTTGTAACGAGCACAGAACAAGTTCATTTCAATCCTGCCCCCGCAAGGTGTAAGGATAATTATTGCTATTATAAATGACAAAAAAAGGCATATCAGGTTCTGCAGCTGGTAGAAGTTCTTGTAACTAATGGCAAAATCAGTATAGATTAGAAACAGAACACAAAATATACATAATTATTTATATTCAGCACTCACTTTAACTAGTCTATATGTCCACTCTGGTGGCATAAGTGGTTAGAGTGTCCGCCTCAAATGCTAGAGGTTGCAGATTTGAACCCCAGTTGAGTCATGCCAAAAACATAAAACTGCTTCTAGCAGCCATCTTGCTTGGTGCTCAGCATTAAGAGGCTAGTGTTAGGGCTGGTTAGAATAGTGTCAGAATAATGTGACTCGGTAGGACAATGTTATATGTGTATAGCTTGATGCCCCAGCGCTAGACATCACTATAAACTGCCACACTGAAAACATTGTAAGGATACAAGTGAAACCTTGTTAAAGCTACATTTAAAAAGTCCATATCGCTGACACCAACATGCACACACAAACTAGTCTAAATGTGCTACTTTTACAGAATCATTGTGGAATTCTGCAATAAGCATGATCATGTGTACAGAGTGCTGTATTACATTACTCTTGTTCTTTTAAAGTTCAAAAAGAATCGCTAATTGGTCCTTTTTTTGGATCTGATATGTTTTAAAGTTTGAAAATAATCCATAGTTCTAACATTTTTCATCATATAACACCAACAATTCACACCAAATGGTTTAACATGTGGCGCCATTTTGTTTAAAAGTACATACTGGTCTGCGAACTAGTCAATAAAATAAATCTGCGAGGAAAAGTTCATATTTTTGAAGATCCCTATGTTTTCTTGGAAATGGGTCATATACATCTGCTATGTATAGCAGATAAGTGATGCACTCAGACAATATTCTTATGCAAAAGTCATCTTTTCAAGAATATTCTCAAATTTGAGTTGAATAAAAGAGATGATAATAAAATGACAAAACAACTTTTTACTGCTTAATTTTATTTTTAATGTACCAAAAAGTATTATCCAAATACAGAAAAACAAAATGTAATTTAGTGAAAGCATAATGATGGCATGTACGGGAATAAAACTGAAAGGAAAGCACAGCAGTCTTTATCAGATCTTTTTAAAAGACACAGAGAAAACATTTGTGCTCAAAGGCATTTTCCTATCATCTGATTAAAGTAATCAAGAAAAAGTCATACCTGTGAGATAACTTTCACGAAGAGGAGGAAGACAGTTCTTTTTCCTCTCTCTCTCTTTCTCCCTTTGTCTTTCTCTTTCCCGGTCTCTTGATCTACAGAAACAAGTATACAGGTTAGTATCATTCTGATCCATGGCTTGAAGCAAACATGAGGAAAAAAAAAAAAAAAAGAACTTTTGTGATACCAAGATCTTTGTCAGAGTGCATTTTTAAAAACATTTCTTTGGTAAACTAGCCAATTTCAGGAAATGATGAACCTGCTTTTCATTTCCAACATCAGTATCAAGCTGCCAATAAAATATGTCTGAAATCCACCCACCCACCTGCATATTCAGGGAATAACCAAGAGGAAACAATAGGGTTACTGTCATTCAGAGGTTATATCTCCAATAAGTGATGTTGCAGGTAGCTGAAAATTTACATCTGCCAGTCTCATCATTATCAACCTGCATATCAAATTTGGCTGAAGTCAACCAAGCAAATTCAGTTTTTGTCTTCAGTCTACCAATGTGCAAAAAAGTTCACAATAATGAAATCTAACCATGAACTTCAAAACAGCTGTAAAAGTAATGGGAAGACTAGAAAGTGTTAAAGTTTCCTTGTCCTATCTCAAAAGACATTATAACAAAAATACAAAAAACGGTTATTAAGAACAAAAAAGAAAGATGTGCCCATGACCCTGAATCCAGACTTAAACAAAGCTCATCATGGTATATCCCTGTACCCAAAATGGATTTTATAGAAAGCAATATACTGGGCCTGAAAATTCCTCTCTTTTGACTTACTGGACCCCAAACCGCCCAGGACCATTTAAGCTAAATACTTGTCCAACAGCGGAATCTCACGTGAATATTGACCACAGTGAATGCATTAACTTAAAATGAAAGGTGTGAAAAATAAAATAATGAAAATTAAAATTCAAACACATATTTTATTGCTTAATCAATCATATCAGTATTTTATGCACTGTAGCATTTTAAAATTGTCAAATTATATGATCACTTTCTATTGGTGGATCATCTTTGAATCTCGGTGCTGTAGTTGACTAAATCCATGTTCTCAAACAAATATGTCAAACACAAATAAAATAAAACAAAATTGACATTCAGAACTCTTTCAGTGAAATAGATGGGAAAGAAAAACCAATCAAGTCGATTTACATGCAGTCAGTAGCTAAACTAGTAACTATTCACTTGGAAGAGGCTTGGTTTAGTGCTTTATGGCAAAACAACACGAGTAGGTTACTTAGTGCCAAGTCTACTGTAGTAAAGAACCTTGCTTATGGAAAACCATAGATTCTGACCCAGGCTCATCAGATTGTATGATCTGAACCAGCACCTTTACAGTCTAGAGTCCTGCTTGCTATCCAATGAGCCACCTTGGCTCCAACAACCAAACTTTATTATATATGTATGTAGCATGATAAAGCTGAATTTAAAATCTCTTACCAAGTACTGAGTGCACTTGAAAACTGTTTATGTACAAAACAAGATATATTTCCAAAACATGAAGCACCTGGCCCATCTCATTTAATTTTTTCATAAATGAAGTGTTTAATGTACCTTGATCGTCTATGACGGTCTCGTGATTTCGATCTTCGACGCCTGTCACGTGACCTTGATCTGGATCTTTTTCTTCTTTTAGGTGACCTGGAAATGAACACGTCTTGTCTAAAAAAAAACTATTTAAAAAAGTATTCATTGTACTGCTGGTTTTCTTCTCAAATTATGTGTAAAATGAAAACAATGATTTATAAGGCACTTTAAAACAAGAGATCCACCCAGACCCAGAATTGCTTACTCGACATTTCTACAAGCCAAAATGCAATAAGCACTGGTCAAGTAATGTGGATCAATATCTTGTTTAGTGATAGAAGGATTTTAATATTTTCAAGTAATGGCAGCCGTATTTAAAGGAAGACTGCGTGAATTGTGCAATCTATAAAGACAGTATGCCAGGATGATTTCTGTGATTAAGGCAATAATGGCCTAACTGTATGGCAAAACTGAAAAGCCTTCATGCCAGAATTGTCAGATTGTACTGACCAGTTTTGAACAAGTTATTTTAAAGATTGTTTTAGGCATGGCTAATCGACATTTATACAGCCTTCTTTATATCATAGCTGTTATAAACTTTAAAGGTCTTAATCCTTGGAGGTGCCAAGTCTGGTTGAAATTGGTCCAGCAGTTTTGAGAAGAAAAACAATGGGTGCACCTGGAAGAGAAACCTGCATCAGGACTACAGATAATTTGAAATCAGACACAATTAACACATCACCATTGGTGTCAATACATAACATTGTTTTACTTTTCTTTTCCTTTCGCCCTATAGTTCATGCGCTCAGCTGCTCCAGCATACAACTGATGGAAGTAACATTTTTTAAAAATATGTGCTGACCTTCAAACTAAGCAAATCTCTACCCTCTCCCTTTCTTATCCTGTCAATGACTGCCATGTAACAGTACCTACATTAAGACAAAGCAAACCGGAAATCAAGTAACTGATGTTTTGTTTTTGGTTTTACTTTCTTTAAATTCACTTCATCTAAAATACCACGAACTATATACTTAAACTTGAAAATATTTAAATTAAACTAACCTTGACCTGGATCTTGACCTATCTTTTGACCTGTGTGACCGTCTATCTTTCTTTTCTCGCTCCCGGTCTCTTTCCATTCTCTCCATACGAAAATCTTCATCCTGTAAATCCATGTTAATGGATGGGGGTTCATGATGCTGCTGGTAAATGTCTATCCCGCCATGTTGCTGGTCAGGCTGGTATGGTGGCATAACAGGCTGAGGGGCACTCTGGTATGGCTGGGGAGGTGGAGGACCCTGCAGATACACAAGCATACAAAACCCTTTTTACAGCACATATGTCAGCTCTGCCCCCAGTACATTGATATGATTGCATTTCTTTAGCTAAATACAAGTGCATACTTAATCTATATTAAAAGTATGAAGAGAATGAGATGAAAATGGCATCGAAAGCAGAAGACTGATGTCTTATATTGCGTTCAGCTTATATAAAAAAGACGACAACTTTATAAAAAATTTTAGTTGCATAAAGATTTGTTAACATCATCCTTTCTTTACTGGATCCCTTTTCATCTTCATGGACAGCTGAATCATTCATTAGCATCATTTGTGCAAATCAGAAAGATCTTTGTGCCTGAATGCCAAGTTTAGTTGAAAATGATGTTTTTTAAAGAAAATTTATTAATAAGTTATTGATGAAATCCATAAATGCTCTACGGACTGAGTACCATTTTCTGTGATTTCTCAATATGCAAATCTTTAGATGATGTTCATAATATGTACTAAGTATCATCCATTAAATGTTTCTGCTACAGGCTTTTGAGGCATTGCTGGAAAAGCAAAAGGTACAGGGCAAAGTTGTTTGTCTACAAATCTCGCTATTTGTGTTGTAGACAAATAACATACATCTCTACATCTTCCACTACTTAGGTTTACAGTTTGTTTTTTCCCTCTTTCACTATTAGCAGTATTATTAGTGGCCTATGGCTGACAGCTAATGAAAATGATTCTTCTTCTAAGTTTTGGAAACAAACCAGAAATCACACAGGCACTGATAAATTTATAAAAATCAAATTGCCTTCAGATTCCTCCCACATCTCACCAGTGTCCATGCAAGTTTGAGTACCCACTTAATAAATGTGGACAAGTAAGAAAGCTTGTTCATAGCTCCCCAAAGATTGAATGTTCTTAAATGTGTTTTTCTCCAACAAATTATACTAACAGCCATATAAAGCCTATCATGTACTAACAAATGGTGTTAAACCCTATGAAAACCTATCTTATGAAAGAGATTATCAGTTACGAAAATCAAGGAAGTACCTACTCTTTAAATTTTTTACCCTGTGCTCAAGTTTGAAACCCTGGAGAAGAAGCAAATAATGCTGGACTTGTTGCATTCAAAAGATACTAAACAGACAATACCCAGCAAAAATTGCAAGGCAGTAATGTCATCATGCATATCTTCAAACATGAAGGTCTGGGCCTCTATGGTCTAAGTTTGGGATGATTTTTCCAATTTAAGGCACATCAACACAGATGTTCTCAGGATTTTATCATAAGTGGAATTTCCCTCCTGTCACAAAAATAAGGGTGGGAGAATGTAGAAAATTAGAGGGAAGAGGAAATGGCCATAGTTCAAAATTTACATAAGATTTCAACATCATTCTCAGTCACTTCCTGATCCACTCTGTAAGACCCCTACTGAAATAAAAATTTTATAAGATGTTGTCTCTGGTGGTATATTCATTATATCTGTTTTTTGTTTTTTGCTTAACCTGTTTCTCATCTGTGCATGAGTATTTTTCTATATTGCAAAATGCCTTTCACAGCTCATAGTTTTGGATAATTCTGCTCCAAAATAAGATTTTTCAAAAACACAAGTGCTGTCTTCAGTTTGATCTCTGCTGAATATCGTGCTCGGTTTACTATTCCAAAATATTGTAATAGGATTCAAGTCCTATAATATAGGATACAAGTTCAAACAGATATTTTGATCAAATATCTTTACTTTATGATTTCATTTTTTAGATTCTTGTTTATTTGATTTGTCTTTTTGCTAAAGTTATAATTCTGTAGCACATGATCCCACAGGGGAAATTGTGATGAGAAAAGAAACAAAAAGTGCACTTACCTTTTAAATGTTTTAATCTGGAAAGTTTTTCTGCCTTTCCTACATTTAATTTTGAAATACCACATAATCTGAGGTGATGACTGGCATGCTGTATGTTTTTGCATGTCCGGTTTGTACATTGGATTCATATTTAAAACTGTTTTGGAGGGGTTCAAAATCTCTTAGTGTTATCTCCATGAAAAATTTCCCAGCTCTAATAAAAATAAATTGCCTTTAATATTATATCAGCCAGTATTTGCAGAAGATGAACAACACTGGGAATTGGTCATTTTGCATTGTCTAGAAAGTCCATATTATAAATAAGAATTTATAAAACTTCTTGCTGCAAAGTTCAAACTTCAACAATGATTGCTACAGGGCCCAATGTGCCAAACAAATTTAGTTTAACAACCATTCATGTCAAGCTGAAGATACCTGATAGGTAAAGAGTTACAAAAAATGCACTGCAACAAGCCCACAATATTTCTACAATTTTTAAAAGGCACCTGAATAGTGAATGGTGAATTAAGTAGTGTGACTTGATATTAATTTGCAGGAGTTCTCATAAATCACTGCTTTCCAGGGCACAGATCTGTACAAATTCTGCATGACTTGCACACTCAGGGTGCATCTCTGCAAATAGGCTATTTGATGCAAAGTAAATCTGGAGTAAAGTGCCTTGACAAACATCACACCATGGGGTGGACAATGACTGGGTTATTTATTGGTAGAACCTACAGGTCTTGAATCCTGCACTGCTGTTCCATTGCCATTGTGGCTCTTGCATCAAACAATGGAGAATCAGCATTTTCAGTGAATGTCATAAATAATATGGTAATTTAAACTATCTGGATTAAGAAAATATTATCTAAGTACCTGTCCAATTTGTTGATCAAACTCTGCCTGTTGCTGCAGCAACTGCTGCTGACGCATCTGTTCCTGCACACTTAGCTCCGTCTTCAGCTGCTCAGTTTTTTGAAGGGTCTGTGACATCTGGTGGATCTGCTGCATTAGTGTGACATCATTCAGAATCGTCTGCACATTTCTACAAGAAACCAAAGCCCAAAATTCACAGAATATTCACCATAAATTTTTAATTTAAAAAACCCATTTTTTTATGTTAACAGTGCATCATTGTTCAAACATATATATATATATATATATATATATATATATATATATATATATATATAAAGAATACAAATCATATGGCGAATAACAACCCTCTCAAGCGTACTGGATCCACCAAGGGATCACGTTTGTCAGGGATTAATTAAAATAGATGCAATAAACTGACAACGAACAGTACGAAACTAGTAACTAACTAGCCTAAGCGCTTTCGACTCTTAATGAGTCTTTTTCAAAGGCAAATACAAAACATAGTTACGACAAACAAATAAACACAAAAACGTTGCGTTTGTAAACACACATGTGAAGATAGAAATGTAGAGGTTTACAAACGCAACGTTTTTGTGTTTATTTGTTTGTCGTAACTATGTTTTGTATTTGCCTTTGAAAAAGACTCATTAAGAGTCGAAAGCGCTTAGGCTAGTTAGTTACTAGTTTCGTACTGTTCGTTGTCAGTTTATTGCATCTATATATATATATATATATATACACTGAATCTATACAGTTTACATCCATGTTCAACTATTTTTATGGTTCACAAGACTTCGATGGTCGAAATTGAGAAAATGATGATCTAAAATACTAAATCTGGACTGGATCAAGTTTCCTTCCATTACTTGTCCTGCACCAATTTTACTCATCCTTCTCTGAAGATAAAAAAAGCCATGGCAACTCAAATGGTTGAGCACTGTACTTGTAATTCAAAGTTTGTTGATTCAATACCTTCCAATGCCTGCCTGAATTGGTGGCCTAGGTGTGGCCTTTTGTTGATTCAATACCTGCCAATGCCTGCCTGAATTGGTGGCCTATGTGTGGCCTTAGAAAAGGCATGCAAACTAAGTTCTCTACAATGATATAGCCAATGACAAGATAAAAATGATGTTAAAACAAATCAACTAACTTGTACATAATACTGAATCAGCTTTAAATTGACATATCCCATCAGGCAATCTTGAAAACTTTGCTCATACCATTCAAAAATACAAGATGAAGAACAAGGCTTATTTTGCTACAAGCAGCCAACCTTACAAGATATACATAGTAACATCTTTGAAGGTTTTAGCGTGTATGGAAATTCTGAAGACAAATTCTTATCATGGGTTAACATGCTGATTTTGTTTTTCTTCTCATTACCAGCTGCTAGTATAATAAACATTTCCAGTACTAATAAAATGTACTGATGTCCTGCTAAAAAAAAGAAAGTCTGCATATGATACACATAAGGTTTTCACAAGGTTTTACAAAAGTATGTATACTGATCAGGGACAATCATTTCATCAAAAAACACTTAGCTTCTAAATATTACTACTAAGTTTTAAGAAAAGGATGCATTCTTCTGTGCACACAGGAAGTCTGTTCTATAAAATTAAGCTTTAAATATGAAATGAAAAGTAACTGACAATGGAGTGTGTGATTTTGATTTTTTAATGTAGCTTTAACAATTTTTCAGTAATATTGCTATGATATCTGCAGTGTGCCAGTTTAGGTGGCGCTCTACAGTTTCATATTTAGCATAGGGTTAAAATTTTAAAGAAAAAGAGTTTCCCCTGGTTTCCTCACTAGTTATACTGGTGTTTTAAAAGAGACTTTGTATATCTTAGGTATTGTTCAAAGAACCTTTAATTCCCTTTATTTTGATGTATGATTGATGGGTGTAATATGGGTTAGAGAGTATACAGCTTGACCTTACTGCAGATGTGCACCTTTCAAAAAAGTGCTAGCTCTACTTGCTCATTTTCACTTCTTGAACTTCAGAGGTAAATTGTAAAAAAAAAGAGCCGATAACTTTTTTTTACATTTTTTTAATGCATTTGGTAATTCAGTCATTGCACTTTTAGAAGCTGGTATTATCTAGTTTGGCAAAATTCATTTTCCATATTTTAATAGCTGCCAAGAATAGTGTACTTTAGACATATTTTTGTTGATTTTTGGAGCACAAGGGAGCAGTCATTTTAGTTCGCAGTGTCCTAAGCTCATTTTAAATTTCCAAAAGTACAATATCCAAAGAAATTTCATCCACATTACCTGAAAGTAGTATATAGGTAAGCCAACATTCTCTCCACTGTGCATGTTTAAAATGCAAACAACTTCACCTTACATACATCACTCTCTCAAAAGTACATAATAACTGGTGAGCGCCACCATAAAGAGTATATAGAAATTATTATTGTATGATTTAGTTTTGATTGTATGGCTGAAATATTTAAGTTGCAAGCATCAAAACAGTCCTTTGTAATAATTGTCCTATATTTTCCCCCTCAGAACAGCATTTGTTAGAGTCAGTCTTAAACCGGTACAGCCCCCCCCCATCCTTATGATAAAAAGTGAATAATTTTAAAAATGTGCATTGCATTTTGTCAACATAGCAACCAGTGTTATGCTGATAGACAGGAACATGAAACTAACCATATTTATTCCTAAAATGTCAACAATAAATTTTACAGTTATAAAAGGGATATTACAGGTGAGGTTCATAAAGGTCAAAGGTCAAAGGGTAAAATATTAACTAATTTTTTGATATGGAAGAAAGCAGATTTGCTTTGTTATCATTTATTTTTTAATTTCATTGCAAATAAATGAAATGAAACATTTTCACTATGTATTTCTGTTATTTATTGCAACATTTTTCAATTTTAGTTGACTTTATTTCTATATTCTAAGACTTCTAATTTCCCCATAATGAAGGTCACTACTCACCCAAACATGCCTCATAGCAAAGTAGGTATGCTAGAGCAAAAATAAGCATAATTAGCTTATTTTCATGAATAAAATCATTGTTAATGTACCATTTTACCCAGAAGATCATACATAATAAAATGAAAATAAGAAAAATAATTGCATATATGTTTATATTTGTTTTTAAGGTGGCACTCTACAGTTTCATAGTTAGCATAGGGTTAAAAAAATTTTTAAAGAAAAAGAGTTTCCCCGGGTTTCCTCACTAGTTATACTGGTGTTTTAAAAGAGACTTTGTATATCTTAGGTATTGTTCAAAGAACCTTTAATTCCCTTTATTTTGATGTATGATTGATGGGTGTAATATGGGTTAGAGAGTATACGGCTTGACCTTACTGCAGATGTGCACCTTTCAAAAAAGTGCTAGCTCTACTTGCTCATTTTCACTTCTCGAACTTCAGAGGTAAATTGTAAAAAAAGAGCCGATAACTTTTTTTACATTTTTTTTATGTATTTGGTAATTCAGTCATTGCACTTTTAGAAGCTGGTATTATCTAGTTTGGCAAAATTCATTTTCCATATTTTAATAGCTGCCAAGAATAGTGTACTTTAGACAAACTTTGGTTGATTTTTGGAGCACAAGGGAGCAGTCATTTTAGTTCGCAGTGTCCTAAGCTCATTTTAAATTTCCAAAAGTACAATATCCAAAGAAATTTCATCCACATTACCTGAAAGTAGTATATAGGTAAGCCAACATTCTCTCCACTGTGCATGTTTAAAATGCAAACAACTTCACCTTACATACATCACTCTCTCAAAAGTACATAATAACTGGTGAGCGCCACCTTATAGTGATGTCTAGCACTGGGGTATCATGCTGCGGACATGTGGCATCATGTCCCACCCCATCACATTATCCCGACACAAGGCTGACCAGTCCTAACATTACCCTCTTAATGCGGAGCGCAAAGCACTGCAGCTGTTAGTACCATTTTGAAAGTCTTTGGTATGACTCTGCTTTGTCTTGAAATCCATGACTTCCTGCATCTGGGGCGGACGATCTAAAAACTAGGCCACCAGAGCAGTCTACTGAAAATGGAAATTGTTTGTTATGTATGTTACTTGCATATATGGACAAGTGAACAAAAAAAATTATTTGTTCTGCATTAAATTGGCATGTCAAAAATAATGTTACCCTGCTAATCCAGCTTGGGAAGAATCTTTTCTTCTTTCGTCTTCGTCATCACTTTCTCCATAGTCAAAATCCAACAATTTCTGAAGGGAAAAAAAGATAATCTAAGAATTTCTCACAATCTGACCAAGCATTTAACATATTACACAATCGAGCTGGACCTCAACAGAAGGTCCTACCACTGGTTATGGGCAATGAAATATGCTGAGATGCCAACCTCAAGGAAAACTAGAAGGGAAGAGGAGGGGGGGTGCAAGTGATCTGTGCATCCTTCTGAGAATCTTAAAAGCAAATCCTCTTGGTTGGTGTGTCTTCTCTGAGAGGCAAGGCAGACAAATTCTTTAAAAAGTCTTGCATATCTCTTGTAGTGTTGTTGGTCCTTCATATTTCTTAACAATATAAAAATTCAATTGCTTGTTCTGGAACATTTTCTCTGCCATGTTTGCCAGGTAGATTGTTTCCAACAAGACACTTGCCAGATGATCTCCACTTTAATGATTTATTAAGTCATTGTGCTGCATGAAAAAAATATTTGGAGGGCATTTCTTAACACATTCACAAAATCAACATGTTTAAGTTGGTACTCATTTTGTATGTACTGCATTCAGGAGCTAGCAGGTCATATGTAACACTTATACCAGTTCAGGAAATAGAACAAGCGATAACATGTTCTTGAAGCTTGAAAATTTATACTGATTAAAACATTTTAGCATCAAATTCTGAATATCTCTACTCAAACTGGTGATTTGACATCTCTGAATATGGGCATGCTAAATCAAGTTGACTGATATGCTGGGATGGTCAATAATGCTCTGAAATCTATAAATCATAATTTTGCCAACTAATTTCTAACAAGTCACAGGAGAACAAATACAAATATTTATATTTTGCAAAAAAGCATAATTAAATGCTTTCTGTATTTCAGCATTACAATTAAAATCAAAGTCATTCAATTTTGACTACAATTAAAAATCAATTCTTTCAGTAAATTATGTTTCTCTAAAAATACTTACCCAATAATATTTCTTTAGGAATATTAGCATGCTAATGTAATGGTGTATTTGATGGAGAAACAAGGTGTTTTTGACAATCTACAAAATGTGTTATATGAGATATTTTCATTTTTAACATTTTTGGCAAAAATATTTAGGCAATTTAATTTTTATTGCAAAGAATAATCTTGTAAAAATGTTTTATTCGTAGAATTCTTTAGGTTTTGTGCTCATATAAAGAGTTAAGAAATTGTACGTATTGTTCCCTATGATTATGGAACTTACCGTGTTGAATCCACCAGGTTCTGGTGGCTTAGCAGCCTCCGTCTTTGACAGGAGTTGGTTGGTGAGAGCTTGTATTTGGGCAAGAAGGTTGCTGTCAATCATGGGGGTGGACTGCTGGATGTTGGAAGGTTGGTTTTGCATCATCTGGGTCTGCTGAATCAACTGCTGTTGTAGGAGTTGAAGCTGCTGTAACTGTTGCTGCTGCTGACTTAAGGTTGTTGGACCCTGAACATACACATGAAAAACACTTAATTCTTTACCTATCCAAACTACATTGTAAACAACGTCATTGATGTCACTGAAAACTGGAGAAATGTGTGCTTGGTGTCATGGAAGAGATTAAATAATGAGCTATGCCCTTGACCTCGAAAACAAATATGGTAAATATAAACTTGTGGATATTAGTTACTTGAGACCGTTGCTTGTTAAAAGTTAAACATACTGTAAATTTACTTTCATATGTACATTACTGTCCTTAGGTTTTGAGGTTACCAACAATAAAATATTATTGGATTAGTTTTTTAACGACAAAATTTTGCACGAATGCATCTTTATGGCTTTTTCATTTGTCGTTTTTTTTCTTCATTTGGTTTTGACTCACAATGGTAACACAAACAACCAAACGATTTTATGTAACAAGGCAGCAAACCCTGTTAGCAAGACTTGCTCAGCTCCACCTCCAATGGCGACAATGTTAATGCAGTCTAGACATATAGAACACACACAGTATTTTAATCTCACAGGCACTGGTTCCTAATGGAAAAAAAAAATGGTGAGGGGGGCGACTTGCAGCACTCACTTGCCTTCTGAAAGTGAAAAAAAAAAAATGACAAACTATCTTTTTAATTTCAAGGTGAATGTAGCCATCACAATGAAACTGATTTGCAAGTCCACTGGGACAAAAAATTTTTTGCATGATTTAATGCAAAAATGAGAGATTCTCTCTCATTACTTTTGCATACATGTCTTTTCATCAAGGAGTAGACAGCATGATAGCTACTGTGGTTACCATATTGGATCTCAGATTGGGACAAGTTTAATACAAGACCAACTAGACACTGTAAGAAATCTTCCAGTGACAATTCCATGCTGATCTGACTGATAACAAGATTTAAAAGATAGCTGCCATGGTGGACATAAGATTTGCACCATTCTCATTTGGGACCAACCAAACATCAAAAGTCTTATAGTGATATCCCAGTCTGATTTTTCCATCCATTCAGGAGTTGCCGTGATAAGATTTTCAAGTTGGCTGCTGTGCTGGCTATGCTGGAAGACTAGGCAGCACCATTTTTATTTAGAACCTAAGAACTTATTTGATTTTTGGTGGAATGTGTGTCTAAAATTTTACAGCAATCTCCAAGTAGTACTGGATGGAAGGGACAACAAACTTGCACAATTGGTTGGTGGAATTACAAACAACAGGTCATCCCATTAGCTTTCCTTGTATATGACCAATAGGTAATAAAAATCATTACTCCCTTCCCTATAGGCAGGTTAAATGGAAAATCCCCAAACTTGAATAGGTTACCGATTCAGTCTGCCTAAGAAGCTGGTTGACAGTGTTAAGCATGTCACTCTGTGTGGCAAGTACATTATCAGCTGACACCTGGTCTGTTTCTATTTCCCCCACTTTAGCTTCAGCCATGTCATCTCCTGACAGTTGTCCAGATGCCTTCTGGCTTGATCCAATCACTTTATCTACAGCCAATTGCACTGAAAGATGAAGAATGCATTTTAGAAATATCAGACTAAATAATAACACAAACACATCATTTTCAAGTAAATTTTCTTTCATCAACTGCATTATATATTGACCGCTCTGGTGGTCTAGAGGTTAAAGCATCCACCTTAAATGTGGAAGGTTGTGGGTTCAATCCCCACTCGAGTCATACCAAAGACTTACAAAAATGGTACTAACAGCTCTCTCGCTTGATGCTCAGCATTAAGAGGTTAGTGTTAGGACTGGTTGGCCTGGTGTCAGGATAATGTGACTGGGTGGGACATCATGCTACATGTCTGTGGCATGATGCCCCAGTGATACACATAAATTGCCACACTGCAGACATCTCAGCGATATGACAGAAAAATTGTTAAAGCTATGTTAAAAATCATAATCACATCACATCAACTGCATTATAAATAGTTATCATCATACTATTGGAAAAAAACATTAGTTCATGTGATACTGTAATTGACTCTTGAACCTGCTTTCAAGATATGAACTTTCCACTTGTAAATAACAGATGTTTTTAATGAAAAACTTTCATACCATATATTCAAATAAGGTAATTGGTTGATGCAAGAGAATTTTAGAACTTTCTGGACCTAAATTATTATGCTGCAAAGGCCTGTACATGAGTGTAAATAAAAATTTTACACAACACAGAAAAATATTTTCACAGATATGTAAATTAATTTTTAAAAATAAAGTGGCAAACATCCATACATGCCAACTTCTGGCATGGAAAAAGCGTAATCCAAGTGGACAAAAGGAGTAATCTGAGCAGAAAAAGCTTAATCCACATAAAACTTAATAACATTCAATGTGCATATGTACAAAACACATGTATATTTTGGCATCAGGAAGCATTCGTTTCAACAAAGGACCAAAGTTGTATACCACCACTATTTTTAGTCAGTGTTCTATTAAGAGCTCGGTAAATAATGTCCCTGCATCTATAAAATTCGTTTCCACAATTTAGTTTTGCTGTAAAAAAAAAAGTCACCTTAGTATTGGAGTAGGTAAAACGATCTAATTCAAGGCGTTTTATACTATAACCAATATTAAAATCCTTTCCACACAGCCTGCAATGGGCATGAAGCTACCCTAGAATGGCAATGTATTGTGTTAATCATGTATTCATCTTAGTTTTTCCATCTTCTTTTCTTTCTAATCCATCTATGAAATCATATGGTTAACATTTCTGCTGTAACATGTATCGACTAGAATAATTAGGAAAATTTTAACATCAAATTTTTACAGAATGGTTCTGTACCTTACATTATTTTTAGCAAAGAATATGTGAGCAAAGATTAAAAATTAGAAAACCAGTCTGTTCTGTCCTAAGCAAGACAGCAGCTATAAATAGAGACAGGTCTTCTTGGAAATAGGGCAGCTGCTATAAATAGAACATAACACAGGAAGATCACCGCTAGTCTACAGACAAGTGTACTTTTATGTCATAGTTACACTGAAGCCATCTTTTTCTATAATACATTCTGTACGATTAGTGGGATGTTAATAAAAAGGAGAAAATAAATTATGATTATTTTTGGAGGAGGATATACCGGAAAAGTGTAATCCAAATACATTTACACGTAAGACGTAATTTAGTGAAAAAAGTGGAATGATTATGCCAAAAATGTAATGGTTGGCATGTATGAACATCTAACAAAACTAGCACATCCAACAAACCTTGAAAAGGGCACAATAAAACGTTGCTCTGATGGGGACCTGAGACACTATGTCAGAAGCACATTCTGCTGTATCAACAAGGCACTTGCAATTAAACCTAATTTATAAAATACAAAGGTTTTTTTTTTAAAAAAAACACTCGAAACAATTATACATTTGTGTAAGATTCAAATGCAGAAAAAATGTAAAAAGTGTAATAATGTCCAGATCCTTAGCACATTACTAATGCACCTACCAAATTTCATTTATCTGCCTCGAGTGGGGCTCCCCTTGTTTGTAACAATGAAGCTTTTGTATTCAAAATAATGGTCAGTCCACAAGGCTGAAGAATGTACACAGCAGAAATTTTTTAAATGGTTTGAAAATTTGATCAAGTCTTGGACAGATGGATACAAATATCCAACCATAAATTCATTTGTCTAAATTAACTGTTATTACACAAGCTTCTTAGGATGAACGGATGGATATCACCAAATGATGATCCCCAACTGCATCTCCTAAGGGCATAAAATAAGCTCATTTTGGCATCCACAATACTAAGAATAGACATGAAAAGCATGTATTGGAAATTGATCAATAAGCCTCCTGGGCAAAAGATTAAGCAATTATGCACATTAATTATGATCAGAATGTTTAATAGCTGAAAGTCAAATAAAATTATCCATTAAAATCTGAGTAAAGTCTATGTAGTTCTTGAAGGCTGAATGGATTTTTAAAACTCAGAACCTAATGTACCATAATGTATTGCATAAAACTATCTTTTTTTATTAAGACTCGTTTCTTTATGCAGGCCTGTTGATAGACACATTTCATTTATGTAAAATCAATGCCAGCAGGACATTTTGAAACATCTTTCTTATATTTACATACATGTAACTTTAAAATCACCTGCATATTTCATTTTCCACCCTCCTGTAAAATTTCACTGCAGTTCAGATAAACAATATTAACTAATGATCAAGTGCAATGAAATGATAGGCAGATGTAACGACTTGGAGCTGTTATTAAAATGGGGGGAGTTGACTTGCTACCAAAATGGATAGAAAATATTAATTTCAATTCATGCAATCTTTACAGCATATATTGTAGTGTCAAGAACTAGATAGACTTTTATTCAAAATCGAAGAATCAGTGATGGTGATTTTTATTTCATGGTTCTATTATCAATGCACAAAATATAACACAAGTGATTTATACTTGCTCATTCATTAACCCAGCTTTGTTCTGTAAAGTCTGTTAGATCTAAACATTCTGAACAGCACTGTTTTGTGTTTTGTGAAGTCTGCTAGAATTGTACACTTTGAACAGTATTATGTTATGTATATGTGATTAAAATGCTTTTGTGTAAGGTTTAAAATTTTTAATTCATTTTTGTTTCATTGCATTTAATTGCAATGAATATTTTTCTCAGATTCAGGATTCTATTTTTCTATAATTTTAGAACAAACTTTGTTTATTTAAAACGAAATAGTAATATGTGAGGGTTGGCGTTTAGTTCCCCTTACCTTGGCAACAAATCAACAGAAAGTTAAAATGATTGGTAAGCATCACAGACATACTTTCTCCACGTAATCAATGTTTGTTAAACAACCTATTTTTATGATTGGTTTTGAAGTCGTTCTGTACTGCAGACGTGACATAAAATAGCGCTATAAGAGACCACATGACCAAACTCTCGCAAGATTTGAAGTGATGCTTTTGAGATTAAACACACATTTTTAATATTGGTTTTGCCAGTCATTCAAATTCTTGAAGAAACTAGGTGATGATTTTAAATTTGTTGCCAGAATATTTAATTCTACGTCTGATTTTTTGTATTCAATAACAAGTTGACTTCCTCAAAAATTCTGAAAGATATTGAAGGAAATTAATTCTGGAATTATTCAGAAACTAATATTGTGATTCAAGTGAGGAATTATTGTTATTCATATACTGGACTACATCTGACATCATCGCCCTCATATTCATATGTCGTTGGGACTTGAACCTGGATTCTTATAGGACTATTTGGTATAGAACTTTTGTTTTTATTCTTAGAATCATACAAGTACTATTTACCAATTTTTACGTTGTTTTCTAGGGAAATAAATTGTTTTGTTAAAATTTACAAAGCTTGTTGGCTTTCACTCTTTTCTTTGTTACCGAGTACGAGCCCTTGTCACGTAACAATTATATCTTAATGAATGTCTTAAATCCAAATCAATCGATACAATTAAATAACAAAATCTGATCATGGAGACTTACTGGTCCAGGATCCATACAAGTGAGCAGTTTAACTGTTCTAAAAACCATAACAAGATTAGGAAATGGTTTGCAAGAAGGAACCAGAAATATAGGAATTTATTGAGTTGGTGGGATTAATATTTTTCATTACATGATACACAGGTTGACAAGTGTATCTGTATATTTTTGTTATATGTGAACTATAGAGCTATGGTACCAAAGAAATATACCATGGCACTGCACTGTAACACAATCTGATGGAAACAGCACAAACTTTAAACACTGTTCAAATCAAATTTACCATTTCCAACAAGATCTGGATTATTAGGGTCTGCAGCAAGATCTAGCAGTGGCTGTAAAATTTCACTTGGAAATACTCCATTCTTCTGCCAAAGGTTTAACACCCTCACTATCTTACTCTGAAATGCAAAATGAAACTGTATTATACAATATCAAATATACCAAGAAATTTGTGAGTGATATTTATCAGAATTAAAGACCTGGGCATTTTAAAAAATGTCTTATTAGAATTATGGACTCTAATTTGTATATAATTTAAACATTAATAAAGCTGCAACAGAACTTTTGCAAGCTCAAGGTAAATATTTAGCACTGATGACCTTATCTGATAGCAAATTGGCATAGTTAAAGGGTCTTTCTTACACCAGGTATGCTGTCTCCCAAGTTTGGCTAAAAAAATCTGGCTCTGTTTCTTGAAATAAAATTGAAAAGAGGAATTGCTGATTGATGCACTTTACATGGACAAATAACACAACAGATGCAGAACCATACTATCAGCTCACTTGGCCCCAAGACCAATGTGTTAGAGACCCAAGTACAGTACATTCTTGCATATAAGCCCGTTGGTGTATAAAATGACCACTCAAAATGGATAGGTAAACCTTTAAAAAGTGCATGACCTACTACCCTGAGCCAACCTACAAGTCCAGCCATATTTGAAAAGTCTTGTTACTGACTGGAAAAATGTAAAAGTGGCTGAAGGGTCTTGGAAAAATTTAAATTTGCAATATTACAACTCTTTTGGTTGGAAACTAGAAACACAACTGTTATTATGTGTTTGGAATAAGTTTTACCATACTGAACTCTTCAGATGTTACTGTTAGGTCTGAAAATTTTTGTTCTTAGGTATTGGAAAAGATTTGGAATCTTTTTTTTAACCCTTTTCCTCATAGAGTGTATTGCTTTTTAGCACTTCGATACGAATGTAGCAAAGCTACACAGTGCAGTCAGCTACGCATAGGCCTGTTAAGCAGCAAAGTGTATGTTACGCTTAACAGCAATATAGCCATTTTACGTTTTTGATGCACACATTATGTACGGAAAGATTAAAGAGTAAAATAAGGTTGTTATAGCTGTATAATTATTTTTTTAAAAAAAGAATTTTGTATCTACTTTAAAATCTTGAGAGAACTCGTTTAGTATCAAATCTGTGAAGCCGCGTAATTAATGGCAGCATCAAATTTCCATACTCAAAATTTACAAGTTCTTTGTCTGCATCTACATCACAAAATAATTTAAATTTATAAAAACTAAGGGCTTTCTACCTCAGTCTCAGAGACTTTCCCCAAGTTATTGAAGCTTTCATAGTTGTGATTTTACTGGTTCAAGTGAACGATATCAGATACCGCCATTTTGTCGAATGGAGAATACGACCCAGTTACGACATACTTACTTAAAATAGCAGATTGCAACCAGAGCATCAACAGTGACCACGTGATCTGATGTAACGGTCATTCTCACCAACTAATGTAGTATCTAACAGCCGTTTTTCCAAGAAGGTGGCGTTATGAAAACCCGCTCAAAATAGCTGTTGTTTACAGCGTTGCCAAAAGGCGCTTACCGTGACGTCAGGTAAATTGCTAATAGGCATTTATATTAGGTAAAGGGTTAATTTGTGGCAGGAACCCAGAGTACAGGAGGAACTGGGGTTTCAGGTTAGACATGTGATCTTGTCTCCAACAATCTTCATTAAGAATATAAAGGAGCAGTCAACAAGAAAAATTAAAGAGTTCAAGTTTAAACCTTGTCCCAGGGATAAGCAAACACCCTTTCTTTTTTAATGTTTTCCAAAATTATTCAGCTTATCCATGAGTGATTAATGATGAATAGTTGTATATATTTCAACTTGCTTTTTTTCAACCTTCCTGGCAAAAACCCTGAGAATGCACAATCTGTACAACAATATCAATTTTAAAGATGCATGCATGCACATGTACGATTTATGTTACAAGACTGTCAAAAGCAGGAACATAAAATCTTACTGTTGTTACTGCTAATGAAAAGGCTATACGGTTATAATAACTTTATGTACACACTGCATTTCTTACTTCTAAATAAAAAAGCAGTACGTTATTGGTTATTTAGTTCCATGCTGAGCAAAACATATATGCTTTTTTGGGGTTCTTAAAAAAAAAATTGTAGGTGCCAGTCCAATACCTTATCATCTGGTGGACATTTAAGAAGATTTTGAAAAGTTGAAGCAATATTTTTTGTAAATCTTGGGGCAAACACATCCTTTTCTGGCCCAAACTGATGTCTTGACTGTCGTACGATTGAATCTACAACATACAGCCCTGGAACTTTATACTCTGGCTTGCACTGAAAAAAAAAATAGAACCTTTAAGTGTCAAAGAAATGATGCAGCTGAAGAATTATAACTAGTTAGTTCCTTATTAGAAATGTTTTGAATTCAAATTTAAATTGTAATCAATATCTCAGAGGATATAAAAAATATATCAAGTTTTGCTAGTTTATAACATTTTAACAATCAAAATGATGACTGAATCAAACAAATTAATTTTAAGCCAGTGGACCACAGTTTTTCAATGAATTACATAATGTATTACATATATGGCAATCATCTGAGAGAACAAAACATTGTCTATTTAGCTTATCTACTAAGTAGGGCATTTCATATCAATCATCTATCAGGGGTCACAGGCCAAGTAGAAAAAAGTCGCCTGAGAATCATAAACTTTGCCTTCTGTTACTTTGTCCTCTGATTTTTCAGAGGTAAGAGGACTAGATTACAACTTTGAGATTCACCTTCGCTATAGCCAGTAAGTTCTGGCACTGCTGTAATCCAACACCAAATATTGATACCAATCAGCCACAAAGCAGGACGAAATTTCTGACTACATGAAATTACATGCAAGTTTTAATAGCTAACTGACCATTAACTCTTTTCCGAATAAAGATATCACTACTTAACCCAAAAATAACACATTTTTCAACTTGAAAAAAGGCTTAAAACTGTTAAAAGCATAACAAGAAATAGAGCACATCATTAAAATAAGATAATGCATCTCTCTCTCTCTCTCTCTCTCTCTCTCTCTCTCTCTCTCTCTCTCTAAATATATATATATATATATATATATATATATATATATATATATATATATATATATATATATATATATATATATATATATATATATATATATATATATCTTGTTTATTGTTGCAGTCTCACTTCTCCAGTTTAACTCCCAATTCTCCCTGTTTAGCTTCCACTTCTCCCTGTTCTGACCAAAAGAAGTAACTTCTCCCTAAAATTCTAAAATTTATGTCTAGCTTGACCCCTGATCTGATCTTTAAAAAATCAAATTAAGTCCATTAAAATTCTTTTCCTCAATAATATTTTACAGCTCCCATGATTTTTATTTCTCTGCTTCAGTGGGGTAAACAGTATGTAGAACATTAATAAAAACCTTCACCACCTTTCTATGAGAATGTGGTGATAATACAAAAATTCTTTGAAAATATTGACCTATTAAAATAAAGTAGTCCCCCTCTTATACGGCCACCCTCTCTGCACCGGAAAATTGGCCTTATAAGGCGGGTGGCCTTTCCAGAGGTGGAATAAATCTTTTGTGAGAAGTATATGTACATAGTAAGAAACTTCATTTTTCAAAGCATTCAATATCTTTGTGCAACCCTTTCATTACTAAGTAACTTTGTTGGCATAGAGTCCTCAACACTAAGTAACTTTGGACTTGTAAAGCAAAATGACTTGTGGACTTTGAAACAACATAACTTTGTCAATGTTAAAGATATCTGTTTGGATTAGGTGTCAAAAATCAAATTTTATGACTAATTCATTAAAATGTGCATATCTATTACAACTGTTAAAATGCAGGTACAAACAGGTAACACAACAGGTAAAATACAAGTAATTATTTTATTACCTCTTAGAAAACTTAGAAAGTTCTCAAAACGTGTTCAATTGACCTTAGATGTATTAGTGAATAATCACAGTAATAATACAAGTCTTTCTTTTATGGTGTCCATAATATATAAAATTCTGTAAAATGAACCAAAATGATCTCCAAGGTGAGATCTGTCCACACACCTATTATTGTCTCTGCCACGTTTGATCATTGCATTGAAGTTCGTTAAACGGACAATTTTTCCAAAAACTTCATCTGAATAGAATATTTGAAAATATTCCAAAGCTTTTCTGAAGCCATCTAACACTCGGGTGTGCCCAATTCTGTCAGAAAACTGAAACAAATCTCTTTGGTTTTCGGGCTTCTGCCAAACAAAACCATATGGTGCGTACAATTCATCTGGTTCAAAACCTTCAAAGTTTTCTTCATCGTAATCACTGTCACCCAGAAGTGCATTCCATTGTCTCTCCAGACATCTCTCATTTTCATCCAAATTTACCATGTCGAAATTATTCAAATCCTCCGATAACCTCCTCTGAAATTTGTTCAAACTCCACCATTTTGGATACAAATTTCAGTATTCAGAAAACACGTTAAAAGTTTGTATGTTGTTTGATATTTCTAATTGTATACAAGCAAAACTCACAAGATCATCCAAATATAACATCTACATTACAAGAAGGAAGTTATTAGAGGTATCCAGAAAGTTATTTAGTCGGGTACTATAACATTAACAAAGAACACTGCCCTAGACCGAGAGAACTCGTCCATAGTGTTTGCAAGCTTACTTCCCCTGGACCGAATTTTCGGTCTGTAGTGATGAAAGGGTTAAAAGCAACATTAAACATTAAACGGTTCTTGTGCTATAATAGTTGACTTATTTCAACTGAATATGCATTAATAATTCTTATTGTTGGCGTAAGCATGATAACCGAGTGGATGTTGTCATGCACATTGCAGAAACATTCAAAAAAGTCATTTAATTTCTTGGTACATACACAATTCTCTTTCCATTTGCTCCATTTTCCCACTGCTGCTAAATAACTTAGCGGTTACGTTGTTATTTATTCGAGTATTTTCAACATAAAATTGGTTTTTTTTTGAGTCTTTTCTAACTAAATTTGTTTCACCAGTCTCCCTCCCCACCTCACCCAATATCGTAGACTATAATAACTGACATTTTCTGAAATAATCATCTCCGTTTACATGATGACATGTTAATGTTTGGTAATGAGTTATTCCGAAGTTGCTAGCTGTATGCGATTTAATTATGCAGATGACACACTTGTTAATCGGACGAAATGCTTTCTTCGTAAGAAGCGACAAGTTGTGTTGTCATGTGATTTTTCGGTCTTTGTCTAGTACCCCGTTTCTATTTTTAGCCAATGCTGACCGTGTAATCTTGACATTACGCCTAGTTATAATCATCAATGTTGCAACTACAAGACAGATAATACAATTTTTTTCTGCATTTAAACAAGATGCAGTATATTTTGTAAAGGCAGCGATTGTCACGTGATTCATTAATCGCAGTCTGGTACCCTATTGTTTTTACATTTCTTGCTTCTTAAGTGCAAAAAAACAGCTTGGATATGTAGGCAGATTTGATCTGAATAGCACCTCGTGGCCATTAGGATTTATAAACTTGACAATTGTAGTGTATTAACCACTAATTATGGAAGCTCAACATCTTGCAAAGGAAAGCCATAAGGATATCAAACCATTATCCTGCAGACTTTTGTATTGTACATCAATACTGCCACTTCTCAGTTGTTACTACTATTAATAAGTGTAATCTTAACAATTATCAGTGGCTAAACCAGACATCTTATGATAACATGCAATAAGGATATACCATTTACATGTTTTTTATGATTACCTTTTTGTATGGATTAAAATTTGAGTCTTTCTCGGCTTTATGGAATAAATGTGGCTTCTTGTGAGGTGTAAATGATATAATATTAACCTTAGTGGTACATGTACACTTTTTTGAAGAAGGAAAACCTGACATTGGGAAACAAATCGGATTACTTAACACAATTAGGAAAAAAATTGTTCTGAATACATATTACAAAATAAAATGCGGCCGCTTGTGAGGGGTCAATTTTATACTTTTGCAAAAATATGCTGGCCACGTTAGCCGGGTGGCCTTTCGTGAGGGGTAATTTTGAACACAAATTCGTCGGTGCCTTCAGATTCTGGCCGTAAGGAGCGGGTGGCCGCTGGTGAGGAGGGGGCTGTTCAAGAGGGGGACTACTGTACTTTCACTCTTCCATTTAATAATGAACGGGCTCAAGGATATAAAAACTGCACAAAAATATTGATTTCATCCATCAATTCTTAATTATCCTTGTTTCAAACCATACACAAACTCTCAAAGTTAACTAAACAGTTTAATACTGCTTAGTTTCTTTCTGATTTTTGCAATAGTCTATTTCAGCAAAAATGTGTTGTCCGTGGCAAATAATTGCTGTCTAGTTTTAATATTTCTAAAACAAGCTGAACAATTAAAAAGGAGTAACTCTTGTATACAAGTACTCAAAGAAATTTAACTCCAATGTGTATATTAAAGATGGCGAACTAAATCGCATCTGTTGCTTGAAAAAAACAAGCCTCCCCAATGCAAATATGGCAAAAACATTACTACACAAATTCCCATCTGATTTGATTCACCATAGGCTAAGTGTTTGGGATATCCTGGTGACAGGTTACAAATTATAAACTATAAAATGAAAAGAAAACTCCCATCTGAAATGCCAAAAAGTTGACAGTGTTTGGAACCCCGGTGAGTGATTATAAAATATACATTGATAAATTGCAAGACTAAGTTTTGTGTAATGTTTATCTCCTTGATGCTGTTTTTAAAATTAGTAGCTGGTGTTACAAACAAAGGGAAGGATACAAGTATTACAAGTAGGACAGCTTTTGCTCTAATGTGTTCTGTTAAAACAAAACTCCAGATAAAATCTGTTGTACACCATAATTCTTGTGAGGTTTCATTTATCCATGCCTTGCAGTGGGGGTTACGAACTGTGGATAACAGTAAGAAAACCTCTATTGTCTCTCCACATACTCTTATGGAGTTCTGTTAGCATCAGAAAATATTTGCACACATTTTTACAGTTACACCAGTTGACACCTGATTTCTTTTGATGTCCAGTCAGAATAATGGATGACCAGCTGTAGAAATTGGTATTTGCTGCATAGAGAACATAGACTAATGTGGACCCAATATTGTTTATCTGGGTCATGCAAATTAATGCACGTACTGAATCTGTCAAAGCCAATTACAATCATCAATTCTCGTCTTTATTTTGTGGGTTTAACCCTTTCATCACGGCAAACCACATATGCGATCTAGGGGAAGTAGTCCGCCAACACTATGGACCGAGTTTTCGGTCTAGGGCAGTGTTCTTTGTTAACGTTATAGTACCCGACTAAATATCTTTCGGAATACCTCTAATAACTTCCATCTGGTAATGTAGATGTTATATTTGGATTATCTCGTGAGTTTAGCTTGTATACAACTTGAAATAACGAACAAAGTAGGAACTTTTAATGTGTTTTCCGAATGCTGAAATTTGTATCCAAAATGGCGGCTTTTGAAGGATTTTTTTAGAAGAGAGTTTTCAGAGGATTTAAATAATTTTGACCTGATAAATTTGTTTGACAATGAGGGAAGACGTATGGAGAGACAATGGAATGCACTTGTGGGTGACAGTGATGACGATGAAGATGACTTTGAAGGTTTTGAACCAGAGGAATTGTACGTTCCACGTGGTTTTTTTTTGGACGAAGCTTGAAAACCAAAGAGATTTGTTTCAGTTTTCTGACAGAGTTGGGCACACCCGAGAGTTACATGGCTCCAGGAAAGCTTCGGATTATTTTCAAATATTCTATTCTGATGAAGTTTTTGGAAAAATTGTCCGTTTAACGAACTTCAATGCGACAATCAAACGTGGCAGAAGCGATATAGGTCACTTAGGTGTGTGGACAGATCTCACCTTGGAGATCATTTTGGTTCATTTTATAGAATTTTATATATTATGGACACCATAAAAGAAAGACTTGTGTTGTTACTGTGATTATTCAATAGTACATCTAGGGTCAATTGAACAAGTTTTGAGAACTTTCTAAGAGTTCTAAGAGGTAATAAAATAATTGTATTTTACCTGTTGTTACCTGTTTGTACCTGCATTTTAACAGTTGTAATAGATATGCACATTTTATTGAATTAGTCATAAAGTTTGATTTTTAACCTTGATTTTGACACCTAATCCAGCCAGATATCTTTAACATTGGCAAAGTTATGTTGTTTCAAAGTCCACAAGTCATTTTGCTTTACATCTCCAAAGTTACTTAGTGTTGAGGACTCTATGCCTACATAGTCACTTAGTGATGAAAGGGTTAAGCATTTCTTGCAAATGGCACCAGCAGCACGCTGCTCTTTTGATGGACAAGATTTAACCAATTTCATGACAGGAGAGTCAGAAATTTCATGTGGCACACTGATTATGCATCTGCTAGGATAAATCATATGCTTTTCTTTTGAGTGGGCTGAAATTTTGTAATTTTTTGTATGTTTGTGCATTCTAACTATATTGTCACAATGTTTATTTCATGTAGCTGAAAGCATGGATTTTAATGGCATACCCTCAAAATAAATTACCTTGCAAGACATTCTGAGAGAAGGGAATTTGTTAACTTCTCAACTTCATTCCAGCCATTGATACATCTTACTGAATGATACTTGATGACTTGAGAGATCCACATGTAAACATTTTAATTGTATCTATGTAATCTGCTTTCAGCTACAAAGCTTGTCCAAGTTAACTTTGCAACTAAACTTTACAAGTAAACTGTCCAAACAATTTCTTTTTTTCCCTTTTCACTTCCTGGATCTTTAATCAAGCGATTAAGTACTTTTGCTGTCACAAAAGGCTATACCTCTGTCAGGTTTCAGTTGTCATCAATTGATTCAATGACAAGAAATCCTGGCTAATCTGGATGAATTAATTTTTGAGCCCAGGTCTCTCACTATTTCTTGATGTTTTGTCTAGATTTCTCATATTTGCATGTGAAGAAATCTGGCACCTCTGGTCCTACATGCTTCAGAGACCCTCAAGCAGACAGAATTTAATCTTTGGGCATTCCTTGTGTCAATGCTACACAGTGCAATATACTGTAATTTATTAGACATTTTAGCATAGCTTTAAAAAAATTTCATTCGTGTGTAATTTGATTTTTTAACGTAGCTTTTAACAATTTTTCGCTCATATCACTACAATGTCTGCAGTGTGACAGTTTATAGTAATGTCAAGCACTGGAGCATCATGCTGCAGACATGTAGCATCATGTCCCACCCAGTCACATTATCCTGACACCAGGTTGACCAGTCCTAACATTAACCTCTTAATGCGGAGCACCAAGCGAGGCAGCTATTAGTACCATTTTTTAAATTCTTTGGTATGATTTAGCTGGGGTTCCAACCCACGACATCCCGCATTTAAGGCGGATGCTCTAACCACCAAAGGTTTGTAATATACTCATGCAAAGAATAAATTTTACCACTTTCCTCATCAAACTGCAAAGAAGACATTTTAACTATACAAAATTAGTTTAACTGATGTATTTTCTCTGCACATGAAGTCTGGCATATGGGACTTTGCATCCCTTAAGTTAAGCTATACAAGTTAATGTATTGCTGTTATCAAGATTTTATTGGTTACATACCAGACAATCAAATAAACATCAAATTATACTGCTCTGTATCTTCACACTGATTCAGCAATAGTGGTGATTATCTACCAGTTTTCCCATCCATTGTGAAGTAAAGTGAGGAGATTAACTTTACCACTGCAACATATGGATAATGAACAAATTGCCTGTAGCATATTTAAGAAGAAATAACATCAAGATCAAAAATTATTTACCTTTTGGACAAACTTCTCCACACTCTGCACAACATGTTTGTAGAACTTTATGGCCTTTATGGCACACTTTGTCACATGAGCCATCTTGGCCCGAGAGATAGGTGGTTTGACATCATATAAGGATGACAGCTGAAAAATAAAGATGAAGCAACTCATAAAGGACATGTTATTTTAGAAAATTCACTTATTACATGTACCATTTCATTCATCCACAAATCTTAATCACTTGCCTAGATAAATGGCTAAAAACAGGCAAGGAACCCAAGTGCACAAATCTAACACCCACCAGTTACTTCAGCAAGTCGTTCCCCGCCACTCTTGCGGAGGTGAAATTGCCGTCTTGTCACCGCAAAGAACTCCATGATCAACCATTTTATTAACACATTCTATCCTGAGAAGCAATTCTAAATACACTGGTAAAACGGAGCATCACACAGCAGCAGCAGAAAAAATTGTGATGACCTTCACCATGTTTACCAAAAATGTTAAACATTGTTATTTATTTTTTAAAGTATATAAAACTATGTATCTCTGAAAAGGTAATAAAATTGGCAACACAGTGATACATGTTTTGTTAAAATTTACTAATGTACAAGCTCACAACTGTATTTTGAAATAGGGCTTGAAAAAAAAAACTTACTACAAACTTCAGTGAATCTTTTTTCGTGAAGATGAATGAAATGCTCCAAATAGTATGGGAATAAAATAAAGATGATTCTATTTCTAATATTTTGGTCCAAATTTGAAGTTTATAGCACTGTTAGTTCAAACGTTATAATAATTTTACCAAACGTGCACAACTAAATACTAGTTACAATTTGTTAAGTTCACAATCTAGAACATGTACTTCAGCCTGCAGTTTCTCGGAAAAAACGTGTCCTCAATTTTTTCCTAAAAATCGTTATACTGACTCGTTAAAATTTTTGTTCCAATTTTGAAGTCCACATCATCACTAGGTCAGTATTCTTCTGGGTGTTAAACAGTTGCCCCCTCAATCAATTTAAATCATGGCAGCAAAAAAAGAGGAAAAACACCCTGGACATAATCATATTTAAATCCTTAAATGTTAGCGTAATTGTCCAAATCACTGTCGAAAAGTGGATGTTGTCATGCACCATCTCTTTCATCAGCTTCATTTATATCTAACCATCAATTAAATCAATATTATCTTCAGAATCATCAAAATCTTCAACTTCAATGTCACTACTTTCGCTATCAATAAACATGTTCGATCGATTTTCAAATCAGCTGTTTAGTTTTCAAACTTTTTTTCTTCAAATTTTTCTGTGCATGTATGCTTTAACCATTTCCTGTTGTCTGTGAAGAAGTACATAAGTCTTTGTGATGTATAACACGTGTTTCTAGAGACGCTACATAAACACCTAGTGAAACTACGACTGAAAGTGTATTCCGGATACAATGGGCGTCTACAACCAGAGGTATAATCAGGATAGAATGGTTTAACCACACTACAACCTTCAATTTCTAGCACTCATCATTTGCACTCATTCAAACCACACTCACACTGGAACAAAGGTCAGACCATTTTTTCTGCCTCTACCGCCCTCCTTCTAGTGGAAGAAATATGCTGACTTAATCTCTTTTTGGAGCAGTTTCTGAATCCCTTGAAGTATAGAACTTTGTTAGGTGGCAACCTGATTCTTCTTGGAGATTTCATCTTTCACTTTGACTGTTTTGGAAACTCGTACTCATCATAACTCCTAAATCCACTCTCATTTTCAACCTCAGTCAGCTGACCCACCCATAAATATGGTCACATTTTAAACTAGATTCTTTATAGACTGATGATAATATTCTACAGTCCTTCCTGATGTCCCATGAATTTGCATCAGATCACCTCTGCATTATATGCCATCTTGACGTATCAATCCCTAACCCTCCATCTCTACTTGTTACTAGGAGAAACCTCCATATGATAAAAATAACCAAACTAATGAATGACATCCAAGCAAACCTAACAACTAGCTACCTCCTACAGCAGAACAACTTGATAACTGACTGCATTCATTGCGGACAAACATGCCCCAGCAACCAAGTGCAGAGTATCAATTCAAACGTGTTCTCCATGGTATAGCAGTGTTAGGGACCAGCTTTGCATTGCTAAAAAAATACCACAGTAAAGCTGTGAGGCTTTTACTTTCCACCAGACTAGCTTTTCATAAGCATATCTATAAAGCCACTAAGAAAAATGTCACAGAGTCCATGCACCGAAATCAGCCCACTACCGTATTAAAATCAAGGAAAGTTCCAGCTGCAAAAAGATATTTGAGATTACTAACAAGCTAATGTCAAGTAATGTCAAGGAACAAATGTACACCACTTCCAACTACCTTCTCTCCAGTCGATCATCTGCATCTTTCTGCAAATTTCTTCTGTGACAAAGTACAAAAGATCAGAGATAAGCATGACAACACAATTTCAATTGACTCATGGTCATCAAACATTTGCAATACAGAATTTCAGTGGTGACTGTTAACATTTGAACCAGTCTCAATGGATTTAGTTTGTACATTGTGATGAAGAGCGCGCCAAGTCATATGAACTTGATCCAATTTCAATGTCACTGCTGCTTGAGTGCTTAGATCCAATATTGCCTTCACTAACTCTCATCCAGGGAATTCCCATAATTTTACAAAAACTGCAATTGTAAAGCCTCTGCTGAAAAAACCAACACTCGACCATAATGATTTAACCCTTTCATCAATAAGTAACTTTGTAGGAATAGAGTCCTCAACACTAAGTAACTTTGGACTTGTAAAGCAAAATGACTTGTGGACTTTGAAACAACATAACTGCCAATGTTAAAGATATCTGGCTGGATTAGGTGTCAAAATCAAGGTTAAAAATCAAATTTTATGACTAATTCAATAAAAAATATGCATATCTATTACAACTGTTAAAATGCAGGTGCAAACAGGTAACACAACAGGTAAAATACAAGTAATTATTTTATTACCTCTTAGAAAACTTAGAAAGTTCTCAAAACGTGTTCAATTGACCTTAGATGTATTAGTGAATAATCACAGTAATAATACAAGTCTTTCTTTCATGGTGTCCATAATATATAAAATTCTATAAAATGAACCAAAATGATCTCCAAGGTGAAATCTGTCCACACACCTATTATTGTCTCTGCTACGTTTGATCATCACATTGAAGTTCGTTAGACGGACAATTTTGCCAAAAACTTCATCTGAATAGAATATTTGAAAATAATCTGAAGCTTTCCTGGAGCCATGTAACTCTCGGGTGTGCCCAACTCTGTCAGAAAACTGAAACAAATCGGCCAAAAAAAAACTCATGTGGAACGTACAATTCCTCTGGTTCAAAACCTTCAAAGTCATCTTCATCGTCATCATTGTCATCCACAAGTGCATTCCATTTTCTCTCCATATGTCTTCTCTCATTTTTATCCAAATTTACCAGGTCAAAATTATTTAAATCCTCTGAAAACTCTCTAAAATTCCCTCAAACGCCGCCATTTTGGATACAAATTTCAGCATTCGGAGAACACGTTAAAAGTTCCTACTTTGTTCGTTATTTCTAATTGTATACAAGCTAAACTCACGAGATCATCCAAATATAACATCTACATTACCAGATGGAAGTTTTTAGAGGTACCCCGAAAGATATTTAGTCGGGTACTATAATGTTAAAGAAGAACACTGCCCCAGATCGAAAAGTCGGTCCATAGTGTTGACGGGTGTAGTTCCCCTGGAACGGTTAAGCGGTCTGCCGTGATGAAAGGGTTAAAGAATTACTGCCCAGTTTCTAATCTCCCATTCATGTAAAAAAGTATCTAAGAAAAAGTTTTCATATTCCAACTTGTATCAGAATTCAAAGTCTTTTTATCAATATACATCTGCATATCGCCCTTGCCACTGTACTGAACTACTCTTCTGAAAGTAGATAATGACCTTCTCTCTGCCCTGGATAGCAGAAAGACCGGTCCTCACTCTCCTCAACTTCTCTGCAGCATTTGACACTATAGACCATGATATATTACTCAGTCTCCAGCATGTATTTGGCATTCACGATATGGCCTTACTATGGTTCAAGTCCTACTTGGTCAACAGGATACAAATTGTTTCCTCAAATGGAAAACACTCCAGCCCAGTTGATCTATGATGTGGTGTTCCACTGAAGTCAGTTTTTGGACCAGTCCTCTCCATTCCATACACTCAGACTCTCTCAAGTGTCTTAGATCATCATCCAGTGTCTCACCAATTGTATGGTGATGACACCCAAATACACAAATTTAGCCACTCAACTGAAGTTGAAGCTAGCATCCAAGGTGTAGAGAGGTGCATTTCTGATGTGGAATCATGGATGACATGTAACAAGCTGCAGCTAAATGGCGATAAAACTGAAGCCATTCTGATTACAACACAAAAACGTTCTCATCCACATCTTTTACTTCAGACAATAAATATCAGCAACACCAACAGTAAATTCACAGTACAAAACCTAGGTATTACTCTTGACTGTACTCTCTCATTGCAAGGCTGCATATCTTGAGCTGAGACGCATCAGCTCCATTTGCAAGTATCTTTCAGCTGATGCCATTAAAACACTCGTGTTCCTTAGTACTTTCAAGTCTGGACTATTGTAACTAAATTCTGTCTGGTTCATCTCAATATCTACTCCAGAAATGTCAAAAAGTTCAAAACACAGCAGTTCTGATCGTCTTAACAGTACTACTATCAGAACACGCCTCTCCCCTGCTCTGTACCCTACATTGGCTATCCATTTGATCCAGAATTAAACACAAAATTTGTTCTCTGTACTATGTTTCACTGCTGATGGACTCCAGTCCAACATACCTATCCGACCTCACCCATGTGTACACACCAGCAAGGTACTTATGCTCCTCTTCTGACACTTGTATTCTCATTATTCTTACTATGAAAATTAAATTGTTCTTTTGCACACCAGGGCCATGCAAAGTGGAATGAATTGCCCAAAGAGAGTGATCTCATTCAAGAATGCTCTTAAAACACCTATTTCAACTGCAAAAAACAGACTGTTTTCTAATTTCAACGTTTGTTTTAATTTTTGTAATCATCATGATTTATGGTTTTTTAAGTGATGACAATGTTGCATAGCGCTTAGAGCTTTTAAAGATTTGGCACGATACAAAGTCATTATTATTATAATAAATACATGTCAACATATTTATTAATTCATTTAATAGTCATAATTTTTCCAAAAACAAACTTTCATATTATATATTTTGCTACTTTATACATATACAATCTGTGCAATTAGTGAGATCTTAATAAAAATGAGAAAACAAATTATTAATTTTTTTACAAAGGGAATATACCGGAAAAGCATAATCCAAATACATTTATGCGTAAGGCATAATTTAGTGACAAAAGTGTAATGATTATGCCAAAAGCGTAATGGTTGGCATATATGGAGTATGGTGTTCACGTATGAAATTATTAATTTCCTATTTTTTAAAATAAAAATATATTACTGTTAAGAAAAGCAAGTTCACAAACGCAAGTCATTCTCTGCCCAAGTGAAATTGTAAGCCCTAGATCAACTAAAGGCAAATAACTGAGCTTGTCAGAGATCTAGAGATCAATGAGGGTGGAAATCAAAAGAAAAGCTCCATCAGCAGACCTGTTTACCCATAAATTTTCCTGTCAGTATTTTAAGCAATGCCTGTCAGTATTTTCAGACCGCAGTCAGTATTTTCAGCACACAAATAGTAGATACTATCAATATACTATAATTATCATTATGTAGTATTTCACGACATAATGACTATACAATATTGTGTAAATAACTCTTAGTTTGCAAAGACGCTGGTATTCAGTTAATTCTGTGTCTCAAGGCACAAATATGCAGAAATTGAACACCACTGACTTAAACATCCTGTTCATATTATAGTGATAAAAACCAAAAAAAATACAACATAACCAAATTTATTGTTGTTTACCTCCGTTACTTTCTCTAGAAATTCTGTTTTCTCAGCTTCACACGTATCCATAACATTTTAATTAAAGCCAATTCTCTATTTTACTTGGTTAAGGACGACTTGATATAAAACATTATGACATTGTTACCACCCATCCACTTAGAAAATAATAAGTTTATGTAGATAGGTGAAGGCAATCTTATTTATCTGATAAAATCTAGTATCATCTTTGTCAATATTTACTAGAATGGAAAAAAGGTTAATAAATTATTTTTCATTGCTTCCGTTAACTTGTCAGCTGTACTCAATGACAAATTCATATTTGCGATCAACTCACATAGAATCGCCTCAGCACGTGTTATTTGTTTTTGAAGTATGTTTTGATCACTGACTTCCTTTCCTTTCATCATTGACAAAATGTTTATATTTCCATTCACTAATGATTTCAATTTTGTATGATTTTCCGATTCCACATGCCGTGAACAGTCATTTCTTCCACCATGTGCACAGGAAAAGTCTAAGTTGCAAACTGTGCAATGCACAAAATGTTCTCCTTTTGACAATGGTTTAAGGCATAGCGACTGAGTAGAATAAACTGGTAGAAAATGCTGCTTTCTGTGTTAGACTTTCCATTTTCATCATCAGTTTCGTGCTGAAACTTTCTTGTCGGCGGCATTTTCCTTTGTTTAAACAACCGGATGTTGAGAATGTCAAAATAAGTAACGTGGCACAAAATGCGGACGCGGATGCGGACCGAAGAGACGATACAACGAAACGAAACGGAAAAAAAAACGGCTTAAAAAATTAATTTTAAAAAGTAATAAATAAATGCAACCTCAAATCGTATTTTCAGTTCAATGACCGTATGACCGTACGGATGGGCTTTATTCCGTACAAATACGGTCAAATACGGTCGGGTAAACAGGTCTGCATCAGAGGTCTCATTAGCATTTTAAAACTAGGAGTCCAGAACTCCTAATTTGGTAAAAATAGGAACCCCACCAGCAAAAGTTGCAGTCCAAACTAAGCCAGAAATCACCTAACACTATTTTTATACTTGGCTACGGTCACATCCGAACTATCAGTTATAGCTACCTTAGCACAGTTCTGAATCTCATTGAAATCTGCATCATTTTTCCGTTTAACTATAAAACACTTGTCTAAATTTGCAAACAGCATTTTGTCCAAGTCTCTTGATTTACAGTTCACTGGCAATATTTATACTGCAACAACCGGAAATGAAATCAATAACAGTGATTACGCCGGGCTTCGCCAATGTCTTAAATTGTAATTATGTTTTACATATTGGCGACAAAAATATACCTTCTGGCCATATTTTTGACTACAACATTTTTGGCTGATAAAAACGGTACAGTCTTGAGTTTGCTGATATCTGGCCTTGATACTTGAATGCTGTAATATAATCAAACTAGTCATGCAACTGACTAGCAACAATCGCCCACCTCTGAGGGCAGAAATGTGAAATGACTACAGTCGACAACATAAGAGCAATTTAAAAAAAAAAAAACATAAAAACTTTAGAAAGTTTTGCTGCAACTTAAATGAAAACTGATTACCTCTGAAGCATATATATACTAAGGAAATTTTTAAAAAATTGTGTCAATGTTCTACAACTCATTTGATGTTGCTGCAAATGGGTGTTTTGTCTGTCAAAGGGAGCCTTTAGCAGCGCCTTCAATAACACGTACACCTTCATCAAAGCAAGCCGGCGACCTTTGATCAAAGAAGTCAGCAACAAAACTAAAATAAAATGATTGCTTCAGTTTTCAAAGTGATTAGAAGATATTTATTTTGCTGCAAAAATTTCCTCCTTGCAACAAAAACATAGGAGTACGGAGGACTCCTGTGTCTTCAATTTTATGTGTCAAAAGTTTGAATTCAAATACAGGTAATTAAGCATTTCCGAGATCACTGTCCATGGTCTACCCTACAAGGGTTAAGTTTGCAAATGACGAAAGCCTAGATTCAGTCTTGTACCATACAGGCTTACTTAGAAGGAGTTCCCATTTCTGGTCCAATCTGAAAGGTCAAGCTGAGAAATTTGATGGTCGTATCAATGGAGATGATTACAAATTTAAGGCAAATAACAGCTGGCTGGACAGATTCAATAAAAGGCATGCTATCATCAAAGTTGTGTTGGAGAAAATTTGCTCAGCTGATAAAGGTGTCAATTCCTACACAACTGAGCTTAAAAAATTGCTGGTGGAAGGTTGCTACACAGCCAATCAAGTTTATAACTGCAATGGGACTGGTTTATTTTTTAAAATGTTACATGATCACACCTTTACAACAAAGACTGACAGTCACAAACAAAAAGGCTTTATGAAGAGGAAGGACCGTGTCACTCTCATGTTTTGCATTAACAATTCTGTCATCTACAAATATATTTTGGTTAAACAGCAAATTAACGAAGATTGTAATGAAACTAAGAGTGCTAAAGTTGCTAGAACTGATGGTTTGGATGGGGCAATACCAAAGTATAAGAGTGTCTGATGCCTGGTTTAGTGTTTGGAATAAGACATTTCCTTGGATTGACAAAATTCAGTTTCATTCTTACGGACAAACAAGAACTGTGTGTCTGTTTTATAAAGAATGTATAAATCAAACACATCAATATATCAAGATGTTGGGTAAAGGATATTTACAACAGCAAACTAACAAAATTGAAGAGTATCCTAAAACCTGTGACAAGCGTGTTTGTTCTGTGACAAGCGTGTTTGTTCAAGTTTAAGAAAATATCCTAAAACCTGTGACAAGCGTGTTTGTTCAAGTTTAAGAAAAATCGAATTATGTTTCCTCATGATATGAAAAAGAGATAATGGAATATGCTATATTGAGAACAAAGATCCTAAACGTGCAGCAGCAAATCAAAAGAAAAAAGTGAATATAGTATATGCTGCTTTATGATAAAATGAAAAACAGTTGACAGAATATGGTAATTTGTTTTTCTAATGTATTGGCAAAATATATTGATCCAAAATAGAATTAAAGCCAACTCAAATTTGGCTATGGTATGCTCATGTTTATAAGGTGAATTTTACAAAGGGAGGGATAGAAGGAGACTGTTCAATTCACAATGGTTTATGTTCTGCAAATTTTATATTCTGCAATCTATTCATATTAACTACATCAGTTCTTTTCCATTTATATATTCCAGTCTCAAAATACTTAATTGGCCCCAGTTTATTTCTTAAACCCATTCTTTTTTATTGCATACTGACAGTCATTTCCTTGTAGTTAATGTCATTCTCACATTTTATCACACAGACCAGGATGTGAATGTACTATATAATGCTTCTTATAGAAAAGAGCAAGCAGACAGGTAGACGAGTTAAACTGGAAATTTTTTTAGTCACTGGTGTATTAGCTTGAAATAATGCAATGACATTGGCCACTGCGACTTTATAAGACAAATTTTTCAAATAATTTTTCAAAATTATCTACCATTTTAAAAGGTATAAAATTTTCTTTATGGACATATTTGTTCACTGATTATTTTCAGATGCAACTCAGTTGAATATAAGGTAAGTAAAAATCATGCAAAAAATTGTTTTAGAAATTATCTACAATGCATCTTTTCTATCCATAATATTAATGTCACCTATATATAATATTATTGTCACCTATATATGAGTATGAAATGCAGAGCTCTAGTGAGAATGTATGTCAGAAAATGGCTACCAACTTAAACATAACTTTCAAAACTCTTTTACCCCAAATCTAGCTATGTCAAATGTATCTTGAAATATCATCAGTCTTAAAAAGGTCACACGAGAAGTATCCTCAATTGTAATATTTGTACAGTACATGTAATATGACTTAAATTTAAATTGTAAGCAAAGATATGAGTTCATATGATTGATACCAATGAACTTGAGCCTTTTCTTGGTTGCCAGGCAGCAACTGTTCTGCAAAATCTACTTTTGGTCAAAATATCGAGACTTTACTCACAACATCAAGTTCTGAAATATGGAACAAAGCCGTTCATTTATTTCATTATTTTTGTTCCAAAATAAATTCTAATGTTAAAATACCTAAGTTTCGTTGGATTTATCAAGGATCATTTTTATGAATGCACTAGAATTTCAAATTAGTATGGAACATCCTTTAGTTTTTGTTTTGTCAAAAACAGTCATTAATGGATAAGACAAAGCACCCATGCAAAAACAAACCTATAAATGCATTCATTGAAGGAATATTACTTGGCACCCATTTTGGTGCAGAGGGTAGGTGCTCCTGTTTGGTATATTGCATTTATTTTTTTTACAACTAAAGGCTGAGTATCATCTGAATTCCATTTCATATCAAAATAATGACAAGATAAAACTTTGCCTCGGTTCTGAATCACTTTTCCTCCATCCTCAGTATAACGGCGATTTTTTATGATTACCGATATTCTCAAATGACCAGTTAGCTTGAAAACCATAAATGTCTTCATCAATGTCAATATTGGAATAAACAAATACCACTTAATTATCATCCACTCAGATAATTTCAATGTAATCAAGTTCACCATCCCCAATGCCTAAAATACCCCCCTCCAAATTGTCAAGATTTTTATTGAAATGTTTATCCACATATCACTGCCATTGCTTGCCACACATTACTGTCCAAACACAATTCAGTATGAACTTTAATTTCTTAATAACCACCAATCATCTCTTCATTTCATTCAAGTGAAGATCACAATGTGTACTGCATAAAACTTCAACTTTCCTCATAAATCTGACCACTCCTAATGGTTGTGTTCTCATCAGGATGTGGAAGGTCCTGGGTTCGAACCCTGACTGGGCCATACTAATGTCCTCACGTGGCGCTCAGCATCAAGATGCTTGTGTTAGGACTGGTAAATCTAGTGTCAGGATAATGTGAATGAGAGGGACATGATGCTCCATGTCTGTAGCATGATGCCCCAGTACTAGGCATCACTGTAAACTGTCACAATGCAGATGTCATATTGATACAACTGAAAAATTATTTTTATTGTTTTAGGGTTCTTGGTCTTGTAGGGTTTAACACCAGTTTTCAGCACAAGATAGGGTATACATTGCGGCCAGTATAAATGGGAGAAAACCCAGGAAAGAACCAATGACCCATGAGAAGCTACTGGCATGCTTTTTCACATACCCACAGTGGCTGAACCCGGGATTTGAACCCATGCAGACAGGTGAGATGGAAGTGATCTTTAACAATGAGCACTTTAAACCACTTAGCCACTCAGAGCCCCCTGAAAAAAGTTATGTTAAAAATCCATAACACAAACACATACAATTGCTGACATATTCATTAAAATCAACATCAAAACAAGAGAAAAGAAGATGAGCCTGTGATTAATTAATATGAGCCAGCTTCATTTAAAAATAGAAGCCACATTTTTTTATTTCCTTCACAAGATCATTAACTGGTGACCACTGATGACATTAATTGCCATTTAGTTTCATACTTAAGAGGATCTTAAAACTTTTCAGGTCCAGATTTCCTGCTGAATCACTTCAATTTGCAAAGAATGGACAATGTCTTCTCTGCATAATTAAAATGTGGCAATGACAACACAACACATTAAGCCTAGAAGAAATTTCAAACTTTTTTCTGCATCTGGATATTTTCTATCAACTTTCTAAGTTCATGTTCAGGAGAAAGTTTCTGAATCTGACACAAATGTATTTATGAGTTTCATATATATTAGCTGGTGTTTTCTAATCATTAGAAGCTGTTTTAGCATTTGAACAAACAAAAACATTAATTGCCCTTAACTATTCCTCTAGAAACACCTTAACAAAGCAATAATAATAATAAATTAATAATAATAATAATGATGATGATGTGCACTTAGTACATTGTCTAATTTCTAAAACCTCTAAGCACTTTACAATATTAGAATACATAAAAACATATACAATGACAAGATTACAAAAAACATCAAAAACAATAATATGCTGACAATAATTAAGGAAACACTATCAAGTCTTATGGTCTGTTTTCTTGTCAAAAGATACAAGTTTTAAAAGCAGTCTTTAATGAGATCACTGTGTTGTTGTGAATAAGCTCTATGATCATAGATAGGCCCTGGTATGCAAAAGCTGGAAGAGGAACATGTTTCTAGATCAGATTTACACATGGGTGAGGTGAGATAGGCATACTAGAACAGAGCCAGTCAACAAAATGTAGCAAGCCGAGTAAGCTGATTTTGTCTGATTCTGGATCAAATGGGCAGCAAGTGAAGTTTACAGAATAGGGATGTGTGCTCAGTTCTTCATACTTGATCCATGCAGCTATGTTGACTTTTTGAAGTTTCTGTAGTAGACACATTCAAGATAGAAATGAATTACAATATTTCAGTCTTGAAAAATACTACAGAAGTGTTTTAGTGGCATCTAACAAAATAAAACTGCAAATGCAGCTGATGCATCTCAGATATACAGCTTTGCATATGTTCATTATATGCTGGTGTAATGAGAGCATAGTGTAGAGAGTGACACCTAGGGTTCATAATGACAGTACATTTAATGTTGGTATTGATGTAACTTAATGTTTGATGCAAATTATGTGAATAAGGACGTCTTTGTGATCAGGATGGTTTCAGCTGCTGCAGCTTATTACATGTCATTCATTACACCTTGGACAGTTGCCATAAATTAACTAACTGATACATTTGCCAAATGTAGATCAATGACAACTGAGTCACCAAGTGTAATGAATAAAAAGCATGATGCTGAAAACAAAACCTAATGGAACATGAGTGCATCAACTTGGCTAAAATGTTTTCAATTTAGGAATCGTGTCATTCAGACTGCTTTGGACTTTAAACCATTGTAAGGTTACTTCATTATCACCAAGAGATGGTTAAGTAATATATCATGGTCTCTTGTGTCAAATGCAGCAGTCAAGGTGAGAAAAGTGACAACCAATCTTTCCATAATCCTAAGCTGAGAGGTCAGTAACTATTCTCAAAAAATTTATTAAATTCTCATCAATGTCCCATCGAGGTTGATTACATGCCAACTTTAAACTTTGTTCAATTACTAACTGGCTCCAACGCACACAATTATTCCGAATACCTTCTTTAGAACCTGACATGGTATTTGTACCAGGGGCAGGGTGAACAATTAAAAAAAATAAACTATGATAAAACGAATCGGAATCTTAGTTATCCAAACACTATGTATATTCCACCTATGGTAAATCTGGACAAAGACGGGACACGATTAGTCACAGCTGATAGTTGTTTAAATTAAGTATAATTGCTACTGACCCAGCATTTCAGGGGGGGGGGGCAAAAAACACCCGGCATGCTGCGTCCTCACTATACAAAAAAATCACTATAAATGATCTGTAATGTACATTCTTTGGCAGATACAACGCTATACTTACTTCATTGTTGAAAGCACGAACTGCCTCCATAACTGATATTTGTTGAATATCACGCGTCTTTGTTGTATATTATCAAACTATAGTTTAGAAAATAAACATTTTCTTCTAAACCACAATGGCGTGGTGTTCAAAATGGCGGAAGATGTATATCCCATAATGTTCTAGCATATTTTGTGTTACTCTTTTTCATTGGTCAATTGCCATTGTAATCCCCAATCGTTTTACACTTAATAAAAATAGCTCCAAATGGGAAAGAGTTGAATAACATGCAATCGATAAGTTAAACGTTCTTGGACATATGTAGTAACTATTTTAGTTTAATAGGCATACAAATGGTGCATAATTGGAAAAGCAGCAAGAAATATAACATAAAATCATTAAAAATACATTTATTATATGCTTTAGAACTGAAGATGATAAATGTGGCATTGAAAAAATAAGAAAGGCACTTTCTTCAATAATCAGCGCAAACCAGTAAGTTCATTATAAATGTAATATGCTGTGGCAGTGCAGACTGAAGTAAATTGTCGTTTGAAACCTGGGAGGAAAAATGTGATTTTAAAAAAATTACCAGAAACTTTAATGATTAAGTATGATAATATGGCTATTTCCTGGGTTAAGACCTGAATGACACGAATCATTTACTATGAAGGCATTGTTGAATATGTGCATGCATTTGCGATTTAAAAAAAAATCAGTTTTTATTGCTGCCGACAGCTGTCAAGACGCGCCAAACCTCCAACCTCCAACCCCGCCCCAACAAAATAAAGATTTTTGTCCAGACTATCATAGGATTCTTCACAAGTAAAAAAATATGAAGATTCGAAAACCCAAAGCTGAGAATTTTGTTGGGTTTATTTTAATATATTTGCAATGTTTGTTTGTTTCTCCTAAACTGTTTTAAGATCTGTAATGTATGCATATAGTACTAAGAATAAATTTTATTATCAAACATATATTATCAAACATATATTGAATTGTTTGAAAAATTGATCAACTTGCAAACAGTATGTCATGCAAGGGAAATAACTGTGCAATATATTTTTGGGAATGGTTGATTTTATTTAAATATGTAAGTTGTGTAAAGGTTTTTAATATCGGTTTGGAAATGCTGAACAAGCTTTTTTATATTAAAAAAATCTAATTCCTGTTGAGATATGTGGTGGGGATTAATGAATTTGTAGAAACCATGCACTAAGAACAAGGCTAAATCCAGAAAAGAGGATAGACAAACTAACACATTATGGCTTTTATTGACTGCATTACTTGCGGCAGAAACTAACATTGCTTGGTACTATTTGGGTTTTGAATTTTTGCTCCCATTTAGTATCATACTATTGGCCACTTGCTAGTAATTAATAAATTACTACTCACCTTATGCAAATAGAAAGTTAACTACTACTCACCTTATGCAAATAGAAAGTAAAATCACTCATATTTTTTAATCATAGCATCAAATCCATTACAACACTCACTTTTTTAAATATTAATCCCTGTCAGAACAAAAAACCCTATGTTGCCATTGATTGTTAACCTGAAAAACTTTTTATTGATGCCTGTATGGAAGCAAGCAGCCTGATACTCCATTAGAGGCAAATCTGAAAACAACAGCACAAATAGTGCCAATCATTTTTGGTCTCTGCCCCGAGTAATGTCAGCAAAAAACAATGGAGAACTATTTGTTGGTCTAGAAAATGGAATAGCTAAAACATTTACATACATATTCAGTTAATTACAGGATCAGATACATGTATAATCAAAATAAGTAAGTTACTAATGAACTAGTTGAATATATCATGTGTATTAAATCATTACGAAAGAAAGAAAATAGCAATAATTTAGCATTGTGAGATCTAGTAAGATCACTTTAATGATTTTTTTTATTATTTCTGTATTTTGTAGGTTTACATTACAATAAGATGTGTCAATAAGATCAGACTGTTGGCATTATTGGGCTGAAGTTTTTGAATATGTACACCATGCCAGCTGCAGATACCGGACAATTCCCTTTGATCTTTTTTCATAGAAAGCTATGACTTTCTTATTTTAAAAGGTTTCATTGTGAGATAAAATGATCTCTATAATTTATTTTTTCTGCAAGCAAATTTAATACTGATAATTTATTGCCAGTCAATAATAAAATCATTAGATAATGCAAGTTCTAATTTGGCACCGTAAAAAAAGGAATTTTCTGTACATTTTTGTTATCTTCTGCTTATTGTTTTCATTTTACATGACCTTTGTAATGCTAAACAATGATAAAGGGCATAATTTAATGGGTGTTGGTACAGACAGACATAAAGGCCCATTTCTTCATCCAAAGGATATTTTACCAGCTTTGAAAGGAAGAAAGGCTGATAAAGTTCCTGGACCATTTGTTGATGCACAGCAATCGATGCAAGATAGCAATGAATCAAAAAAACATTTAGCAGGACAGGATATAGCTGATGACAGAAATAACAATCCATTGCAAAACAATGAGATGGAGGAACGTGTTTTTGCCAAACACGAATTGGAAAAGACCCATTTTAAGCTTTACTCAGATATCAAGCCCAATTACAATGTTCACATTTTCTATTACCCCTGGTATGGAAACTTGAAACATGATGGTGATTATTTTCACTGGGATCATGTGTACATTCAGCATTGGAAACCAGAAGAAGCTGTAAAATGGCCATCAGGGAAACATAACCCACCAGATGACTTAGGGTCAAGTTATTACCCCCAGTTGGGACCCTACAGTTCCAGTGACAAGGAAGTGGTAGAAAAACATATGGAGATGATACTGACCGCTGGAATAGGTAAAAAAATTCTCATGAACAAAATTGTGTCACATTTCTATGTGTGAAAAACTAAAAGTTATTGTCATTTAAACTATCTTATAGATGAAAAGAGAAATGATTTCCCTAAAACCCATCTACCTTGTTAACTCATCAAACATCGATTACATCATACACTGTACAATTACATAAGGTACTATGGGTTACTCAGATTTTTCATGTTACAGGTTGCTGGAGGTGGGTGCTTGTAACTTTCAGTTGATACTTGAAAGTTTTATTTTTTATTGATAAATAATAGATCATTAAAACATGATTGTTGTCTTTAAATTGGTATTAGATTTTTAAGGTAAATTAATTTGAAATGCAGTATTCAAAAATATATGCATTAGGAAAGTTGGAGTTGCCTCCCTCTTGTGTGGGCAAAGTTCCATTGTCTTTTATGCTAGAATTATTCTGTTGCCTGTCAGTAAGCTTGATTTTCAAGATGGTGATTTTAAATGTCATATCAAATTCCTGAAAAGAAAATTATCCTGGCAGACAGTTTGTCTATGTCAGGCATGATAGTTTAAACAGAATTGTCTCTGCATCAAGAATTTGCAAAGATCTTGTTCAGTTTTGGAGAAAGCCAATCATCGACTTTTTGGCCTTAAGACTGAATGATAAGCTGTTGATTTGGCCTCCCTAGTCTCAGACCAAAGATCATGCATTATGGACAGTTTGACCAGGAGGGGTAAGGTAGTTCATACAATTTGTGTTTGCATCCAACAGCTCCAGAGAGTTTGTTCTGTCTTTTGAGGTAGAGTTTAGTTTGCTTGTCTGCAATCAAGCTGAACAAGCACAGTTATGTCTCTCCAGTCCCAGACCAATGATCCTGGGCAGTGGATGCCTTTAGCCTGTCTGGGATAATCTGATCACTTATGCATTCCCTCCGTTTAGACTGATTCCATAGGTACATTAGAATGTAAGGATACCCACAGTTATCTCAGATTATCTTGATAGCAACAATGGTCACGCTTCAACATTTGGTTTAACTTTTTGGATGACTTGTCACAACACAATTCACAGCAGTTCTCCACCTTCAAACTTTTCACATCTCAAATGATCTAACTGCCAGAAAAGGTATTCAAACAAGATCAGTGACTGCATTGTTCAGTCCTGGAGTCAGACATCTATGATGTAAGGTGGAGAATCATATTTGATTGGTGAACCAGGAAATGCATTAATTCTATCTGACTTTATACAGCAGCAGATTATCTGCTTCATATCAGTGAGGAACATCAGGGTTAGCTTGTCAATGAGAACAAGAAGGGTAGAAAATGGCTTTTCCTTCTCTTCAAGGGCTCAGCTGATATTTTCAGCATCCATCTCTAGATAGATTTCATTCACTATCAAGCAAGCTTATTTGTTGTCAGAGACATATCATTTATAAGAATTAAAACCCACATTGAAATGGTTATCACTAGAGCCTATCTCAATCATTTCTCCTTGAAGAATGATAATATCACTTCTTTTTTGTGATCACATAGTCTTTTTTTCCTCCTTTTAACTTAAGTAATTTTCAATCCGAAGTTGAGGTATTTTTATTTCTTTGTCCATAGTTGCAGCACAAAACGTGACCGCACCTACAGTTGAAAATATGAATCAACAAGAGCATTTTCCTCTAATGAGTTATAAAGATAATAAAACCATTCAGGGTTCGGGATAACTAGATCACCCCAATAGATGGGAAGGCATCCTAATGAAACCATTCAGGGACTGGGGGTAACTAGATCACCCCTTAGGTCTATTTAACAGCAGTGGATGCTTATGTGAATAATTTTGTTCCAGGTGAGGTCATCAACATCCCTCTTTACAGACAAATTCTGCTAAACAATATTGATGGGTAAGCTAATTATGATAAGATGTAGGGGTGGGAATAAAAGTGGTTTTAGTTTTGTAATGCATGTCACATTGAATACCATCCCCCCACCCCAATCTGGTGACGTTCTATAGTCAAGTTCATAGCCCTTACTTGCCTTTGTTGGCAATCAGATTTATGAAACAAGTTAGTTGAATAATACAGTTACAAGAGCTGCTGTATTGAAATTTCATTAATTTCATATCCAGTGAAAATGAGTTTGAGAAGTAAAGTTTTATTTTTTTTATGGACTTTAAGTATGTACTCACTTATGAGTGGATTCCAACTGCGAACAACATTGACCCTCATCTGCTGATGCATAATGCACCGGAAAATCAGGGACTACTTTGCGTAGACCCAGATCTGCTGGTGCCTTGTGTGAGTTCAGATGTGGGTCTGTGTAGTCTACAGTTGGACTTGATTAATAAGCAAGTGTATATGGTATATAAATTTATATTCTGCTACCAGTAGATGTTTTGGGGTGCTACATCACAGTGTAATGTGATATTTAAAACATGGCTATAATGAACATTATGTAAGTAAATACAGCATTTTGCAATTAGGTGTGGTTGTAGTGTCCTGGTACCCACCTGGAGACGCAGACAAGGAGGGAAAAGATCCAGACTCTCTGATGCCACTAACACTGGACAGTGCACACAAGTTTGGACTTAAGGTACTCTAGTTACTTTTGTTTAGTAAATGCAATTATGTTGTAATCAAAATGCTGTTTTGATTACAGGGTACTTTTTACTTTAATTTATCTAGTTACAATAACTTGTAACTAAAACTTTCTCATTATAATTACTTTCAAACTTAAATATCATTTACAATTGATAACAACTACTAAATAAATTTTTTTAAAAATATATTTAGTCTCTCAACTGTCCAAGTGGCTTTGTTCAAAGCATTGTGTATCATGTCATTGCTGTTTGGATGTGAATATGGATACATTCTAGTGTTACTTTTGATTGAGAATAAAAGAGTATTCTTTATTTCAAAAAAGAAGTCACAGTTTGTTTGAGAAACAACAATCCAAACTCAATTTTTGTAATTAATAGCAAATTACTGTTGCTGTGATTGTATTACAAGTGGTAATACAATTTCACCTCATCCTTGAGCATGCCTCTGAGGGTCACTTTAAAAGTTGTATCCTTTCTGTAAAACTTAACTTTTCATGTACCTAGTTGGTTCCTGTGCTGTTGTTGATCACATTTGTTATGAATATGTAAAACTTCTGATTAATTTGGATATTTATGTTACATACACTACTTAACACATTCCCATGATGCAACAGCTCTTATGCTGGTAGGATTTGCATGCCTGTTAACTTTTTTAAAATTCTATTCCCATTACTTGATTTAATACCAAGGAATAATTAACATGATAATACCATGCAGATCAATTTTTAATTGTTTGTAACAATGCACTTCCACATGTTGGACATAAAAGCTTAATCGGTACTTAATTATGTTAGAATGGAAACACTTGTGGGTGTCACTGTGATGATCAATTGTCACTGTTCACATCTGAATACAAGAGAGCATCTTGTGTTTATGGTAATTACACTGAATTCAAATTAAAAGATAAAACTAAACCATGAATTTCACTTCATAAAACTTATTTAATTGGTATTTATTTCTTTGAGTGTTGCCACTAGTAGACAGTACTGACATCTTATTTAATCAAAATATTGTTTTTTACTGTAGCTGGATAATTGTTTTTAATACAGAAAATTTAACAAAATATATGATTTCCTCAAAGTTGCAGATTCCAAGATGTGATTTAAATTTGTGGGCACTAACTATCATCATTGACTTTTAGATGAGTAACATGTCTAGGTTTGTTTGATAAAATTTGATCATGATTTTCTTCAGCTTCAACCGAAAGGGTCCTATTGTTGGGGCATTTTGTATACCAACACCTTCCTCTGCATTATATGCTACTCTGAGCTAAACTGACTTGCAAAGAAGTGGAGTGTATATTTATATAGACAAGTAAAATTTAATGATACTGTCCTGAGGAAATCTTGTATAATTTTTTAGTTTGGTATTTCATTTCTCAGTTGAAGTTTTACAGTCAGTTTCATGATTGGGGGATGTTAATTTCTTTCTTTATTCACCTGGTCTTAAGGCCAAGTTGTTTTATGGTACAGCCTGTTATCAGTTGTCTGTCCATAAATAACTGCTATTTAAAACTGCTCAGAAACCAATGGACTGGTTTTGACCTAATTTAGCACAAGCTTCCTAGCATGTAGAACTCTCATTCAGTCATCACATATAGCTGCTCCTAATAAATATAATAAAAATGCTTTAAAAGACTTATGAAAATTTGCTGAACAGTGTTTGACAGAAAGCGTCATGGCAGGAAAACCTTTCAAGTGTGTAAAAAATTATGCTGATCTGATTCACTGAAAATAGAAAAGCTTGGAAATATTAGAAAACCATTAAATGACTTATTCTCTGAAATTGCTGACTAGAAATTGACCATTTCTGGTGTAACAGAATTGAAACCTAGTGGATTTCTTTTCGTGGATTAAATGAACAACACAAACGCAGTGTGATGGATGATGGAAATTTATAGAATGAATTACTAAGAATATATATGTATATAGTACAAATGTACTGATTCTCTCTTAATCCTATCATATGATTGATCCAATTACACCACACACATTCCCAAAATGAAAAATTTGTTCTGTCTAAATCTTAGGTATGAAAAAGTGATGTTCAAAAAAAAATCTTGGACTGCAAAAATGTTTCCACTAATATCATGCAATGAAAGCAAGATTCACATAATCTCACCTATGTAATACCATTAACTTTCAAATAAACAATGAATGCTATGAAAGCAAGAATTATATATTCTCACATATGTAATACCATTAAGTTTCAAATAATGATTGCTATGAAAGTGAGATTCAAATAATCTCATGTAATGCGATGCTGAAAGTGAGATTCACATAATCTCATGTAATGTAAACAATATTGTTCTCAATTGAAACCACAATCTATTGAAACAAACATATCACTGTAAAAAAACTTGAACATTTATATTATTCACAAACTATTACACCACACAGTTTCACCAAATCCTTAGGTAGGCCCACACTTATCGATCCACCATAAGTACTTACACATATAGATGGCACCCGTCACTTTTGCATTAGTTATGGCTATAATTGTGGTTCCACCACATGTAGATTTACATATGGACAGCACACTGCACTATGGATAGCTCAACACCAAACAGGGATACACCTAGGTATGGACAACATGCCATTCTATGGACAGCTACTCTCAATCCTAAACAGACAGCACGACACTCTATGGACAGTTACACCCAACCCTAAAGAGCTACAATAAAACCCAAATGGTTATAATAATGGGTTCCGAATTAAATTACTAATACATGCACCTTTATCAAAGCAAGCCAGTGACCTTTGATCAAAGAAGTCAGTAACAAACTAAAATAAAAGCATTGCTTCAGTTTTCATAGTGATTAGAACATATTTATTTTGCCACAAATCCTTCCTCTTTGCAACAAAAACATGCATACGGATGACTATTGTGTGGGTGATTTTCTGCATCCCAAATCAAAACTATGCATTCAAATACTCGTAATTAAAAGTTTTGAGATCTCTGGTTATATCATAATCCATTATTCTGATGTCTGGCCTTAGTACTTAATGCTGCAATATAACCCAAATAGTCATGGTACCTGACATTCGACCATCTCAGAAGAAGGGAACAGGAATGACTACAATCAGATGATTGCAGTTTTTTCCTTTTGAAAAATGTACTGGGAACAATAGTTTTGCTGAAAATTCAAAGAAAACTGATTACATTTGAAGCATTGATCATTCTGTATATATACTAAGCAAACAAAAAATTCTGTCTTTGTCAACGTTTTACAATTTTTTGATGTTGCTGCAGCAATAACAAATAGGCATTTGTTTGAAATGACAAAAACAGAGCTCATTTCAACACAATAAACATATCCCATTATTAAAAACCAGTTTCTGATATATAAATTCTTTGTGTGCTTATGGAGAATAATGGTGCTGAACTTGGTGCTAATTATAAGAACAGACTCTGCAAGAGATTTTGTGCTTTTAATTTAAGTCTTGAGAGAAGAAGTTAGTGAAAGTCTGAATTCTAGTAAATTCCTTTCCAGTCTTGCTGATGGAATGAAGTATAATAGGTGGAACTGTATGACAGACACATGTACATTTTTCAAAATCCCACTGCTAATATATATAACTGAAGTACTAGATTGGGTTATATCACCTAATGTTTTTTTTGAAAAATTATGCCCTTTAAAGAAATAAAATTTTGTACATTATTTCTTTGTTCTTTTTATGAATTAAAGTGCATACATCGTACAGGGTGTCACTGATTAAAAGTTTTGGACAAGCAAAAAGTAGGTGGGATGAGTGAATTTTCTGAAAATAATTGTCACAGACAAGCAGATGTGAAAACAAAATTTGATAAACTCTGATTAAAAATTGTAAGAGTTCACTTGAATAATTATGTAAGAGTTCACCTGAATAATTAGCTGTACAGTTTACTATTTAAGCTACAGCCTTGGCTTTTGAAACAAATAAATAAGAAATAGAAGATTGGTAAAATGCTGAGAAGGATAAGTATTTATTGGAAGGGCATTACTCTCAAACAGGATTTTGTGCTTTCTAGAGTTTCATAATGGAGTTGCCCCCCTTGAACCATATCTGCTACAGCACAATAACAGTGATTGTATATATATTTATCTTGAGAAGTCATGAAGGTGCAGTTAGTTTCTTTATTTCTTGCTTAGTTAAAGCATTTGTATTAAGTGGTGAGGGTACCATGTTATTAAGATGAACATGCAAATAGTCGTTTATTTTTTTTATTTTCTTTCCTTGACTGTTTTGCCTCTAGCAGATCTTAGGATAATAGATATCCTATTTTGATTTGGGCATTTTGAAACAAAAGAAAAAAATAAAACTTAAAAGATCTTCTTTCTAATGTTAATTCTATAAGGTTACTATATAGAGCATCAAGAATTTTCCTTCCCTTAATATTGATTCTGATGGAAACCTACCAAGAAAGAGAAGAAAATTCTCTTATAAATCTTGCACCTTTAACAATGTTGTGAAATCATCTGTACCTGACCAATTCTAGTCTATTTACAGGTTGCAGTCCACATTGAGCCATACAAAAACCGTGACCCAACCACCATGAGAGAAAACATGAGATATTTGTTCCAAAGCTATGGAAATCATCCAGCCTTTTATAGAAAAGACCATAATGGCCGTCAGCTTCCAGTGGTTTACATATATGACTCATATCACACACCAAGCAATGATTGGGCCCAACTATTTAAACCTGATGGTAAGATATCAGTCAGGAATACAGAACTTGATGCTTTGTTTATTGGACTGCTTGTTGAATTCAACCATCAGAAAGAATTACTTGATGGAGGTTTTGATGGATTTTATAGTTATTTTGCAGCAAATGGATTTACATATGGGAGTAGCTGGCACAGATGGAAAGAAATTGATTCATTTGCTAAGCTTCATAATTTACTTTTCATACCTAGTGTTGGACCAGGTTATATTGATACAGAAGTACGACCATGGAATGGTGCCAATACAAGAAAAAGACTTGAAGGAAAATATTACCATGATGCATTCCAAAATGCGATCACAATGAAGCCAGAAATACTGTCAATCACTTCGTTTAATGAATGGCATGAAGGGACACAGATAGAACCAGCAATAACTAAAATCGTTGCAAAAAGAAACTATCTGGATTATGGTAAAAATGGTCCAGATTTTTATCTTAAGATTACAAAGGAGTGGGTTGATAAATTCACATCTTTGTCTGTATAGTTTTATATTTTGTGTACATTTTAATGTTTTTGAAGTTAAGAAAACAATTTTCACCCTATTTTGTTAAGTAAAACTATCTTACTGTTAAATAAGTTCTAGTCTAAATTGATTTTAATTGGAGCTTTTGAATTATGTGCTTTTGCAAAGATTGACTTGCATGCATGCTAATATCTACTGTATCATATGCTGCTGACACTCCTTTCTGTAATCAAACTGATGGCTCATGAAATGCTGGTTTTGGTCCTCAGTAAAAAAAAACCATAGTATGACTAACTGTATCTTCCACGTTTGACTAGGGTAGGAAAATCCATCCCTTCAAAAGCAAGATTGTGTTAAGGTGGAGGCATGAAACATATCCCTTCAGATTGACAGGATCATTCCATCCTTTCTGCATCATTGTGGCACATGCCTTTTGGTTTGGTGTCATACCTATTTTATGACATTTTCCTGCATACTATTTTCTTTTGGGACATTTTCCCCTGTGCTTTGCTGCCAATCTGGCTACTTTTCATGCTCTTTTTGTAAGACATAATTGCTTGAATACCTACCAAAATTGATTTCTCTGCTTACAAATGATGAAGCACATGAAAATCATGCACAGTAATATGTTGTTACCCTTATAAAAAGTTTACATTTTTAAATTTTATAATAGGTTTTATAAACCTTATTAAAAAAAATTATTTTTAAATTTTGTAATAGGTTTTGCATTGTATATCCATAGAAAGTTGGTATTTGTAACAAATTTCATCATTTGTCATCATTAGTATTCAAAACTGTAATTAGGAATAAAAGCTTTATTTTACCAACATATCAAATGGCCATTTTGAATATTGAATTTTAATCATATTTATTTGCAGACTACTGTGTAAAGTCAAAATTAAGCACTGTTAATTTTGTGATGTCTGTCAACTGTTATTAAAGGCAGTGACGATTTATGTTTACACTTTCGACCCTGACAAGAATGTTGTGGTCTCAAAATAATAATTTTTTTTTCCTCTGCAAATTATCCCAGCTGAGTCAAACCAAAGACAAAACTTGGTACCAGCAGCTGCCTTACTTAACACTTAACATTAAGAGTTTTCTGGGTGGGACATGATGCTACATATCTGCAGCATGATGACCCAGTTCTAGACATCACTCTAAACTGCCACAGTACAGATATCATAGTGGTATGACTACAATCTATGTTAAAACTTCAGGTCACACACATTCTCTGTAGAAATTGGACTTACATTGAATTTCACTTGCCCAACAATGTTGTCCAGGTTTATTTGACTTGGCAGTTGGGATTCCCTATATCATTAAATTAGATTCATATTAAAATTTGACAATCATGTAAAGCTTAGATTAGTTTGTGTTCTGTAATTATTGGAGACTCAACAGTATCAGGTATTTTAATATGTGATTTGTTTTTCATTTATTTGGAATCAAACTATTTTGTTGCATAATTTTGTTATTAGTCATTATAGATTGTGATGCATTTTTGTATTCAAGTTGATTTTATTCAACAGTTATTTTATGGTCCAGTGAAACATGAAACAAAATAAATAAAAATCATTAATTTTGCTGAATCATCATCTATGTGCAATATCAGACTTAAGATATATACCACTAGTTATTTTCTTCCTTCTCATTTTACTCCATATTGGAAAGTATGGTTTAAATGTGGCAGTCTATTCATATAGTGTCCACGTTTGAATATAAAATCAAGCTGAGTCATTACCAGAGTTCGCTGAACTTTTATCCAGTTGTGTTTGGCTGGCAACATTCACAACTGAATCTTTTGAGTGGGGTGGGGTGGGGGTGGCCATATTTGAAGTTTGAAATATGATTAATTAATCTTGTGTGGTGCTGATTCTCAAAATATGTTTTGAAAAGACTGAACAAAGCCTTCCCAAAGTTATGCTTATTTTCAAATACCGTCATGAGTCCTAAGTACCAATTTCCATTCATGTCTAGCGAGTGCCAGGAATGTCATGGGACTGAAGATGATCATTTATATTGACATATGGCAGTGTCAGTAATCTTGGCATCATTTCTAATTTTTACTTTGATGAACTTGTTGCAGCAAACAGCTTATACTTTAAATGAAATGCATAATCTGATTCAGTCCTTATTTCTATGTCTATAATTAATGTATGGACAAAACTTTATGAAATAGCAACATTGCACAGTAGGAACTGTATCTAAATAAATGTTTCATGCATTTATAGAATGACAGTGGTTTAGTGTTCATCACGCTGTAATGAGAATGTGCAGGCCAGGTTGGCCACTATGGTATGTTCCAGGGCTCCAATTGCCACAATGCAAGGTAACTTTTAATGTGTTGATAAGCCATTAAATATTAGCCAACAAATTGGCATTAAATATTGTGATGGCAGTGTTGAATAAAATTATTTCTTATTAAAGTACATTAGTCATATGTATAAAGTAATGGGCCTACTTCAAACTTCAATCCATCCCTTCACTACTTTAGGATGCTAAAGATGTTTTCACTGTTGAAGAGTCCCTGTGACGATGGATATTGATAAAATATTTACGACATATGTGTAATTTGGACTTTTGTTGTTTTTTTTATGGTCACAGAAAACTTTACACATGAAATGAGTAAGGCATTCAAGTGACTCATGTCACTGATATTTTTAGGTTTTTTATTATGCAGGTTTATTGTACATCAATGATTGAGTGATACTTGATTCTTATTGATATTCATCAAAATTTCATCATATCAGATTTTTAAACTGGGTAATGGTTTAGTAGAAATACCTTGTACATTGGGTAAAGTTTCTTACTGTGATATACAGATTTGGTTTATGTGATACAAATTTAAAATAAGGATCATTCTGTAAATGTTTACTAATTAAATTGCATACATCCATGTCTTTGTTATACCATTTTGTAAAATACACCTCTCCCTTGATAACTTGCACACAAAGGGGTCCACAAACATAGACCTCACTATAAGTGAGGGTACAAGTTACAGAGGGACCTCCAAAAGTTAAAAAAAATCACTTAGACATCGAGAACACAGTGGGGGAATCAGAGAGAATTGGGTCGTGTAATGGCTGAATGCTCATTTTACAATCACGTCATCCAATATAAATTTTTAATGTGCTTTTTCTAATAAAGTTATTCGTTATTAAGTTTAAATAGCATTCATTTTCAAAATTTCCAACATGTGAAAGATCATTCCAGCTTGTTTCAGCAACCATCATGTGTACGTGAAAACATCTGTGTATTACGCTACTGCTTTTTGTTTTCTTGATGATTCTGGTTCATGGAATGTTATTTAATTGTATCCTGCCAAATTGGGAAGAGTGAAGAATTAGACTAACTGTCAATATACCACCAAACAAGATTCCTTTTTTTAAAAAACAAGCAAAATTTATTTCGTGAGACAATCTTCTATGTCAAATTTTTTGTATTGTTCAGTTAGTACAGTATTGATGTCATGATTTCATTGGAATTAATGATGAAACTTCTTATCATCCTTGAGGATATCTCTAGTGCCAGTTCCAGTCCATATCTGTGAATCCTAGCTCTTTATTTTATGAGGTAGTCACTTCCCTTGGTTGCTTTGCTATCTTTTCTCAAATGAGTCAGGTAATTTAGGGTAGTTTATGTTACATATACAATAACATTTGTAATACTGATTGATCAAATGAAGTGAGTTCACCAGACATAACTGGGGCCACTATATATTTATTTTGTAGGATTTTTGTGCCTTTTGACTTTTCTTTTATTCCAGCTCCTTTATTTTATTCAAAAGACTTAATTAACATGACAATACAAATGAGGCCAGCTTTTAATTCAGTGCAACAATACAACAAATACTTCCACAAGTCAGTTATCAAAACACGGTTGGTACCTAATTAGGTTTTTAGAGAAGTGCTCACAAACATGGCTGTAATGGCAGATTGACACATTTTTCATTTAAATACAAGAGGACACATTGCATTTATGAAGATTACTCTTAAAAGATACTAAAAGATAGAACTAGAATATAATTTCAACTGATAAAAAATTATTTAATTTGTATTTATATATTAGAGTACTGCTTCCACTTGGTGTAAGGGACATTTTTATTGATCATAGTATCCATTCATATTGTTAATTGTGGTGTACGACTGTTCGGAAAGAAAATGTAAAAAAATTGTTTGACTTATTTTAAAATTTTATATGTCATAATGTTGATTAAAATTTTAGGTCCTATCTGCCATTTACAACCATGAAACAAGCGATATATTAAAGTTTCCATTACTAATTTTCATCAAGTTCAGTAAATAGGGATTAGGGTTTTTTTTGTATTTTCCTTTTTTAAAAAAATGGGATCCTCACCTGACCCATTGTTATAAGCAGGTTTGTGTGTTTTCAGGTTATTGTGTGAGTGGTGTATGTTATGCCAATGTATTGTAGTGAACATGTTTCTCAATGTTTTTGCTATGTATGTATTTTTTGTACATTTACAGGTAGCAAAATAATTTTTCAGCAAATTATGTTGAATTTGTAAATTTTTAAATATTGTACTTCTTAAATCTACTATGCATCTCAGCTCATTGATAACGGTGAATGCATACAGTTAGTCATGCAATTTTTAAAAATTAGATTAAGTAAAAAAAGAAGTTAATTTAAAGATCTTTGTTATGAAGTGTTCTAATGTTTTGCAGGATCAAATGTTATTAAATCATTTTTAAATAACAATACATATGACACATTTAATGTTATCATTTATATATATATATATATATATATATATATATATATATATATATATATATATATATATATATATATATATATACCCAACAGAACAGACAGTGCTATCCCTGGATTCTTTAGTAGAATCTTTGATAATAGTGGGCAGAAATAATAGTTTAATACAAACACTACTATCATACAGGTTAGAGAAATTAAATTTGTACTCTACCGAGTTTCAAACCCAGGTCCACAAGTAATATATATATATATATATATATATATATATATATATATATATATATATATATATATATATATATATATATATATATATATATATATATATATATATTAGCAACACATATGATACCTATAAACCAAACAAAGAAAAGTGCCTATACCAGCATCCCATGATTGTACATTGTCATTTGATCAGGTTTGGATATATGATTATATGAATGGAATTTATAGAGTAACACCAGTATGCCATATACACTTGTTTACAAGTCAAATTAAAAACAGCAAAGATCCTGATTTGCCATTTACTATGATGCACCAGCAGATCAGGATCTATCTTGTTTTTTCTACTGGTTACTCCTAACAAGCTGCACAGACCCAGATCTGCCTGTGCATTATGCAATGCATGTCTGGGTCTGCACAGTTTGGAGTTGGACTCAACTTGCAAGTACATATGGTAATTAATCATGTTAGAGAGTTATAATTTGTTTCAAACATACCTGTAGTAAATTCTGTCAAGATCAGTATGTTAATTGGTATCATTAACCAGTTCCAATTTATCTATCAAAAAGTAATTAGCATTGTTCAAACAAAGATGTCTTTGAAGGTGAGATTGCAAAAGGATTAGCTCTATCAGATGTTTGTTGCAAACTCTTTTAAAAATATACAACACCATGCTAGAAAACAATACCAGATTTACCATTGTGCTTAAGCAGAGTGCCTACTGTTGGCCATAGAGCCCATCTTCTTGGCCAAAAATATTTACAATGAATATTCATTGTAAGGAGCCTCATAACTTTACTAGTACAGGGCCTCATTTGTACTAAATCTGGCAGTGCAATTGTATCAGGCACTAATGAAATACTTAGACATTGTCCAGTATAATACCCAGAAAAAGTTTTGGTTGAATGTATGATTCAGGATATTTATTATGCCCTCTCTTTTACGAAAAGCAGAAGACATGGGATCCATTTTTCCATCTGTCCCTCAAACTTTTATTTCTGCTCTGTAACTTTAAAGCCATTTGTGATTGAGGTATATTTTGTACAAGGGTCTTTTTTTTCAAAGGTCAAGATCATGGTTCTATTCCACTCTGCAATTTGAGAATTGTTGAGATTAAAAACTTCTTGTTGTTTTGGGTTAATTGCCTTTATGCACATGATAAGCCAGTTTATTTGATGGAAAAAGAACCTGGGTAAAAATAGGAGGAATCACCGACCCATGGGAAGTTACTGGCAAGCTTGAGATATCATTGATCTGTAAGGTTGAGTGTCCTAAACAACTCAGCCACCCAGGGCCTTGAGATAAAAAGCTAAAACTTGGCATACTTTTACATCATGATTAGCAGTTGTATTGATTACCACCAAACCAAGGACACTATCATTGTTCAGTATTTTAGATTTACCTTTATGCTTTCCTTTCCTTTCTGTAAGATTAGAGCCATTTAAGATAAAAGGATAAGACTTGTCATATTTCACATGTACCATATTCAGGATTCTAGGCTAATATTTTAGGCTTCCATATTTTCCCTTTGGCTGTTTAACTTAGATGATTCACTTATATGAATGAAATTAATTATACTTATTCATCATCACTAGAAAATGTGTTACATTCCATATTTGGAGGCCCCAAGTGATTGAATGGTCTAAAGCACTCATCCTTATGGATCATTGCCATCTCACCTTTATGTGGGTTTGGCCAATGTGGGTATGTGAGAAAGCTTGCCAGTAGCTTCTCATGGGTCTGTGGTTCATTCTGGGTTTTCCCCAGTTCTTCCTCCAGTATTTATGCTGGCTACCATGTATAGCCTATTTTGTGCTGAAAAATGGCGTTAAACCCTACAACAACAACAACAACAACATTTCATATTTAGGGTCCTATCTTCAAAGTCAGTCATATTTATATAATTCCTGGTGGCTTTTGTTTCTGCTTAAGACTATTTTTTTAGTTTAATTGATGAATTATAGCACACTGATGTTTCTCTAAATGTTGTCACTTAGACTTAACTGATGTTAACTGTATCACAGTTTTATCATCAAGGCTAGGACTACACCAAGTCATCAGAGATCTTATCAAATTATAGTTGTAAGTTAGGTTATGCTATGTCATCACAAATATTGTCAAACTGGTCACAATTCAGGACTACAGTAAGTCATGACATATCTTGTCAGATTTTAGTCATAATTTAGGGCTACATCAAGTCATCACAGATCTTATCAGTTACCATCATATTTCAGGATGACATGAAGTCATCACAGATCTAGTCAAATTATAGTCATAGTTTAGGAATATGCTAAGTCATCACAGAACTTGTCAAAGTATGACCACATTTTAGGATTACATGAAAGTCATCACAGATCTTGTACAATTTTAGTCATATTTCAGGACTACACTCAGACTTTACAGATCTTATCAAATTATGGTCACAATTCAGGACTACACTAAGCCATCACAGATCTTATCAGATTATAGTCACAATTTAGAACTACACCAAGTCATCACAGATCTTGTCATTTAACACCATAGTTCAGGAATACACTTGAGCCATCACAGATGTTGTCAAGATATAGTTATAATGTATACTACATTATCTTATCAAATTGTGGTCACAATTCGGAACTATACATAGTCATTACAGATCTTGTCAGATTATAGTCACAACTTAAGACTACACTAAGTCATCACAGATCTTTGCAAATTATAGTCACAGTTTAGGACTACACCAAGTCATCACAGATCTTGTTAAATTATAGTTATGGTTTAGGGCTATATCAAGTCATCACAGATCTTGGCAATTTTTATCATATTTCAGGACTACACTAAATCATTTACTGAAGAGCATTTGCCTATTACTGTAATATTTTTCATTGATTGCGGGCCCTATTTAATAAAGATGTGCATAAAAGTATGTTTTCATCATCTTTGATGGTTATTACTAGTCAGTTTTCCATTGTGTCTTATCTATTACTATTGCTATTAAATAGAATTTGTATTTTCTGTTTGTTTTTCTGCTAGAGGACTTGTAGACAATTGTGACTTAAATAAAATGTTTATTTTCTGCATTGGTTATTTGTGAGAAACCTTTTTAAATTGGACATATTACCAAGACAAGACATTTTATCCAAAAAGTCTTCATCAGATACTTGCCCAGTCAATATACTTAACGGGGACATTTTATGAAGTGTACTACTGCTTACAATATGACATACAAACTGGTGTGCCAGCAGATTATAGACAAATATGCAGTTTATGAATGGTTGCCAGCATCATCTATATGAGCTTCATTTTGTCGCTGTCTCCACTAACAGGAGCCATTCAACCATAATGACTTCTCAGCAAACATGAGCCATGGGGCAGTAATAGTTTCTCCACAAATGGCAGCCATTGGATCATAATAATTTCCCCACAAACAGTAGCCATTGGGCCATACTAATTTCTCCACAAACAGTAGCCATTGGGCCATACTAATTTCTCCACAAACAGTAGCCATTGGGCCATACTAATTTCTCCACAAACAGTAGCCATTGGGCCATACTAATTTCTCCACAAACAGTAGCCATTGGGCCATACTAATTTCTCCACAAACAGTAGCCATTAGGCCATATTAATTTCTCCATAAACAGTAGCCATTGGGCCATATTAATTTCTCCATAAACAGTAGCCATTGGGCCATATTAATTTCTCCATCAACATGAGCCATTGGGCCATATTAATTGGAAAAAATGTTAGTCACAATAGCACTTTTAATTTTTCCATTCTTCAGAGGTTAACATTTGAATAATATAACTAATGATTTCACTCTTGGTTTGTTGTTTCATAAGTGAAACAAATTATTCAACCTTACTAATTTTCTGTAAACAAAAGATATATTATACTCACTGAATAGGAAAAACACGTTTTCACATCAGTATCGAGTGTACTGATTTATTAAAATTGAAAGACTTGCTTAGAACTTATGAGCCAAATACTATTTTTGTCATTTGAAACAATGAATCCCAGAGCTTATTAAAAAATGAAATCTTTGTTCATTCATATTTTATTATGTAATGATACAGCATGACAGTTGTGCTGTCTCTTGAAGATTGCTCACAATTATGTATTTTATGTTAACCATGTTGCACCTTGGTTTAATCACAGATCATGTTGGTCAGCTATTTTATTAATGGCACTTTGAGCCCTATCATGAAGAGGAAATTAGAGTCAAGTGCCTTTCCTAGACATTTTACCAATTGACCTGCTCTGACTTTCCATTGTAGAATGAAGCAACATTGAAATTTTTGGGGAGCCTTCTGCTAAAGTTTTTTTTTTCAAATTAAATTTCACAACAAAAGTAAATTAATTCCATATGTTATGGAGAGATCTTACTTTCATAAGTATAGGTAATCACTTAAATGTAATCAACCCAACTTTCCTGTAGTTATTGAGAAATGAAAGTTTTAGTTTCACAAAAGAAACAAATTTCTATATCAGATATGCTGAAGACAGAAATATGATATTATGATATCTTCTGTGACAACAGCTAGCTGGATTGATAAGAGGGTTTTATCAGAGGAATAGTTTAGTGAAGGATGGCCAACAACATGTAGTCAGAAGCTTGTTTGTTAGCTCTACCTCATATTCCATTTGTGTCTTCTACTCTGTAGTTACAGTACTAATACAAGAAGTTGTAAAGGTGGAAATCTGGGCATGAAAAGTTTCACTTTGGGCACAAGGGAAGTTTATCATTAATCCGTAGGTCTAATATTATTATGACAGTCTGGACACAAGGTGAAAGGTAATGTTAAAGTGTCCTTGGGGTTGAAAAGGGTGGAACTGTCTGGGGACAAGAAGAAATGATATGTAAAAAAAAACACTTGACAATGACTGACTCACACAGACTGACTAGCACCTATATTTAATTACCAACACCCACATATATTCACAAACACACATTCTTACTGCTTAGCATCCACCTCTAGTCACCAACACCAACACTTACTAACCATCTTACTGATTAGTGCCATCCTCTAGTCAGCAAAACTCGCATCTCATCAGCACACAGTGTGAAAGATGTACAGTAGGAGGCAGAGTAAGCAAGAGTAACACCTGGAGTAGACAAAATACAACCTTACCAAAGTGCAGTGTAAGGAGAAAAAGGGTAGGAACGTTCACAAAAATATAACTTCACTGTTATGGACATCACACATGAAAAATAGCAGTAGGTTAGAGTGACACTTTAGTTTGGTATGAAAGATTAAACAGACAAATAAGAGAGATATGCAAACATAAAAATAAATGTTGGTAATATTTTTAGTGGGATCTCTATTTCTGACAGATCTGTGTGGCCCTGAATTTGACCATTGGGAGAGTTGACAAAAGATTGTTAGCACTGGTGACCCTACTTCAACATTCTTCTTTGCAAACTCTCACTACAGGTCCATACACCAACACAATTTTGAAACATCCATGCCTTTTATAATACACTCTTTTTTCCAAAGGGGAGTGTCCCTAATGCTTGTGATCACCCATGTTAAAACGACGTATTCAGAATTATGAACCTGCCATAAATAATGGTAGATGACACAAAATGGGTCCAGATCTTTCTTGACTTTGTGACCTATTTCAGCTAGAGTGTGTTCTGCATCTACCAATAAGAAACTAGCAGGCTGTGTGGTTACTTTTTGTGTATTGTAACACCCTGTGTTATATACAAATAGACGAGTTTAGGAATTAAATAATTTCATGAATAATAAAGGTGAGGTAGAAGATGAATTTCAATAAAGCAGAGTGACTTACATTAAAATAGTGTTTGTCGCATCAATTTCTGAAAATATAGAGCAGATTTGTTTGTCAAAATGCTAAAAACATTACAATACACCATATTATAGTGAAAGTAATTAGGTTCGTTCATTTCTGTGCAGCTGAATTTATCAGATTGACTTTAACACATTCTGACATTGGTGATCTCTCAATGTAAAATAAAATTTTAGTGCTTCTGTACTGAGAAGTGTGGTGGGAGATAACAGTGGCTTTATAAAGAATTACTACATAATATGTGTAAGGCATTTAAATTCAATGGCAATCATGTAATAAATCTACTTAAATTACTAATAATCAATTTAATTTAGTTGTATAATTTTATAGTATTAAAGTTAATATTGGTTATAACATAAATAATGTATGGATTTCGATTGGAATTTTGAATACAAGACCGAAAATTTTTTCTAGCTAGATGTTCAGGCTTTACTGCTCAGGCAGTCTGGACTCATATTTATAGACTTATTATTACATCACCTGACCTTAGTTAGCCAATTAAAGCGTTTCTTTCTCATGGCTGATCATGGCGGTAACAAAATCAACTGTTCAAACTACTTTCGAAAATGTATCTGAACACAAAATTTTGGACAGAATTAAGTTGTCTCAATATCTGTGTTGTGCGTATTTACTTTTAATCTTGTTTGTACCTTCAAACCTGTGATTCTGTGAATTTCGATATCAATCGAGCAAAAGAGCAAGGTTGTTGTAGTTGTAAAGTATAACGCCGTTTTTAGCACAAGATAGGCTATGCATGGCGGCCAGTATAAATGGTGGAGGAAGAACCCAGGAAAGAACCACCAACCCACGAAAAGCTACTGGCAAGCTTTCTCACAAAACCACATTGGTCGAACTCGAGACTCGAACCCACATAGGTAGAGGTGGGATGGTAATGATCCGTAACAGTGAGCGCTTTAAACCACTGGTTCACTCGAGGCCCCTAAGAGCAAGGTGCTGATGTTGCCATGAGTCGTACTATGGTTGAAAATAGTCCTTATCAGATGCGTACTTGTTTGCACATCAAAGTAAAATAACGTTCTACAAAGTAAAGGACAGACACTAATGAACAGTAACATTAGTTCTAGCTTATTGTTCAAAAACAGTCTGAGAAAAGTTTGATTCTTTGGCTAGGAGCATTGATTCCATCATTATGCTTCGTCTCACTGTTTCGGTAACAAAACACGACCGGATGGTTGAAGTTACTAATTTATGGACAACCTTCATATTTCTGGTCTTGATATTTCATTTTAAGAAAGGAAAGATAATCCATTTCCTAAACTTTTCATGAGAAATTCCAACGCGACTCAGGCATTGTCCAATTTTGAAATTAAAAGGGCACAATAACCGCTCACCTGTGCATTCTTCTCATTTAATTTAGAGTTGATGCCTTTAGATTAGATATTCGTGGCAGCAAAATAAAATTACAAGAACTAGAGCAAGATTTTATACCCATACGTAATATAAAGCAAGGAGCAAACATCCATAAGACGGCAATATAAATGATGGCGAGTGAATGATGTTTGGGGGATACTTTCAGGAATGGCAAAATCAATTCACACATGGAATATTGTTTCAGTGACAGATAAAACAAGGTGATCAAAATCGTACCGTCTCATAGGTCAAGCATCTCACACTTCAACATTTAACATCAAATAATCTTGACATCTTGAAAGGAGACAGTGTTTATGCATGAAAAACTCCTGTCGTAATACCATAAAGTTATTTCAATAGAATGAACTACTTCATGTTTTTTTGATTTAGCTTCATGTTTTTTTATTTCAATGAGAATGTTATACTTAATAAAGCCAGCTTTGAATCTTGCAGTGCACCGTACGCCTTCAGAACCTGCGTAACCTCATACTGACCCTTCAATTTTTCCTGTAGAGGGAGGGTCGAGTAGGTGTGCAGAAGGCTCAAAGGGTCTCAGCCGGAGAACCTAGCTGAGGTACACAACTAGTTCTCACGGTGTTGCAAATCTATACAAATCGAAGTAGAGCATGTGGTCAGTTCGTCAAGCTCACATCCAGGGAGGGATACAAGATTTCTATGTGGCTTCGCTTGTATATGTACATATAATTCAACTTTTTTGTATCATCAAATCATCGCCCGGATCCTCGACTACCTGCATTCCATTCCTAGCACTCTCGAAAAGGATCATTTTATCAGACAGGATAACGGCGAAAGCTCGGTAGTGGTGTTTACACGGTTTAGGCTAACGCAAATCTTGAAGTACTTTTTATGTCCGACTGCTTCACTTCGTCAATGTACTTTAGGCTGAAGTTGTAGATCAGGTAGAGCACGCTGAAGTCCCTCTGGCTAATCTAAAGACTCAAATCCTTGTTTTGTTCTCGATCCATGAAACGTAGTATCTGGAGGTAGACGCGAGACACGTTGTTGGTCGCGTAGTCCAGAAGGATTTCCTCGGTCTGCTCCTGTTTGCCGAAAAGGCGCTAGCTCATTTCAGTTATTCCAAGCTTGTCAAACACATTCATGCTGCTCTCCTGGTTATTTTTCCACGCCAATATATGAAGGGTTACGAAGACTTGCCTGCATGCGTATATGCCCTGCTAATAAAACTGATCGGAGACTGAACTCTGTTGTGCCTCATTGTAATGGCCTGGTTGGACAGGGACTCTGTTCTAATCACATGCTGTTTTGCATTGCTTGTATCCACCTCCGAAGCCGGTGTTACAGCCGCCATTCACCGGGGGGGGGGTCGATAACGCCACCTTAACTTCATGCATCGTGCTTGCGTAAAAGATGGCCTCGTCGTCAAGGCCTTTGCGGGTCAACCAATTAACACTGTTTATCGGTAGAGATGACTTTATTCACATTCTAGCAGAAGCTAAACAGGTGAGTTAGTATGATGTAGCAGTAAACTTTGCCTTCCATGTCTCTTTGTCTCGAAGCATAGTTTAACATTGATAACCTGTTTCTGGACCTTGTCTGCATTGCCTTTTTCTGTAAGAAATGTCTTTCACCACTGCCACATTTCCCAACCGCACGATTCACGTTTTTGACCTATTCGTGGGTTTCTTTGGCGGCATTCGCGGCCGCTTTAACGGGCCTAAATAGTGATGGGTGTTTATTTTGATCATAAAGATGTATTCTTCCAGAACTAACTGCTTTATGGCTAGTTCTTAGTGCAACGCGCTACGCGCGGAAATGTGCTCTTTTAGCAGGCTCTGCAAATCTTAGTAAATGACATTTTTCTCGCTGAAATTGTAAGATGCTCTGCTTTACATCTGCTTGTGGACTAGTGCTGTTGGATAGTTGCAATGGTGAACATAGGCTCGCCCTAATTATATATCCACGCGCGGTAGAGAAGAGCCAGAAACTTTGGCCTGCCAATGTTGCTCATATTTACTGTTGCTAGACTGTTTTGTGTTGTTGTCACCTCATTAAAAATGGCTAACATCTCACCAATCTACATCGGTGACACACTACGTGGCACGGGATCTGTTCTGCAGAACAGGATGATCAGGCTGGTGTTGTCGTGGATCTCTTCCGGCTGTTCCATTGGGATAGATACAGCACGTCGGTGTTTTTATGCCTTCCGAGGCTAAAGTGGCTGGGGAAGGCTGCACTCATTTGTTATTTCAGTATCTCATTATTGTTAAGGATAACACTATTGTCAGGGTCGTTTGGTTGCCGTCTTTCAAAGGCTGCCAGCCACAGTATTGTGATCATCTCACGGATGATGGCGTTGTTACTCTGCTGAATTACATCGAAGTGCGCTTGGTTGTCTGAGCTGGAGGCGACAACATACAGCTAGTCCCTTCTCATTCAACGCATCAGAAGGTTCAGCAACAACTGAGTCTTTCCGCTTCCTGACTGACAAACCAACAGCTGAAAAATGCGGTTAGGTGGTATAGACCGCTAATACCCGTTGTAGCTGAAAATTTGATGACGTCCATACTTATTGAACACATGTGACATCTTTCAAAATGCTTTTATACTGTTGGTGTTGTCTGCGAAAAAAACGATACTGTTGGTAATCGCTGAGCGATTGTCCGAGCCTTCATTGCACCGTGTTCAATGCATGGACCGCCATGTTCGAGAAACGCAACGGAAACTGCCTAGAAAATATCAGTATTTTGGTGGAAACACGTCGCTATAACTACCAGGGGTCTAGAACCCATTTGAACTTCGCCATCAGCTGATGTTAACTGTGTTTTTAGAACGGCAAGTACTGCCTGCAGAATATTATCCTATTCTTTTTCAGTGATATGCTCCTTGAACGAGGCGTTCATTTGCTCTATCCTATGCATAGTTATTGATGATAATTCAATCATATAATGCAAAACCACTGCCTGTAATTATTGTATGTCGTCGAGAGTAGGAATATATGTGCTGCTATGTTAACTGCTATACTTAGACTTTCTCTAAATATTTTACTGGTGATGTTAGGCGAAGATATGCTCTTCTTGATTTTAATATGGCCATAGCTTGTCTGGTGTGTGAGTTGCTTTTCGGCAATATGCTTGCTAAGGACATTCCTATACTGCCGGTAAGCCTTTTGCCCCGTGTCTTAGTTTGTCTGTATGGTGAATGACAGCAAGAGTGCCTACTCCTTACTTCTAACAGGTCAGAAGTCGGGTCATCCCAAATATGTATCTCTTAGTGTGAACGGCGCAGTAAATGTTAAAGCATTCAAACGAATGTTTCATTTCGTCCCACGGTTTACGACGGTATATCGTACGAACCTGCATCTCTAACTGGTATCTTTTTAATCGCTTGTTACCTTATGTTCTTTGTTATCCTTCTTTGTGGTTATTGCTTCTTCTAAAATTTTGCAATCCTAACAATCTTTTCGTTCCAAGGTATGCAAAGTCTTCAACATCTTTGGAAAGTGCCTCTAACTGACTTTTCTGATGTAGACAATTGTGATATTTGTCCTATTTATAACGTAGTCGCTTAATGTTTCAACAGTATTCAATAGACTCAACGCGCCTCTAATAGGTGTGTTGATAAATTTATCATTATAAAATATGGTCCATATAACTTAATATCTCATATCTTTAAACCCTAACGCAAACTATGAATTCTCCATCACAAATTTTACATGTTCATCGCTCCTTCGGGATGCTCTCAGAGCTTTCGAATTCAACAAAAGTTGTTTCCCTTTCCGCACCAGAAGCAATGCAAAGCAGTTACTGCAGATCAATGCGTTGAAGTATACTTCTACTGTAAACACAATATGCTATGGTCTATCTTTATTCTAAATAGTTTTTATGTCAGAAATTATTCACTTGTGCACATGTAAGACTCGAGACACCGCAGATGTTTTTTGTTATTACTCTACAAAGGTATATTTCTCCTTAATTACTGAAATTTTTAATTCTAATGATTTGTTTCTAATGAAGAAGTCCCCTATTTACTTGCAACGATGGGTTCGGGCCGTCGTGTTGTTATTGCAGCTTTATCTCCCGTGTTGTAAATTACTGAACAAACAAAATAATGTTTTTTTGGGGGGGGGATATTAACAGAATAAAAGTAGATTCATTTCTGTGGGTTTAAAAAATATTGTAGATTGTTCCACAAAGTCGTTCTTGTAAAGACACTATGTTTTAATCATATGCATACATTTTGTTTATTTATTCCTAAAGGCATAAGACTACATAAATTTCTTTGTTTATATATTGGTTGATGTTTTGGCGAGACGAGTACAGTTATGAATTATACGAGGAAATGTAATAGATTAGATTAGATGAATCTAATAGATAAGATTAGATTAGATTAGATTAGATAGATAGATAGATAGATAGATAGATAGATAGATAGATAGATAGATAGATAGATAGATAGATAGATAGATAGATAGATAGATAGATCAATAAATTTGCGATTATTCCTATATTGAATGTTGTGGCATGGAATACAAAGGTGCCTCTTGTAATTAATATCAATATTAGATTATGTTTCTTTGTTGAGCAATTCACTCAGACGGCTCAAAGAATATTGTTGTATACATTTATGTGTTTATTTCAGAGTATTTTGTGTATCTTACTTATGCATATACGCAAACATTTAGCGACAGTTGTGAATTCAAATAATTGCAAGGGCTAAAGTGCAAACAGACACCAAGAACTACTTTAGCTTTAAAAATCTTTAAGTACATGCACAGTAAGAAAAGACAAAACTAATTTCCAATGTCATATTATACAAGCTAAATAAATTACAAAATTATGTAACAAATCTGTTAAAATTATTAAGAATTATAATGAATGGAATTCTCCTTAGGGGACTGAGTATTAATAATAATTTAACAAAAACACAAAACAAAAAAATCTAAACATCTAAAACTGAAATCAGTTCTTTCCATTAATTCATTTAAACTAACATATTCAACGACAGCTCTGTGATTAATTTCAAAGTATTGTGATTTGACTCCATTATAAATGTCTTATTACTTTTCAAACATTACATAGCCTGAATTAATAGGACATCAAATTGAATCATAAAGCATATTAACGACGATTCAGACTTATTTCCAGTTCAGTGAATGGAGGAAAATGCGTGTTAGCGTAGCGACTTTACGAATAACTAAGATCACGAAACTCACTTATTTGATTTGGACACGAGCAAATTTTTTTGGCTACACAAACATACATAAATCTCTATTACCTACGGCTTGACAAATAATACTGTTAAATCTCTTTTAAAATAAAATAGTTGTGTAGACCGCTGCCATAACGATTAGACTGTGAAAACCATAACAGTAAACCACATATGAATGAACCATGAAATCTTCATGGAGGAAACGAAGATGCATAATGACGTCAAAGGACAAAGTTTTCTCATCGTTTTTGACAATGTGCTTAATCTCACATACTTCAAGTCGTTTCCGAAAGGATATGCGTAACTTTGATAGCCATTATATCACCTATGAACATATTCAGTGTGTGTGTGTGTATGTGTGTGTGATTTGGATTTATAATAAAGCTTTAACAACTTTTCAGTCATAAGAGCTACGATGTCTAAAGTGTGGTACTTTATAGTGATATAGAGCACTTGGGCATCATGCCGCAGCCATGTAACATAGTATCCCACCCAGTCACATTATCCTGACTCCTCCAGCAGTCCTATAACTAACCTCTTAATGCTGAGCGCCAAGCGAGGCAGCTGCTAGTACCATTGTTATGTCTTTCGTATCGACTGGGCAATTGATCGAACTCGCGACTTCTCGCATCAGAGGCGAATGGTCCAACTACTTAGGCTTTCGGAGTGGTCGTAACCAGTAATTAACTCTTTCAAATTGTGAGAACTTACAAAGGCATGTTTTAGATAAATATACCCAATGTACATAATAAAACGAGAAAATCCAAAAGTTTAAAAATCTGGAAATATAATACGGACGTAGATGACAAAGTTTACAAAGGGTAACTCGACATATCACGCGTGCGTATTTGTACAATTCTATAACTTCCG